>CM076977.1:25333531-25681031 GCA_039105355.1 Benthosema pterotum
GTTATTGTTGTCAACAAATGTTGCCAAAACATTTGTTGGGCTCAGGACAAGGCGGGGTTAGGGTGTGGGGGAAAGGGGGGTTGCAGGCGGTGTTTTAGCCAATCACAGCACAGCAGTCTCCAGCAGTTTCAAAATGAGCCAATAAACCAATAGGGGTGAGGTGTTAGAGGAGTTAGATTTGAATCTGTTTACAAACACAGATTTTGTACACAGTAAAGTTGCCTGTATTACCTTTAAACAAGCTAAGCTCACAACATTTCAGCTGTACGGATCAATTGTATTATCCTCGTTATGACTGCAAGATTTTCTTCTTAAAAATCCACTGTAGAAACATTATGAGCTACTTTCTGTCAACAAATGCCTTGCATTTGATTCATTTTCATTTGCCAGAAGAACTCGGAAACACTCACCTTCAGTAAAGCAACCTCGTGCTGCATCCTGCATTATAAGCAAATTCAAAACAGGTGGTCGGCTATGGATGAGCTGTTGAGATAGTCAACAAGCACTTCCAAACTCCAGCATGTTTACTCCAGCAATAAATCATCTGCAAGGAATTTCTGGACAGGGAGTAACTCATAACGTGTCTACAGTGGATTTTTACTAAACAAACACTTTGCAGATAGAAAGAGGATAATTGGAGCTTTCCGTACAGCTGCAATGTTGGCGAGTTTGACGTTATTTAATTAGATGAGACTTCTGTTTGGATGAATGGGCTGTCTATGGGAAGAGACCACTCAGTCTAGATGAGGTGGGGGGGTGTCCTGGGGGGAGATCATGTGTGTGCATACGCAAAAGTGTACCGATATTGAATAATGTTGAGAGTTCAGCCTGTCTGTACTGTCTCCTCACTTGTGCTGTCTTAGTCTGCTCGACACATATTATTTTAAGTGAGGAGTAAAAGAGGGCAGCACTTATGACGCAATTATGATGTTTCTCCTGTACGTACTGTATGAAAGTGGGCCGGTCTGACATGATGTTCCAGTGCTGTCCACCTCCTGACTGAACTAGAGGGCTTGCTTGGAGTGTTAAGTGTGGTATGGTAATACCGCCGTGCCCCGGCTACAGCACGCACTATTTCAATATTAAAAAGTGGGTTGCGGAGAATATAGATGTGGAGTCCCTGTATAAGTGATGCATGAAGTCATTTTCACCAAGGGCAAAGGAGTCAGCCACTAGAAATATGGTTTCTTATGCAAGTGTCTTCGGGGAATTGGATGGGGTATTTGCATGCAGCACGCAGGGGGAGAATCATGCATTGAATAAATACCTCACGAGAAAACAAGGGAGTGGGGGGAAAGGGGAGCATTACGGAGTTTCGCTTAAACGTATTGTCTAGACAGAGTGTCTTGCAGCTGTAAAATCCATTCACGCCAATTGCCTCTTCGGTAAAATGAACCAGGGATCTGGGAGGAACATAAGAACGGCTGTGCAGTACATATATCAGCAGGCACAGCTGTGACATTACGTATGTAAAGCCTAAAAGCGCTGCACAGTTTGGGAGCAATTTGCAGGCTCCTCATCAGCTCTGATTATCACGCTCCAACTGACGGGCAAACACCGGCTTAATTGAACACCCCTCAGACACCACCGCCCCCCACTTCGGTGTTCAACACTTGAGTTTAGGAAAATGAAAATTAGCTCGCCACTTGGCAATCATTCTACGCATACATACACGCACACACACACAGATACGCACGGCACCAATGGTACGTGCACACCCCCCCCACACACACACATGCGCACACACGCACAGGCACAGACACACATGCACCCAGGCACACACGCACAGGCTCAGAAATGTACTTACCACATAGTAAAATAGTGTGGTTGCCTCTGCACTGTGTAAACCTGATATTATCGTGTTTGTGTTATCGCCTTTCTAAGTGCAACAGTTAAGTGAATACCAATATCAAAAGACTGAAAACAGCTCATAAAAGTCATAATGCCAATCGCCTCGTGAACTGAGGTTTAGTGAGATCCGACAGATCTGGTATTTTTTGCATGACATCATTGTACAAGAAATATAGTCATTGCGTTATAAAATAAATGCATAACATCAATTAGACTTCTTTCACTTTGATTTGTTTATAAATAGTAAATGGTGCATTTACAGTAGTACCTTTATCCAAGGTGCTTTACATAGTTCATTACATTCACTCATTGACACCAGGCAGGGGGTTTGGGGTTCAGTGTCTTGTCCATAGGTCAGTTTGACATGTAGACAGGAGGAGCCAGCATTCGCCATTGGATAGTGAACCACAGTCTGTACATCATGTTTAATATTGATTGTAATGAAAAAAAAAAAAAAAAAGAACATGCTTCTTGATTATTCCATCAATGGAGAGACTAGTCACTATGAGAAGATAATTGATAGTTGAAGCCTTAAGGCATATCTTCAGAGGGGATAGAGGCCGTGTTGGATTCATGTTAGAATCAGGGGCGGATATAACATTTCCCAATTGGGGGGGCAGAAGAAAATGGTAAGGGGGCAGCTTCATCGCCCGTGTCGCTTCGCGCCATGGGTGATGAAGCTGCACCCATACCATTTTCAGTAGTGTTTCAAATACTTTTAAATATAAGCACTGAAATATCTTGGGTTGTTTTGCATGCCATCATGTTTGGTTGGGCAGTCTGAGCATTTAGGGGGGCATTGCCCCCCCATGCCCATGCCTAGATCCGCCCCTGGTTAGAATACAATACAGCGGAAACCAAGGACAAAGAAGATCATCCCCAGCCAGCTATACACAGATCTGCTGGGACTTAGAACACCATTCGCACCATCGTCCCATTATTCCCTGGATGTTTTCGTCGTGTCTCGCGCAAGGTTGAGGCAACTCATCACAGCGCACACGCAGCGCACCGAGGATCAGTCCCAAGTCTGGGGGTTTTAGTTACCAAGTCGAGTCCGATCGGAGGAACGGTGCAGCCGCATATGATCTATGGATTCCTCGATCGGTAATGATATGCCACTGAATAAATGGTCTCAAGCATAATCAGCTTCAGTCAATATGATCTCCCTGTGAAGGTCTCCATTAATCTTACAGGCTGTGGCTAATCATGTCCGTGTACTCGAGGCCCCGCGCCGGCGTCTCACCTACTTATGTTATTCTAATTAATTTTTCACACCGCAGTGCCATGGCTGACGATGAGCCTATGAGATTCATGCGTTGTCTTCTGTGATATTAAGGAGCTCAACGCTGCAATACCTTGCACCAGATGACATTTAGACCGGTCTCCCCAGCCATTATTTATTTATTACACAGACAGGCACCCGACACGCACAGGCACAGGCACAGGCACAGGCACAGGCACAGACACACACACACACACACACACACACACACACACACACACACACACACACACACACACACACACACACACACACACACACACACACACACACACACACGACTGTACTTGTGGGGACTTTTCTTCTTCTCTTTTCATCTTTGTTTTATTTTTTTATCGTCACCCATAAAACTGAGCACAGCTAGCAGTAGCTGTGGTGCATGATGATTCGTGCGCCTTCAGATCTTCCTCTATATGCATGACATCTCAGTGTAAATCAGGCATTGCATAACTCCAACCCACACCCCTAAACCGCACTTTGAAATGTCAACTCCTAGCCCTAATCCCAGCCTGAACATTTAAATAATTATAAATCTGACCAGAAATCTTTTTAGGCATTTGGCCCTCGCTTGAATAGTTACATCCACACACACTCGCATAGTCACACCCACAAACACACGCTCGCATGCACGCGCACGCACACACGCACACACACACACACACACACACACACACACACACACACACACACACACACACACACACACACACACACACACACTAGTCTTGGGCAACCTACCGGTATTACTGTTTACTGCGATATTGGAAATCAATACTGAGTAATATCGTTGGGTCTATAAAAAATATCAAATTACCGAATATCGTCAAATACCGACATTATACTGTATTCTCTTAAAATACGAGCAATGAGACTTTTAATTGTAACTATACAAACAATTTGTATGTTACACGCATGCCTAAAATAGCCCTTATTTGGGCTAAGCTTTTTCTGAGAATTCTGAGAACTAGGTGACTGGTGGAACCCTGATTGCACGCCATTGCCATTGTGGTCAATAGCGGTAATATCGAATATCGAGCTAATTAACACGTTATCAATACCGATATTAAAAAATCAATACCGCCCAAGACTAACACACACACACACACACACACACACACACACACACACACACACACACACACACACACACACACACACACACACACACACACACACACTCACTCACTCACACTCACTATACCCCAAGCTTATCTGTGCCATGTCGTTCAGCATCACTGCCTTATCTTTGCAGTGTATTTATTACATATTTGGCCGTACAGGGTATCAATGTGACTCTTAGAACATTACCAGTTGCTGCTGTAAATAAATGATAAGTATTTTTTTTAGAATAAAAAAATGAATTTTGAAAACAACCTCTTTTCATTGCCTAATAACTCAAAAACAATGCCACATACTACTGTCTAAATAGAAATTCAGAATTTAGTTTCGGCTTTTGACTGTGTGTGTGTGCGTGCGTGCGTGCGTGCGTGCGTGCGTGCGTGCGTGCGTGCGTGCGTGCGTGCGTGCGTGCGTGCGTGCGTGCGTGTGCGTGCGTGCGTGTTTTCTATGCACAGACTACTACATATAGGGAAGCTCTTAACCTCTACTTATTCATAAAATGACATAATTTATTTCTAGACTATTTCAAAATAATACATTCTGACCTAATGCATCAGGTAGTCTATTAGGTGAAGCCAATGCAAAGGACAGCACCAATGCATCTTTGTAAAGTGTATAATAATCTATTTTTACAAAATGGCCAGGTCCTAGTGAGAATAGGAAGAATGGAGCAGGCAACATTCCTCACATTGGGTTCTTTGCCTGCGTACAAAACGGCTGGTGTCTGCCTTTGAGATCTTATCTCAGAAGTAATGATCGCTCCATGCCTTCACTTCATTTCACAGCTCCCCCTCCTGTGTACGCCAATAGGCACTTCCTGTTCTTGTAGCCGCCAAATGAAAGGGATCCGAGATCGGCAAGGGTCGTTTCTTTTTTATCTGATGAAGGTGACAGGCTCTTGTCAGCTTCGCCCAGTCAAACAGACAAAGGACCCTCTCTCTTTCCCTCTCCCTCTCTCTCTCTCTCTCTCTCTCTCTCTCTCTCTCTCTCTCTCTCTCTCTCTCTCTCTCTCTCTCTCTTTCTCTTCTGATAAGCCGTATTTGTCAGGAATTAAACCCCCACCTCAACTTCAAATGTTAGTCCCCTCAAAGAAGCTGACCTTTTCTGTCATGATCTTTCTTGACAGGACAGGAACAGTCAGAGTGCTTATGCGAGCAAGCGTTAACATGGGGGTACTGTACAAGGTATTTACGCTTGTCTTGGCAATATGGACCTTAAAGGTATAGTAAGGGATTTCATTAAATTCAAATATTTTTTTTTCTCATTCTTTTTTGGCTAATATAGAGTTTGGTGACCATATAAGGATCCCTGTCCCCAGTGAGCCCCTGGGGTCAATAAACCCTAGTTTCAATTTGGTCTTTGGGACAAAGGCCTTTCGTCCATTCAGGCTGAGAGGGGCTTTCTTCCAATCAGGATTGAGTGTGGATGGGCCTTGGTGTTATGTGTTGTTGGTATGTTGTGTTTGCCTCACTGTAGACCGTGTGCATGTGCACATCATGCACATGCACATACCATGTTCTGAGCATTTATTGTTAAATGTGCCTGTTTATATGACTCACTTCAATGCAAAGTAATGGATATAATTACAATACTTAAAGCTATTCAACGTCAGGCGCAGAGTTTTCACCATTCCACTCCACCGACAGGTCCTTTTTATGCTAATCAATTAAGTCACCTTACTTCATGTGGTATAAATATATTTATAAAGTCTATAATCTTCAGGGTAGGTCATGTGGTCTATCTGCACAGCCTTTGTGATCTACTGGTAGATCGCAATCCACCTTTTGGGCACCTCTGTAATAGATCAAGAAGGGCTTTCAATATGTATGCCATATTTCCACAAGAATGACCTGAAGTCCAATCAACGTCATTCATAACTAACTAGGCCTACTTAAAATTCATCAACATCCACAATCTTGATGAAAAGCATGTGTGTCATTTTGCAGTCCAAATAAAATAATATTAGTGATATTAATAATATATTAAGTCACATTGTAGGCTAAGGTCACTACATGTATGCATGCAATTTACATATTCATGCATTATTTAGTCACACACAAAAAGACTACAAAACAGTGCAGCTATAGCGATCAACATGGATGTATGTATCACAGGGTGGGGTGAGGGGTCATCAGGAGACATCTTGCATGCAAAACAAGGTAGAAACAACAAGGGAACAGATGACAGGTGAGCAGGGAGGGCTGACCACAGGGGTCATCTATGTATCCAGACAGCATCATGCAACACAACACGCACCCAGCATGGGGCTCAACCAGCAACAAAACTACAGATTACAGAATATAGCGTAGAACAATATATAGTACAGTTCAGTGTACAACAGTACAGTGAAGTACAGTACAATACAGAACAGTGCAGAACAGTAATCCCACTGTTCCCAAATGTGACGTGACGCATAGCAATTATAACAAACTAAGACCATCACTTAAAACTAATACATTTTTAAAGACTGTTGTTTGTTTGTGGTGTTTGTTCAAATTGTTATGGATGGTGATGGGAAGCTTTCACTGCTATTTTGTGATTATTTCTGATTAAACTTCACACTGCCGTTTTCCGTCTTCACCAAAAACAGCTTAATCTACGAAATGCGCCTGGGACACATTTTGAACTTGTTGATCAGCTCCTTTTGGAAAATCCCCCCCAGAATCGGCATGTGTGGCCAATAAAATGTTGAATCAGTCAGTCAAGTGTATGTTTTCAGAGGCTGGGCCTGGGTTTGACACGAGCGAGGAGACGTTTTAGAGCCTGGTGCAATGTTCCTCCACCGCGACGACGGGCCATAAAACCGTTCAAAATGTCATATCATTTGGAATCACCCACTGAACGGGAGACATCTTTCACAGCCTGATGTTTTTCAGCAGCACCTCAGACTAGCTGTCGTTTAGCGCCTCTCCTCTGCCAAAATGTTTTAGAAACCGTGTGCAAAAATGGACCATAAAGACTGCGAAATCACCACCTCTGAGGTGACACTTTAAAGGTATTCACAGTAAGCCTCCAACAGCACTGAGCCTAACAGACAGTATTACATAGTATGTCAGGAGACACAGACGGAGTCATTATGATTGGGTCATTTCAAGTTCAATGTGCATTTATGGTCATGGTGGAACAAAAAAAAATGCTGTAGTAAATAAGTACTTCTTATAGTAATAATAACAATAATAATAATGACGGGAAGCAAAATACACTTTTTGATTAATAGGAAATCATGGCCTTCTCCTCCTCTCATATACTTACTAGACAAGAGACGTCCTTTATTTTTTGCAGGCTGGATAAAAATCTGACTCTCATTAAGAGGCTCCTCCAATATGTTTGGGAGATGATGGGATCCATTTCAAAAGATAAATTTCACATTTCATCCTCGATTGAAGATTGAAGGGTTTGCTGTTTACAAATGCTGATTACAAAATGGCATGCTGATTATAAATGCTGTGTCAAGACATATTTCACTGCTTGCTGTCAGGCAGAAACCAGCCAACTCCAACATGTTCATTTTTCAGGAAAATATAACCTTTT
Source organism: Benthosema pterotum (assembly GCA_039105355.1). NCBI lineage: Eukaryota > Metazoa > Chordata > Actinopteri > Myctophiformes > Myctophidae > Benthosema > Benthosema pterotum. The sequence goes on from CM076977.1 coordinate 25,341,315, forward strand.
CAGGAAATGAAGAAATTAAGTTTTTGTTTAACAAAGCAATACAGCTGTATACTGCCTCAACCTAGTCGTAATGTCATTTATATACTGTATTGTATTATATTGTGAAAATTAAAGACAACGAAAAAAATAGTAATAATTATAGCAGAAGCTGGGTTTTAATGAAAGGAAAGATCAAGTTGTTGCAAATGAATTGTTTTATTGTGTATCATTTGGATTATTGGCACTGCATGACATTTTGGCAATTAGATTTATTAAATACGATTAGATTTTAATCCCATTGGGGCGTTGGAGTCTATAGGCGATGGTGGTGGAGTTGAGGATGGAGGTGGGTCGCTTGTTGCAAAATGAAAAGAGAGTAAAAGTGTCAGAGGCAGCGATATTTAAAGGGCTGATTGGCTGAATGCAGAATGGCTAGATAGGTTGGCCTCTCAAACTGTGGATGACACCAGAGAGCATCATTGAACCTTTGCTAACACAAAATCAAATTCAGATCTTTATTGGTATGAGAAAAACAATGTTTACATTGCCATAGCAAATGTCACAAGTTCAATACAATACAAACAGTTGAAAATGGGGAAGGTACAGTATATACTGTTGGAGGATGTACAAAGTTTTGTAAACAGTTATGTCACATTGCATTGTTTTATAGCTCTGTTTACATGGTCTAGAATAAAATTTACATTGGCAGTAGTCCTCAGGGTTGTCCAATCTTTTGTCATAACAGTTCCCAAATCCTGCTGCTGTGTTTGCAAAATGAGTTCATTCTTGAATAGAAGGTTTGGCAGTCTGCCCATAGTTTATGACTTTATGGTAGACTACACCAGGGGTAGGCAACCTTTTCGACATGAAGTGCCATGATTTTTTTCGTTGACCCTCCGAGTGCCACAGTAAAATTTACCATAAATTAAAAAAAAAAAAAAATATGCCTAGAGTCAATAAAAGGAGCATTTTCACGGTTTTTACATATTTAATGTCCATTTTCTGCAGTTATATGTCATGCGTAGGCCATATTAGACTTAGGGTGACCAAAACTCTTCATTTGAGGACAAGTAGGCCTATTACTTGTGAGGGTAAAGTCGGACAGTTAATTGCGGGTAGCAATATATTACTTAAGTTGGTATTAAAAATGCCTCTTGCCATATTTCTCCACACATAGTCCTAATAGTGCCCATTTTGTTATTTATTCATGTTGGTCTGTATTTCTCCTGTTATTTTAACCGGCTTAAAACGCATCTAGCAAAAAAGAGACAGTGAGAGAAAACAGAAATGGGACTATTAGGGCAATTGACCACTGTAGTCTGTCAGTCACAATGTGGGACAGGGTGTCCATTTGTGGGATGACTGAAAAGTAAAATGAGTGACTGTCCCACATAAAGAGGGACCTCTGGTCACCCTGAGACTGTCCCACAGAAACAGGGACATCTGGTCACCCTCAAACAACAAGCCGTTTTTCTGCTCCAGACAGAAACACACACACACACGCACGCACGCACACACACACGCACACACACACGCACGCAGGCGACGCAGCCTTTGCAATGCGCAAGGATAGCTCTGCTACAAGCTAGCCATGCTAACAATATTCACACACCAGCCAAAACGCAATAATTTCAGCGTTGTCTGGTTAGGCTGACATGACGGCAGGTCCGCGGGTTCTGCAGGGCAGACACAGACGCCATGCCAAGGAGGAGATTACTTTTTACTGGTGTTGGAGGAAAGTTGGACACGGGGCTCCGTGTGCGTGCACGCCCTTATGATTGATCAGAGCGCAGCAAGTGTCAACACTGGATGTCTGGATCAGACTCGCTCCGGTTGAATATTAATTAAATTAATTAATAATCGCGGCCGTTGCAATTTGCTAATCAAATCGCAATTTCGGTTTGAAGCCTTAGCGAAATAGTAGGCCTGTAATCTTTTATTTTACAACGTGCACATTCAATAGGAATAGGAATTATTACTGAGATAAAAAAAAAAAAAACTTCCCCCAGAATCTGGCCGCGTGCCAGCTGATACCACCCGGCGTGCCATCGTTGGCACGCCAAATGTCAAGCTAAATGAGATCTACCCTCCGAAAAATGGTTATCCCATTGCTGAAAATTACAATAGTGACGTTGATGTTACATATAAAGGGTGAAAATAGGATAGTGACGTTGGTGTTACATTATAGTAGCTTGGCTATTATAATGTAACACCAACCTATTCGCTGATTTGTGACTGGCTTTGCTAACATTACAGTAGAATGGAAAGGGAATAGAGGCGCTTAATTCAAGTGATAGACTATATATCTAGGGTTATATCATGGCGCATGTGATCTACCTGCACTGTCTATGTGATCTATTGGTAGATCGCAATCTATAGTAACTTTTGGGCACCCCTTTGGTATAGTATCAGAGGAATTCAAGTTTCTGAAAGTCAATCAACCAGGTTTTAGTTTAGGGAGGAAACTTCAATAACATCCTCCTTGAGGAGGTGTCTACTTTTATTACACTGACTGCAATGTGTTCCAGACTTCCAGTGCAACAAATCTGTCCTGCTTGTGTCTGTCCTTGGGAAGGACAGTGTAGGTACATCCTAGGTCATACTTTGAGCACTGATATTGCACGTTACGGTTGCGATGCATTTTGGCATTGTATGCCTGCCATACCCGTCCATTGTAGATGCAGGACATCATGCAAGGGAGCACACAGTATGCATTAAGACGGAGGCTCTGGACCACGTGAGAGCTTGTCTGCATGGATACGTGTCTGCTCATTTGTTCCCTTACCAATTTTCATTCCCTCAAAATACCTCTCATTTGAAGCCTCTCCTGCCTTGTCCCACAGTAGTGAAATTAAGTAAATGTCATCTCCCCACTTGCGATCGAGAGTGTGCAGATGCTTCTTTTTTGTTTTGTTATTGAAGATGACACATCTCCAAAGGCATATAATCATTCCTCAGTTTTGCTGCTCAGCTCATTCAAAATACTGTATCATGTCAGAGAAATAAACACCCACCTTACCCTGCCTTACTTTCCGTTTTCAGGAATGTGAATTTGCTCTTGTCAAACACAAAGCAGCCAGTCTTTTCACATGGCTCTTTAAGCGCTCTATCTTTACAGCACAGCTTTTCAACATAGATGAAGCACTGCGATAGTTCAGGCAGGCACAACAGTCAGGCGTCTCTCCACGCTCATGTTCATTCCAATTCCTTCCGTTCACATTCACTAACAAGCGAACACATACGGCTCTTAATACTAATGGATCTTTTTAAGCAGTACTCACTCCTCATTTCTATTATGCTCAGCATTGGTCACAGCACCGTTCCTGCAGCCTATCAGTGATCAAACACTGTCCTCCCACCTTTTCACCAGTCTAAATCTATGATTCTGTGGATTGTGCAGCCTTAACTTATGCCCCTGGAATGGTTCATTGTTATGTTCATGAAAGTGCTATCGTATAGGCTCTGCTTCTCAGGGGTAAGTGATCTCAGATTGCGTGTCATGCCTGTGTAGATGAATCGGTATTACAACAGGAGCCCAAACCGAATGCAATGTCATTGCAATAAACGCTTATCCCTGATGAAAGTGGCTGACTGAGCCTGACCCGTTCGCTCCCATTATTTATAATTGTGCGAAGGACTCTGGTACACATCTAGCAACTCATATGTGAGTTTGCCATGGTTGTGACAGACTCTTCGTCTCTAGCTCACATTATCTATCACATTAATAGGAAGTTCATCCTCTCCTGCACCGTTACTGTTACACATCACGTCACACTCAGTGTGGGCTTTGTGTGACAGTAATGAATGTGCTGTCAAGCTTCTTCTTAGAACACAGAATGGGAAGGTTCTCGTCGGATCCTGGAAAAAAAAAACAGTTTGTGGTTATGATTAGCTGACTCGCGTGGTTATCTTTTCGACCCCTGCTGGCTGCATAGTGATTATTTGGTGATCCGTTGCTTGTCCTATAGTCATTGAGCGAATGAGTACGGCCGTTGCATAAAATCACAATGAGATGCTTAAGGTCGCTTTGGAATAGAATTATCCAATCAAAGGAATGATGTTCAACGGAGAAACACATAATCAAAGATAAGATAAAATACTCTCGAGGTTAAGACCCTCATCTGAGGGAAACAGGCGGCGTTGGATTAATTACCGCCAGAGCTCGTCTCCTCTGACTCCCAATTTGATTTCCAAATCAAAGAAGAGAATGAATAAGAGGGGCCACTAGGAGATCTGTCCAACCAGCTGGTATCTGTGTCAAACGGGTGTCATCCTTCAGGAGGGATTGAAACATTTTCACAGGCATTCACTTGATGGCTATTTGGGAAGAGGTCAGCCGTGTCGCTTTGTCCGTGTTGATGGAACCGTCTGATCTATAACTAGAGCCAGCCGTACTCGCCGAGACACGTTTCCCACCTTGGTGTTCTTCTATTGCCTCCCCTATACTCTCAATTACGCTACCGTCTCAAGAGAGGAAAGTTATACATACATAATACCTTTTTGCCCCCTGACATGATGAAAATGAGCACTCCTAGTAAATCAAATTGGCGTTGTATTGCATCTACAGTACTGTATGTATGTATACACATGCCTTTGCCTACATTTACGGCACCTCTTTCCACTGCACATTTTTGTTTCTTCATAAAACCACATTTAAATGGAAAAATATGTATACTAATATATATAGTAGATATAGTATAGATTTTTTTTAAAGAAAAGTGGATGGGTGGACGGATGGAATTCTAGTGAACAATAATATCTCAGTGCACCTGAATCGTTTTCATTTGGTGACTGTGAACTACAAACCGATGAATTTATCTGTTAATCATTACATTTTTGGAGGAGGACTACAAATTTCAACATAATGAAATGAAATGTGCGGAAATCAGGTAATTATTTGGCACTGTGGTCTGCAAAATTACACAACAGTGTACCATCGAACCAGTACAGTTCAAACGTGACCTTGAGCTAGCGATTCATAAGCGCTGTGATGACGCCAGTGCTTGACTCAATTCCGCTGGTGTTTTTCCGTGTTTTTCAGACTTTGCCAAATGTGTAGCGGGGCGGCCGGCATCATACGCGGCGGTGCTGCGGATGAAGTCGGGCAGCTCGCCGTCGACGCTGGGCTCACGGAGCAGACCTCGACATGACAACAGCAGGGGATCAATGGCCAGTGAAGAATGGCCGTCGCACCACCTGTCAGCCCTGAGTCTGATCAGCTCACAGGAGGACTATAGGAGCGAGGGTGAGCATATGTTTTGATGCCACTTTTGTTTTTGTTTCTTTGTTTTTTGGGGGGAGGGTTGATTTATAATAACTATACGCTATTAACCCATTTATTTTGCCTTGATTAGATTCTAGTTTCTCACACTAATTTCTGACATTATATTCTAGTTTCTGATGCTTTTCCCAAAAGCAAAGATTTGAGTTAAAAATGTTTCCTTCTGAAATAATATATTCAACGATTTGTGCCACATTTTCACGATTTGTCAAAAATAGCAGACCTACAAGCTCATAGCGCCCCACTCGGTGACGTGCTATGAGCTTGTAGATCTGATATTTTTCAATAGCTAAAGCATAATGCTTCGAACACCAAAATGCGATACAGTACAGAAAGGATAAGCATTAATTAAAGGGCCACTTGTAGAATAAAATAAAATATACAGGCACAGTTGAATAGTTGAGAGGTCCCGCAGCTTCCCTGAACAGCTTTGCATTCAGGAAAATAGCTGAACATTGTGTGATATAGGGCTAGGCAATAGATTGTTTTCAGCCCTGTTTAGACTTGCTCTGAGCTTGTATCATGTACTGTAGCTATCAGGTCAGGCTAGTACCTACATTATTGAAGAATTTAGCTTCATAGTGCCTTCATAGGTAAAATAATGAAATTTCAAATGTTTTTTGACATGTGTTCCTATGGGGTGACGTAGTCAATCTTCTATAAATGACATGCTGTTTTCTGACACAGTTGGAGGGATTTTTCAGCATAGTGGCCACTAGTGAACCCACCTCACCCCTGCCCACTTTGACAGGCTGGAATGGATTAGGTTTGACGACATGGTGTCCATCACCTTGCAATGGGTCTAGTCCACAAAATTGGATACTCCACCAAAATGCCCATGTATACCATCTAAATACTTCATGAATGTCAACTAAGTCCACTCCCACAACACCAGAGGAAGTTCACCAAACCACGTGCAAACCAGATTCGGCACAAAGGGGTGAAATATCGAACATCTTTGAAAGTTTTCTGGCAAATGTCTACATTTTGTTACAGCACATGCATTGATAGAAAAAAAGATACTAGTATGAATATACAACCTATAGCATTTACTCTTCCAACCTAGCATTTAACTCGTACTTGGTCCACCGACGCTTGTTGCATTGAGGGAACGTGGTGCCACCTTGCTATGGGCATCTCGTTCGGTGGCCCTCTTTTTAAATTTGGTCCTGGAAATGAATCTGACCGATCCATCATCAGCGCACGGGGGTGTGAAGTGACCGGGGCCGTGCCCTTTGTGAAATTGAGGTGGGATGGCGGCAACAGCCCCAGCGCACTGGCAGCCCCAGTCAGCGCGGCAGCCACAGACTGTGATGGATACCTTTGTCAGAATGGAAGATTTAATGCGTCAAACACAGCAAGGGAAACCCGCTGTCATAAATCTGCACGGGTCACTGGTCGCCCTGTCTGTCTCCATGAATAGCTTTCAGAGGACGTAATGACACGGGAACGCTCTCATGATGTTTGATTAAAGACATCGTTTACTGCTCATTGAGTCTGGATCTCTGATGGTTAGTGTTTTATTTTATTTTTATTTTTCATGTCAGTCAAAGTCCCAAATCAAGGTGTACTCACGTCACCTGCAAGATCTTGCAGGTCAGCTATTAAAAAAAAAAAAAAACAAGTGATTAAACTTAACGGTATAGTAATATTGTTATTTTCTTTTTCTTCTTTTTTGGCTAATCCTCCCTGCAAAGAGTCTGATGACCATATTAGGAGTTCCTCCCTGTCCCCAGTGAGCCCCTGGGGTCATAAAACCCTAGTTTCATTTTGGGCTTTGGGAGAAAAGCCTTTCGTCCAATCAGGATGAGAGGGGCCTTCCTCCAATCAGGATTGAGTGTGGGTGGGCCCCCACTAGAGTGTTGTACTTCCCCTCATTGTAGAGCGTGTGCATGTGCACATAACACTACCAGGGGGACTGGAGGGTTTTCCAAATCACCCAAATCACTTACTATACCGTTAACGTGATTAAACTGATCTTAATGACTCATTTTACTGGGGACCCCCATGGAACCCCCCTCAAGGAACCCTGGGGGTGCCCAAACCCCACTTTGAGAACCACTGGCTTAATGGGGACGCCAATGAATTATAGATGAATTATAGCCATGAATTATAGAACGATGATCGATGTTGACATTACACTGAGATTAATCAAATCCTCCTACCCCAGTCGCTGCCATATGCTTAGCATGTCACTACATACTGAGAAATCCATCTACAACATCTCTATACCCAAGATACACAAAAATGAATTTCTATTGCTCATAATAGGTTAACCACATGAGACCTAGTATCCCGATTCTGTCACGATAGGCTAACATTCATGGAAAACAGCTGTTCTTGTGAGATTGTAGAACAGCTTCTTCTTTTTTTTGCAACTCGATTGAATGCACAAATTGGAAAAGGAGCTGACAAGCTAAGCTATAGACCTCAGTCAACTGAAGAATAGTAGATTTAAGTGGTATGCACTGTCTGAAACAGAACAAACATAGTGAATCTTCAGTGCCGTTAGAAGATATAAATATTTATAAACTGGTTAAGTGTTATTATCCTCTACAGTTTAGTTTAGATAAGTAGGTGTCAACTGTCTCAACCCCAATTGTGTGACCTAAAAGTCATATGCTGCAACTTCTGAGTACAATTTAGAAATCCAAATGTATAATTTATTGTGCTTCACCACACAATTTGGAAGTACAAGGGTCATTTAATTCCATGCCTATGCAAAGATAAGCTCTTGGAAGAAATGTGTTGTAAAACACTTACTTATTTTTATCACTATCAGAGAAAAAAAGAACAGTCATCAGTCCTTAGAATCCATTTAATTGGACTTGCAATACACAGATGTACTACACTATAGTAGCATATTGAATGTAACAAATTCATGAAGGAATGTCATATTGACCCCCAGTTAAGATTTAAATGTTCAATAGCACGCATGTGTGTGTGTGTGTGTGTGTGTGTGTGTGTGTGTGTGTGTGTGTGTGTGTGTGTGTGTGTGTGTGTGTGTGTGTGTGTGTGTGTGTGTGTGTGTGTGTGTGTGTGTGTGTGTGTGTGTGTGTGTGTGTGTGTGTGTGTGTTTGGGGCTTTTCTGGCAATATACTTAGATCCTCAACTGAGACTGTACATGACATTACGCTGTATTTACATACACAGTGGTTTTTAATACAGTACATGTCTTTAAATATTTTTTCCAAGAATAATTTTATCATCAACAATTTTATCAAACAGATCATTTTGACCAAATAAACTAAACTAAACTAACTAACTAACTAACTAACTAACTAACTAACTAACTAACTAACTAACTAACTAACTAACTAACTAACTAACTAACTAACTAACTAACTAACTAACTAACTAACTAACTAACTAATCTATAGCAGTAATATAGTGACGTTCATCCAAAATATGAACGTGTCCATGAACGATCGTTCTTTCAAGGTGTTCGGGTACAACACTGCATTACACAACTACAGTTGGGCGGCAGTGGCTCAGGGATGCATTCACTGGATGGTAAGCGTGAGGTTGGCGGTTCGAACCCAGGCTGCCCCAGAGTTGGCATCGATGTGTCCTTGAGCAAGACACTTAACCCCAAATTGCTCCTGGTTGCTGGTTGTGCCTGGTAGGGCACAACCATGGTTTTCACAAAGCACAGTCTATATAAAGTGCATTCATCCATAAAGGACCTTTATACATTTAGTATTTACAGTTGAGGTTGAGTTCAGGATGGATGCGTACCAAGTCGATTAAACCAGTTATGTCAGCATCTTTTTTTTTTTTTTTCCAAATGTCTACAATTGTTCTGCCCACAGTTAGTGTCTTCCTCCAACTTTGCATTGAAATACTTCATAATAATGACTTTAGGCTACATGATCACATTATTTTGCTTATGGCTGTTTTATCACAGCCTGATAAGTTTCATCATGGTCCTTGAAGCTGCAACAAACATTTTCAACAGAAGTTGCTCCCACCCACGTCGCATGTTTGCCCTACTCTTTGCACCAAAGCACAGATGGAAGGATCAGCATGCCAAACCAGTAGTAGATGTTGCCATGTTTATTTACAGAAATACAACTATGTCTCACTGGATTGCCAGTGATAAGCACTGTACACGGGGTGCCGCGGTGCGGTGGGGGCACAACAAAATGGGCCTCCTAATGAGTGACAATCTGTGTCCTCAAGTTGCATGTCTGCCTGTGGATCTACTCATAGCTTAAGTGTCCCCTCTTTCCCGCCCAGCCTGGCAGTGAGTTTAAAAATAGCACTAACATTAGGAAAATTCAAACGACAACAATAGCTGATGTCCATGTGTCCCTCGATCCTGTCCTACGATTCATTACAAGCAGGCTATTGCCTGCATGCTATTGTGTGCGTACAGTATGGGAGGGGTGTGGGCAAATGGCCAGCAGCGGCCCAGAGTGTTAAGCTATTGTACTTGTAAGTGTTCTGTTCTATTACGCCACTGCGATCGTTGTGCTGTGCCAAGTATTGAGAGTGTTCTGAGATTATTGCTCTTGTCCATATGTATGTAAAGCTGAGAATGTAAAACAGTGTGTGTGCTCTGCTGTACAATTGTGGCCATGCCTGACACTTTATAGGCATGAAGGTTTCACTGAGCCCAAACAGTAATGCTTTATCTGATGCCATGGTAGTCACCATGAGCCCACAACCAAAGAGAAGTCTGACCCACATGATATAGCTGATCTTACTTTATATTTAATATCAATGCCACAGCACCAGAACTTTTTATTGAGAGTAGCGCCATTGAAGAGGCATAATACAACAATAACATAGAAAATAGTCACAACTCTATGGCTAGCAGGTTGGGGATTTGGTAAACAGTATTTACACTTTAAATTTATTTAATTCAGTTCAAAAACAGGCATGCAAATCCACCATTGAGTGACTGTTGAGTCCCACATTATGGCACACCTATTGCTGCCAAATATTGTCTCCATACTTCATCAGACAGCTATAAATGAGTGTTGTTGTTACCCTAACATGCTTGCAGGACACTTTCATATAGCAGTGGTCCAATCTTGCAGTGCTTATAGTGCAGTGTCACAGAGGACCGTCACATGTGACATCTTTTTTATTTAATAGGCTACATACTAACTAGCGACCACAAGCGGTCCCATTTATACCATGGCCATAGGTATCAACAGCTCTGAAACCTTACTGGAAGTTATGGCATGGCTGCTTTATGGTTGCTTTTATTAGGCCCTCCTTGGGATGCTTTGAAATAATGGCTGGAACGCTGTTGTATTGTGAAGAGCCCTCTAGTTGACCATTTTAGCACAGATGTAGGAGGACCCTCCAACATACTCACCAAGACCAGAACAAAGGAAACACTGCACTTGGGAGATTAACACACATGCACGCACGTGTGCACGCTTTCTCGGTTGCATGTTACTTTCTTTTTGGAGGGAAAACCTACGACATAATAAAATCGATGTACACAAACACAAAATGTGCTGTTAAGATTGGGAAAAAACACACTGAGTTCTTCCATCAAAACAGAGGTGTTAGACAGGGTTGCAGCCTGAGCCCAACACTCTTCAACATATATATCAATGAATTGGCGAAAACACTAGAACATTCAACAACACCAGGCGTCCCACTAGGCGACACAGAAGTCAAATGTCTACTGTTTGCAGACGACCTAGTGCTACTGTCACCTACTAAAGAAGGCTTACAGCAGCACCTCGATCTCCTACATAAATTCTCACAGACATGGGCCCTGACAGTAAACCTAGCCAAGACAAAAGTTATGATATTTCAAAAAAGGCAGAGCCATTATAACGAACAATTCCTCCTAAACGAGACAGTGCTAGAACACAAAAAGAACTACACTTACCTTGGCCTAAACATCAGCAGCACAGGAAACTTCAACAAAGCTGCAAGCGATTTAAGAGAAAAGGCAAGAAGAGCCTTCTATGCCATCAAAAGGAACATTAAGCTAGACATCCCAATACAAATCTGGTTAAAAATACTAGACTCCGTCATAGAACCCATCTCCCTCTACGGGTGTGAGATCTGGGGTCCCCTTACCAACCAAGAACCCGAAAAATGGGACAAACACCAAACCGAGACTCTGCACACAGAACTCTGTAAATCTATCCTCCGCACACAACGGAAAACAACGAATAATGCCTGCAGAGCAGAACTAGGGAGATACCCACTCAACATCAAAATAAAGAAAAGAGCACTAAAATTTCATGACCACCTCAAAGAAAGCAACCCAGACACGTTCCATAACATAGCCCTTAACCATAGAGTAAACTCAGAGAGATGCCCCCTTAGCCAGCTGGTCCAGGGACTATACACACAAACACTAGCACAACCACCAGTTGGAAAGCACATTGGACCAAACCAAATTATAAGAAAACAAAAAGAAACCTACCTGGCACACTGGAAAGAGTCTACCAAAAACCAAAGCAAAATGGAATGCTACATATCACTAAAAAGAGAATATACATTGGCCGAATACCTAAGTACAGTAAAAGACCCAAAACTTAGGAAAACATTGACCAGATACAGACTCAGTGATCACAGCCTCGCAATAGAGAAAGGCCGCCACAGACAGACCCCACTCCCAAGAGAAGCACGACTATGCAGTCACTGCACACAAAACGTGGTCGAAACAGAGCTACACTTCCTAACCACCTGCCCCTTATACCAAGACATCAGAGACACATACTTCCCACAAATCGCACACACTCAACGCGAGTTCGAAACTATGACCAACGAGGGAAAACTTCCATACCTATTGGGAGAAATACAACAATGTGCAAACACAGCAGCAAGATTTGTGCACCGTTGCGACGTAAGAAGACTGGCCAATGGAACTCAACCACCCTAAGGACTACAATCTGTACTATCCAGACTCTTCCATGTAAACAGAGCTGCTACATTTAAACAGATAGGGAATCTGTTAGTTTTCTTCTTATTCTGCATGATCTGTCTTGAAGTAGCAATAAAAATGTTGTTATAATGTGCTATAACCTTTTATAAAACAATGCATTGTAGCATAACTCTGTCTACAAAAATCTGTACCCCCCTCCAACTGTATATATTTGTCCCCATTTTCAACTGTTTTTATTGTATTGTTTTGTGACTCTTGCTTTGGCAATGTAAATGTCTGATTTATCATGCCAATAAAGCTCCTTTGCATGCATGTTACTTTCTTTTAGTGAATCATGTTTACGATTCTTTCTATTTTTGGAGAGAGAACGGGGGTGGGAGACAATGTAATCAAGAACATGTCATGGTATCTAAACAGAACAGCAACATGTTTTTTAACACACACTCAACACTCTCTATTCCAGATGGACATGTCATATGATTTAAGGCCGACTTTCATTTACATTTTTAGCGTTGGTCGTTAGAGTGCTAAATTTGTTTTTCCTTACACCACCAGATTGCTTTTCTTGTGTATCTCAGCAGGAGGCAATAAGCAACGTACTATTGATTCATTTTCCTCTATTGATTTATGTATAATTCCAAAAGCGTTTTTATTTCCCTGCAGAGCAATGATTTGCTGACAAAAGGTTGTGATTACACACACACACACACACACACACACACACACACACACACACACACACACACACACACACACACACACACACACACACACACACACACACACACACACACACACACACACACACACACACACCGCCCTGGGAGAAAAGCCAAGGCCCTTCTTGTCATCAGATCTGGTCTGAACAGTAAAAATGCTGTCTACTGTCACAGGGTTTTTTTTTATACAGAGACACGGTAAAAATAAAATGTTTAGTCCCACCAGGATACAGCTGTTATGGTCACTGTAATGGCATGTTTTTCTCAGCAGGGACAACAAATACATGTTTCACCTGATTGAAATTCAACAGAATACATGTGTGGAAGGCTGTTGGCAGATGAGCTGTCAGTCATGGTACGATACCTACACTATGACAGTCACAATAAATACTGAGCAGCATGTTTTTATTAACACACATTGGGATGTAGATAAAGAAATGGAGGATCCAGGCGCTTAAGTTAAAAAAACAAATATGAAAAATATTTGTGGACAACAAGTGCTGGATTAAGTTTTCAACCCCCAGTACTTTACATTTTAATAATTTTCTGCCATTGTCAAACAATGGACTACTTTTCCATTTTCTAGAACTACTCATGCAAGATACACAGGTAAATGTGCTTTGTGGCTGTGTGCCTCTGTTCACGAGGCACTCCTTGCTGAATGCTATGCATTGCTCCCTCACCGAGGTACATGGCTTAGCCTGTAAATGTAAGGCTGAAATGGCAACTGTGTTACGGACGGTGAATGAATGCACTGCATTTTCAATTACTGAACACTACTGTACATGAACATGTCAATTGGTCACAGAGGAACGAGAGAAACAAAGCCGTCAAAGCCGGTGTGCACACATACGTCTGTGACAGAGGTGACAGACACCAGAATGCCTCGCCTCAACCTGGCTCACTAATGGCTATACTTATGCTATACTATACTACTGTATACTTATGCCTAACGTGAAGAAAATAATGTGTTGTCCTTATTTTCAGAAAGTGTAGCGAGCAAAATCATCAAACAATATATGCAGTTGTATACTGTATGTAAAAATATACCAGAAAGACCTTACTTTGTGTAATCTTTGAATAAGGTTTGCAACCAAGGTTCATGTTAAAGGTTGTTATTAGAGATAGTAAAGAATGGGTGTTGTTTTACATTCCTTGCTCTTTTTTTTCTTTTCTTTTTTCGTTTTAGGGATTTTAGCTATGGGAGGGGGCATTCAAACATGGTCCTAAATACATATTTGTATTTGTAAAGTGATTTCTTTTTTTATTATGTACTACAGTCATAATAAACCCCAGGACATTATAAGTGGCCACAGAGGTTTACAGAATCTACTGAATGTGAAGGAGGCAGCACACTGCACTGTATTTTTGCACACATATGCATACACATATTTGTGTATAGATTAAAATGATCTACTGAATGATCACATTCAGTAGATCATTTGTGGCCAGATGTAATTTCCTAGGGTTTCTTAGGACTGTAGTAAAAAAAATGCTTTCAATTTTGTAAACAACTATGTATTTAGGACCATGTTCGAATATCCCCTCCCATAACTAAAAATCCCTAAAACTAAAGAAAGCAACCAATGTAAAACAATTAACATCCATAAATCAACCTAAATCATGAACCTTGTGAAAAAGGCTTAAACCTTTTTCACACAAAAACATAAAGGCAGTTTTGAAGCATGTTGGCACATGTCTCTCCAGTGTGATATACTGTCACACGTTGGCGCATGGTGGCGCATGTACAGTAGTTACAAGTGATTCAATTCTAAGGAGATTTATTGTTATTTGTAATATTGTGGTTATTGTCGGCCATACCATGTAAAGATTGAAATCTCAATGTGCTCGGGTAGTAAAAGGACGCGGTCTGTGACTCGTCAAACTGAACAGAGTACAAAGTGTGCGCTCACAACTGTGTCTCAACAGTGTCTCAACTGGATTAATCAACATATACAGCAGCTCTGTACCCTCTTTTTTTGTTGTGAGCATGGGTGCCACAGTCAAAAGTCAAAAAGCAGAGCATTATTGAACTGCGATGTTTAATCAGCCTCACTGTGAGTGGTATGTTTTAACCATTGTTAGAACAAGGCACTATTGAGCCATGCTCAGATGAGTTGGCTATAGGATTATTATAGTAAACCTCCTATGTCCAAGAAACTTCGTTTTTGCAGTATTTGACACATTGCATAGAAAATACCCGATCTGCAAGCTTATGGATGTGCTATTTTCACTACGTTTTGTGTGGCCCTCTTGATGAACTACTGCATTCATTTTGGGGATTATCATTTGAAACATGGGAGATATGAGTATTCTGCCCAACAACATACCTCAGAATAGCATTCCATTGCTTGGTAACTGGGTTGTGTACAGTCAGAAGGAGAGAGAGGGAAAACCACTCAAGTTCAAGTGTGTCATGTGTCTCCCTGAAATGTCAGGACAAGTGCAGCATCCACAGCTGCCAGGGGCATCATTAGCTGTAGGTGACCCTTGGCTTTACTACCGGCAAAAAAGAGTATTTCTCTTTGGGGATCGATAAGAGTATCATTAAAAAAAGAAAAGGGTAGGGGATAAAAAGAAAAAGCTCAGAGATAGAAGCAAGAGACTGTGATTGTTGCTAGTGTTTGATGCTCTGTTATACAAGTAAAGTCCAGTCAAAATCTACTCATGTTGGCTGGTTTGATAGCCTAGGTGTCTGTCTGGGCACCTAGACTTCAGTGTAATCCAGTTTGAAAATCACTCTCCATCGCCAGTACCACCTGTGTCCCAATTTCCTGTCTAACTTCACATTGTTATCAATGGAGGGATAATAAGCCTAAAAATAAATACAAATCTACTTATGGTACGTGAAGTCAATTTACAAGCTCACAACTAAAAAGACAACATAGAAGAAGGATAACATAAAAAAAAAGAAAAAAAAAACACGTATGTGAATTAATAAAACAGCTGGCAGTTGTGTGTGTGTGATGAAAAAAAAAATCCTGAAAATCATCCATTAATAAATTAGTATTTACTTGAGTAAATGTACTTGTCTATACTTTCCACTTCTGTAAACCACAGCATTGAGGTTGTGTTGAACGTGAGCGTTACGGTCTGGCTCTCCACAGATCTAATTATCTCCCTCAGCTCATTTCTGTCTGTCTCTCCACTTTGGCCACTTCCACGTTCCATTGCATCTCTCAGTCTTAGTTACACAGCTGTCCCCACTCCCCCTCAGTTCAGCAGTCAATTTCTTGGCCATTAAGGACCTGTGAGCAAATCAACCTGCTCCCTATTATTCATACAGACTGTCAGTACCATAGACTGTAAATAACTTGCTGCTACATGAGATGTTGTTCCGTTGCTCTATCTCAACATTTTGGGTTTGTCTTTTCTGTTAGTATGTTAAGATTTCCTCCATGACTTTGTGACTACTATTTTGTTGTCAGCATGAGTTTTTATTTATTAAATCAGTTGTTTAACTTTCTGCATGTGGCTCTGCATTCAGTCTTCTACAAACTGTGACAGCGCATCACATATACTCCCCCGAATTGAGTGTTGATTCTCTTATCTTTTACACAAAGCACACACATGCACGCGCACAGGCCCACACACTCTCACAGACACACATATACAAAGTCAAGTTATCATTCCAGGTTTCCGATTCCCAGTTCCTGGTGGAGCTTTACACATTTCCTGACACTACAAAGGCTGTGCACATCTCTCTCTCTCTCTGCATGTGTCTGGAAACGGTAGTCAGCAGCAAAATGTTCACCAAAATGTTAGTGTTACATATACCGACTCAGCTATCCTGGGCTGGGCTGGATGTTGGGTTTAAATAGCACTATCATTGTACAACCAAGACAGGTATTTTCAGGAAAAGTACAACAGTTGGGCAAAAGGTTTCAGGAAAAAAATCCAAATAACTTGACAGATAGAAAGCCTGTGTTCAGATGCATCTGATTTATTTTTCATTCAATTCGTTCAATAATTCTACAACTCACAGACCACTTTCAGTTAGAGAATGAATGAATGAATGAATGAATGAATGAATGAATGAATGAATGAATGAATGAATGAATGAATGAATGAATGAATGAATGAATGAATGAATGAATGAATGAGTGAATCAGTCAATCAATCAGTCAAACAATCCGGCACATGGTTTATGGCAACTTAGAAAAATAATAGACAATAGACATCAAATAATAATAGATATACTGATAGTAGTAGATATACTGAGGGTACCATCCTAGGTAGTTTAAATAGCACCTCATTAAACTGAGACAGCAGTGACTTATATATTATGTCTAATGTATTACCATGTTTTGGTGCTTACATTGTATATTGTAAAGTGTATTGGAAATTCTGCTTGAATTGTAAACCGTATTCTGTATGATGTTTTGCAAAGTTTTTACTTATAAATCGCTCTGGATTAAGACATAAATCGTAAATTGTAAATACAAAGACATTTATCAACATACAGTAAACTGCCACATTTCATACTGTATGCATGCCAGTCAGGTCTGTCAGAATTGCGGTTGGGACTCATTAATGGTCTGATCCTTAACATCATAGTAGAGGCCTGCATTGGGAACAGGAGCCCGCTGTGTGTTTCTGCTGTGTTACATGGTCACTCAGCAAATAGCGTGAAGCAGAACACTGAGATGAGTACAAATACTAGGCTTGTCCTAGTGACCACCACCAGCACACACCTCTCTCTCTCTGTCTGTCTCTCTGGGAATGGGTTGGAATGGACAGAAATCTAGCGGGCGGAGCGGGCGGTAATGGGAGCAAAAAATCAGTCCCACGCAGGGCTCCAGATCAGAGCTTTACATAATGTTTTTACGAGGCTTCAAATCCCACAGTGCTGCAACAAAGTGGCATTATTTCAATGAATCTCTCTTTTTGTTCCACAGAGAGTGATGAGTTTGGGCCGGTTTTCGTCCAGGAGCCTGATGACGCCATCTTGGCATTGGACACAGATGAGAAGAAAGTGATGCTGAAGTGTGAGGCACGAGGGAACCCACCGCCATCCTACAGGTAAGAAACCCACAGTCATTGTACAGGTAGAGTAGAGGGCACCCACAGCTAGCATAAGAGTAGATGGAACCCACAGCCATATACAGTAGACTCATGTAAGCTGTGTGTGTGTGTGTGTGTGTGTGTGTGTGTGTGTGTGTGTGTGTGTGTGTGTGTGTGTGTGTGTGTGTGTGTGTGTGTGTGTGTGTGTGTGTGTGTGTGTGTGTGTGTGTGTGTGTGTGTGTGTGTGTGTGTGTGTGTGTGTGTGTGTGTGTGTGTGAGACACCAGTACCAGTAAGACATTGCATATGTTACTGGTACTGGCATCTTCCTGACACGCGGGCATGGCGATACAATACAGTAGAAGAATCCTACTGCTATCATACAAGTAGAGCATACAAGTACAAGTAGAGCAAAAACTATGGCGAAAAAATGTTTGTTGACTGCTTTTTCCATGCCCGAAACAATATAACAAGACAGTATCATCAACTACCAGGTGAAACACTCTCTGTTGTGCCTCTCTACCCCCGTTCTTTTTTTTTTTTTACTTATTTTGCGCAAGCAGAGCTAGCATTGTGATTGGTTTGCAGTCGTCGGTCGATGGAGTGATTTCTAGGATCGTAGATTGGCTGGTTTAGTTGATGATGGTGGGTCCCTGGACCCCACTTTGAGAAGTAGTGTGGTAGAGGGATTTCTCAGTCTGAACCACTGAGTATTTGCATTCATCCCTCATCGCCTTGTCTCTTTTAGCCTCATTCTCATTGTCGTTTGTTTTTGGCCCCTCGACACAAATAACTCTTGTTTTGTGTTGTGTTTCCAGCTGGTTCTTCAATGGGACCGAAGTAGACACAGAGGCGGATTACCGCTACAACTTTATCGATGGGAACTTAATTATAACCAATACAAGTGAGATTACTGACTTTGGGAGGTACCAGTGCAAGGCGCAGAACAGCTTTGGAACAGTCTTGAGTCGGGACGCCCTTTTGCAATTTGCATGTGAGTAGCCCTGTTCCTTTATCTATCTGTCTGTCTGTCTGTCTGTCTGTCTGTCTGTCTGTCTGTCTGTCTGTCTGTCTGTCTGTCTGTCTGTCTGTCTGTCTGTCTGTCTGTCTGTCTGTCTGTCTGTCTGTCTGTCTGCCGCCTCTCTCTCAGTTAATACATGTTAATGTAACTCAGAAGCTGGGACCTAGTACATGCTACTTACTTAGGAAACATGGGCGCGTACGTACACACACACACACACACACACACACACACACACACACACACACACACACACACACACACACACACACACACACACACACACACACACACACACCATTAGACATACTGTTAAGGTCAAGCAGAGAGCTTTCAGCACCATGGACAGTGTTCTGGCATGCGTAATGAGATACAGAGAGTTAACACATGCACCAACTGTGATAATAAATGGAACCTTATACTTAGAAACAGCATTTAAAGGAAATCGCTGTCCTAACATCACCTGCTGCATGGGTGTAGCAGAGCCAGGGATGATTGTGGGAAACTGTATCAAATACAAGATGTATTCCTTAGATGCAAGTCACCTTTGTTTGTTTGCTAGATTGTTTGTTCTTCTGAGACTTGAGTCAGAGTCTCCCCTCAGACTTCAGACTCCATGCAAGCTCAAAGACTCCATGGCATCTCTGGTCTGGTCCCCACGCCTGGCAGGGAAGTGCAGACAGACAGGCTGTGAGCACAGAGCTCTGTGGTGCAGGAAAATCCATTGTTGGTTTTCCTTACCGTTTCCCCCGGGGCAACGACCATAATAGTCATGTTACCTGCTACTGCTACAGCTACAGCGTGGCTGCAGGGAGCTCTCGGCTCACTGTAGTGAGAGCCTGCTGTGTGTTGAACCTAAAGAGTTCACCATGAGCACTCCCTGTAAAGACAGGATCAGTCACTTGAAAAAAAATCCAACCCATCTCAAAATGAAGATAGAGATAAAACAATAGACATTGCGGCAATGGATGGTGTGCCTGGAGATTAACATCTCTCTCTCTCTCTCTCTCTCTCTCTCTCTCTCTCTCTCTCATTTTCACGTTAGTCCACCTCCCTGTCTAACCAGAGGCACGCGTTTCATCCAGCGGGATGGTTTTGTTCGGATAAAACAGTGTGGGGAAAAAAACACAGTTTGCTGGAGAAAGCCCCCCCTGCTGACAGACAACATATTATTCCACCACTAGGTTACTTTTCAATTCATTATTCCGTTGAGTCTTACACGCTCTGATCCGAGGAACTGCCTTGACAACGTCTGTCTAATATCAGTTTCCCCCATGAGCCTTATTATTTCATGTATGTAATTTTAATAAAGTGGAGACATTAGAATTTCCTCAGTTTCACTACCTGCCCGGGGCATCCTGTGGGAGTATTTCTTGGACAGGCAATCTGTGGTAAAAGTTGTACCTTGACACGACCCCTGAGTGCATGCGCTGCTCCCAGCTGCCTGTTAAGCTTTTCTAAGCCACTTATCTGGACCACTTTACTCATAGAGCACTCTTCTGTTTTTTTTATCCCCCCTCGCGCTGTGCACAGTGCATCTAATGCTTCAGCTTTATGCAAGAGGCTATTCATTTTAAAATGGTGTTACGTCGTGATTACAGTGACACCATTAATCTGCTTTTTGATAGACATAAGATTCATTATAGGCAATTTTGGGGGTAATTGCATGATTGGTCTAGTGTTGCAATATCAATGTGCAATTTAGAACAAGAGTAATGTGGATGTGTATTTTAGTGTGGTGCAACCACTGGGGCGATGTTTCATAAAGATAGAGTTAACACAGAGCATGACTCAGTTCATACATTGGTGTGATTTCTTTTTTTTTTTTTTTTTTTTTTTGCACAAATCCTACTTTTGGTTATTTAGACTTTGTTTATACAGTCAAGTGAGTTAGTCAATCCACTGGTGTTTACCTATACGTCTGTTACAGATGGCTGTAGTAGCTCCAATATTCACACACTCTTGACAATAATAAAATACATAATAAACAGATTAAAGGCTTACTGGGTAAGTTCACTGCTGGCTTTGCAGTTATTTGCCTCCCTTGTGTGTTTCACCGGAAAGAGAGTCCGTTTATTTACTTTTGTACATCCAACGGCCACAACTGATGGCCAAAATGGTCACAACAGATTTGTTATTTTTCAACTTCCGTAAAAGCATAACGGTGGGGGCTTAAGGTTAGGTTTAGGCATAGGTTTTTACTGCGTCTCATACGTGGTCATACTCATAAGTGAATATGTCTTAACCTTAACCTGGGAAATAAAAATATATATAGAACAATCTGTGCCGGGCGCCCGCCGGCCAAGTGGTTCAGGCGCATGCCACATATAGGTGACAGCGTGTCACGTGTTTGAGTCCCGTTTATGACAACCTTTGCGGCATGTCTCTCCGCTTTTCTCTCCCTCTTTCCTGTTTAGCTTCACTTGGTACTATCAATAAAAAAAACAAAATAAAAAACAAAAACAAGCGAAAAAAAAAAAAAAAAAACTACAGAATTTGCAGGATGAAATTCATGGAGTGGGTTACTGTATGTGACAAATATGCCAGCCATAATATACTGTATACAATAATGTAACATTTGTTTTAACAAAATAATCTTCAGTGGCAGCCCTGTCTGCAACAGTTCCATGTCTGACTCTGCTGTTTGCCTTCAACACGACCCTGTAAAAGAAAAAGGCAGGCAGAGAAGACAAAGCAAGCTGGCCTGCAGCCTGCATTGGGATGCAGAGCCTCGCCTGTCTCTTTCAGCATAACGAATGGCTGCCTATTTTATCCCCCCAGCTCCAAATTCAAGGTGGTCCGTCTTAATCTGGTTGGCATTACATATTCCACTCACAAAAGCATTGAGCCCCCGAAGTTGTATAAAGTCTCGGAAGTTCTTTGATCGTTTCAATAGCTTATAATGGAATGTATCAAGTAAGTAAAAAAACTACATAAATCCCATTACTGTTTTCTGTCATCTAGGATTGAATGTGCATTTTTGTGGTGATATTTAACAACACATGGACATTTGAGACCTTACAGGATTTTGCACAGTGTAGTGACAAAAGGAAACTTTGACGTGAATTGAATGAATCAATCAATGAATAAATGAGTGAATCAATGAATGTAACAGCGTTACTTCATTGGTAATGCACACGTCAAGGAAGCTTATGAGGAAAAGCCCAAATGACTTTACAATACATGCTGCTGTGCATAGATAGAGCATAATGCATCAAGGAAGGGCCAAGTCCCACTTCTTCTTCTTTATGCAAATCTACTCTGCTCACTGGCTGTGCTGTGTGCCTCCAACACATTCTCCAGCATAGGACTCTTATTTCCTCGCTTTATTTATGAAGAGGCTGAACTCACAGTTGGGCTCTTTCTCAGCTGTGACTTTGAAGAGCAGCAGGGAGGACTGTGATCTCTGTCCCCAGTCTCCCTCTCTCTCTCTCTCTCTCTCTCTCTCTCTCTCTCTCTCTCTCTCTCTCTCTCTCTCTCTCTCCCCTTTTCTCTAGGTCTCTCTCTCCCTCTCTCTCTCTGCCCCCCTCTCTCTCCGTCTCTGGGCCTGAGCTGGGCTTGAATAAAAGTACAGAACTAGTGTCATTTTGTTGAAGTAATCTAATATCTGTTGAAATTTGTCATTTGGAAAACGTATTGCATTGTGACGCGTTGTGAGAAGTCTGATGTAATTTATCATCCTAATCTGGGTTGTGTTCCCTCCATTTGTGAATTCCCCTAAAATGTTTCAACACTGATTATTTACATTGTAAAATGGCACAATACGATTCACTGCCAAATGATATATGCTGCTGTTTATATTTTAATACACCGGTAAGCCTACTTTGATTCTTGAAATTAAAATAAGTGCTTCCATGCAGTTATTGTATGATTACAACCCTAGTTGTCTGCTAATGTGCTGAGCCAGGGGGTAATGCATAAACAGAGCCTGAATGCTCTGAATAAAATATAATATTCACACTCACATATTTGCATTTCATGAATACAATGTACTGTAAACTATTGGTCTCAATCTGTTTGTGTCTTATTTATGAGTTATCTGACTGAAATGAATTTGTGTACGTCTCAAATTCAGCACAGTTTGAGTCCCAAGAGTTCCTTCCTAGAAATGTATTCTTTTTCTTTCTTTATTTCTTTTGTATACAGCATTTAAAGACGGGGTAAATATGTCGATAGAATGAGTGCTGCTAAATCTGCAGGTCAGATCGTGTTGCATGTTATGTAATGAGATGTTGTTAATTTCAGGCCCCAGTGTTGGCCACATTTAGATTGCCATCCATTGATTTGTGGTAGTTTTACCTCATTAGAGAGACATTGATATTGATCCACTTACATACTGTATGCAGTACAGTATGTCTCGCTTTACAGAAGGAAATAATAACAGGGTCATGCAGGTTCTTGATCTTCTGGTATTTGGAACTTTGGTGAAACTCTAGTATTGTCTTTCCCGGTATTCTGCATTTGCAGCACTGGCTCAGGTTGTAGTGAGTGTTGATGTGCCTGTCGGTCTAAAGTGCAGTTACTTATTTTTGGACCTGCTTCATTTTCATGTGAAATTTATTTGCACATAATATTGTTGACAGACCCTCACCTGAAAATATTTGTACAGGGTCTGTACTGCTGTAGGCTACATAGAACCGTGTGGCTACATTCATATACATTTGGTGTGCATGAGTGTGTGTCTGCGTGCATGTGTGCAGTGTGGATGTGTGCATACGCACAATGAGTTGTCCTTCCTGTATTAGTTCAACGGGATGAGTTATAGGCTACCTGTTCAAAGTATTTTGCATGAAACACACTAAAACTCAATTTTGGGTGGATTTTCAGTGTTTCGGGCATAAGGGGTTAACAACAAAACATGCTCAAGGGACAGAACCATGTTCAGCCAAAATTCAGCCTCCGGCTCCCAGACTACAGTAGTAGTCTTGTTGAGCCGGCCATTCTGAAAGACGCCACAAGTCCAGAAAGTGTGGTCTATGTTCGAGAGTTCTATTTGTCAAGAGCAGAGTATGCATGTGTGCATGCGGCATGTGCCAATTACATAACAAGCACATCACTGTCACTATTGGTCTTGAAATGTCAATTCTTTAGTGGTCTTAAAGATCAAGTGGCTGTGACAACAAATTGCTGCTATTTGGTTAAAAAGCTTTATGCAAAATAACTTCTATATGCATAATTCCTAATATTTTGTAAGCAGCCTAAGTTGCAATGTGACACAATTCTTTATTCTGTTTAAATCATACACAATCTCCCAGTTTTTACCTGTTTTCTCATCCCAGTAAATATCCAGAGAGAGAGAGAGAGAGAGAGGCACATAATGGCGGCTTCATTCAGATATTTGCTAGCCATATCTACAGATTGCACAGGGAAGACATGCTACCATTACACCCTGTCGTATTTTAATTCAAGCTTTCAACTTTTAAATGCTCCGCTTCCCCAGCTGATAGTGTTTCTGTCTGTCACCATCAAGGAAATTATGGATCATTGAAATTCTTTGTTAATATCAATCCTTTCAGGAACCGCTTTCTAAGGCTTTTCAAATCAATTCCAACTGCATTAAAACACGCAGATAATGTGACTTTTTGATGCAGTGAAATCGAAAGACCTAAAGCAAGTTTCAGTTTCTCCAAGTTCTTTACACACCACCACAACACATCAGATGGGTGGGCCAAGTGATATTTGGTGTTTTTTTTTTTATTAGTTCATTTGTTTTTGTTAAAATGTTAAACCTATCATGTCTCAGTAACAGGGTCTACAGTACTTGTCTCTCAAGCTGTTTAATAATCAACAAACGTACATCCAATCTGAAACTATATCAATTTCAATGTTCTAGTTATCCCTTTACAATTTTGTCTGCTCATTTTCTCCTCCCTTCCAATTGCACGTATTTATCCCCTATGAGTTCTCTCTCCTGATGAAATTGTTATCTCGACCTGAAAATTAATTTCCGTTCAAAAGCCAGGAGAGACAGTGAGACCCTCTGTTACTGAAGGAACACTCCACGGTCTACAGCCATGATTGCTATGGGGAAATAGAGCAATTTTACATTCATTTTAACAAAACACATCACTTTACACTGTTATGGGATCAGGCAAGTTGTCAAATACCCTGTATTTGTCCCGTATTTATAGCGCAGCGTCTAGGATACTAGTGGGAGGGAGAGAGAGAGAAGGATTCTCAGGCCAGTGCCAGCATTCACGCCTGCTAGCTGCCAACTAAAGTACAAGCACAGGACTGTGCTGTTGCCCACTATGCAGATCTGCTTTTCTTTATTTCTTTCTTTATTTGGGAAAAGCAGGAGGGGGTCCCGAGTTGGATGTTGACTGGGGGACTAATTCTGCTTTACTTTCATGGCACACATTTTCCAAGACAGTGGGCAAGTTTTACAGAGCCCTGGCGCCCCTGCACTGGCTTTCATCACCTCCCTTTTTTGAGGGGTGCTAACCCCTCCTGTGCCCAGCTTTATGTGTCAGCTAGTGTGTTAACACCATGGTGATGGTTTGATTGGCTGAGGGCTTAAAAAGTGTAGGTAAAAAGTCAGAACTCATTTCTGGATTTGCTTATGAATGTACAATGTTCCTAATTGTATCACAATCTTTCATCAGGCTTAGGGTTCTAGTGACTTCATATTTAGCAATTTACAAGACTACGTTATAAAAAAGAGGTTGTGCTTCAAGAGTGGGATTCATATTTGGCTGAAAAAACAAAAACAACTCCAGTACAGTTATTTGTCAAAGGGGAGAAAATGCTCACATTTATGTAATCAATCTACAGCTGTGATTGTCCTTATGTTGGCCTAACATATAATTGTGAGACATACAGTATCTTTTGTACTGGGTTGTTAATCAAACTAACTGTGTCTTTGATTGTCCCATCTAGAATAATCAGGTGCAAAAAGCATTGGATGAATAGTTCATGATTATGCCCACAACACTTATGCAGTTTGAGTACTACTGCAGATTAGGATCATGGCGAGCCCGGTAGCGCATTGATTTGATAATAATATCTCTTTTCAGGATTCAAATTCAGAAATAGCAACCGGCAAGCTTGCGTTATGCCGCCATGGACGCTTTGTGTGACGCTGGAGTATGATCAAGTCGGACGTTAATTTGCAAAAACACAAACAAAACAACAACACAAAAAGTAAAAGGAAAAAAGAGAGAGAGAGATAGAGAGAGAGAGATGCCCGACAGCAACAATATTTTTAGCCCTTGTGGCATTGCTGTATATTTTGTTCCCATGTAGGCTGAAAGCCTCCTCCAGTTGTACATGCTGTTCAATGATCCTAATAGAAATTCACAGGAATGTCACATTTTGGACATGCACTACGTCCTGAGATGAAGGCTTTGAACTTCAGTCATCTTGAGGCATAATAATACTGTGTCGTTATGCATATAATTACAATAAGGAAACACAGTATAATTATGGATAATTTGCATAATTATATGCATAATTATACTGTAATTATATCATTTATATGCAATATACTCAGGAGTGGAAGTAAGTAGGCCCACTGTAACCTTCAAATATTTGTACTCCCAATACTTGCACTACATTTTGGATCCAAATATCATACTTTTGCGGGTGTCTGCAGCCAAATACAGATATTTCTGGAGGACATGAAAAGGGTCATAATGGGTTAAGGTATGCGGTTGCACCGTGCACGCCATAGAAGCATGTGCTATCGCAAGTTTTTTTTTATTGCGTGTGGGTCATGGAAGAGGGCATTGCCAAGTTACTGCGATAGGGAGGAAAACTGCAAGCATACTCGCCCATGACTGGATAGAAGAGGCCGATAGGGGCAGACTGCCTTGAGGATATAAGAGTGTTGGAAAAAAACAAGTTCCAATACATTCTGTTTGCACTGATCTATCCCGCAGATAAAACACAATCTTGGCAACCTGTCCGCCCCGGACAACCCCTACGTCAAAAGCGCTGCAGTGTGCAGTATTTCTTTTTTGTATTATTCTCGTCTAAATTTGAACCATCTCCAAAGTCGAACCTTTTCTCTCTGTGCAAGACCTTGAGAGTCATCCATGCTCTCGTATCATCCTGCCTGTACACACAGTTATTTTGTCTGCCCTGTCTGCCTGAAGTGGTCCAAATGCCACAACCAGACTACAGTACAATAGTACAATATGAAGTGGGACCTCCCATCCACGTCCTATCACTACCATCAGGGTCAAGTTTAACGCCTTGAACCTAACTTTAACCTCATAAAGCCCAGCAATGCAGCATTTTCTTTATGAGAACCGAACCCCATTAATGTTTTAAACACTAGCTAGCATTAGCTTTAGCTGTTAAAAGCACTTGCACTAGCTTTAGCTATTAAAAATAGCTGATCTACAAACTCAGTGTACCATTGAGTTATACTGAGTCATACTATGTAAAATTAACACATTTTGTAAGCTAAAATCATGGATTTCTTTGGTACTGGCGCCATGTTAGCGCAGTGTTATTCTCAGAGGCCCTAAGCCCGGTACAGTATAACGTTATAATGAAGAGAGTGTATACTCTATACTGTAAGTGTCTATTCCCTGGGAAACCTGCTTCTCGTCCTTCCACACCACTTGTTTCATGCACAGAGTAATGTAAACATGGGATGTTCGTCTACCAAATTTCAGAGAGCATCTCAGGAAGTAGTGCATCCCGACTCCTCCTGTTTACATGTGTCCTTGGGAAAAGCACTGAACCCCACAATGTCTCCAATAGTGTACACTTCCACCATTGTTATGTGAAGTGAGTACACTGGCGTTGACTGTTTGCCGCAAATCCGTGCGTAGATCTACTTCTGTTTAGACACTCAACTGGCTAGGTCTCGCTCAGCTGCTTATACATAATTACTATACTTAATCCGATTCAACGTCACTCAGCGTTTTTCTGTCCAAGTGTTCAGAATTCTGTTCCAACGACAATCCTATTTATGCCAATCAATCAAGTCACATTAACTCATGTGGCAGATAAATATATAAAGTGCATAATCTTAGGGGCATGTCATGCGGTCCACCTGCACAGCCTTTGTGATCTACTATCTAGACTGCAATCTACCTTTTGGGCACGCCTGTTGTAGTTGTTGGTTGTTTCAGTGTATATTGTTGTACACTGTTTTTTTTAGGTTTTAGTCATCATTTTAGTCAACTGAAATGTTTTAGTTGTAGTCCGTCCGGTCGTCTCTGTCGTGAAGATGTGGCAACAAATCGGGTCCGTTTTTCACCATAAGACTAGAGGGTTGAAGCGGTTAATATTCTCCTGATTGTTTGCAAAGCTCTTAATGGGCTGCCGCTCTGCCTGCCTCCTCTGCCTACATCAGCCCTGACCTTTTAAACCCTCCTCCTACCTCCCAGGGTCCCTCGGGGCAGTTGCCTTGCTGACTGGCTGTCTCACAAACTAAACGCAGGTTCAGGGGTGAGCGCACCGTTGCTGTCAAAGCCCCCAGACTGTTGAGCACAGCACTGGCCTTCTAGCTGTCAGACCTGCCCCTGCTCCGCTGAATCCTTTAAGTCCCTGGCTTAAGACTCTCTGATATTCACTGTAGCATTTGAATCCACCAGCTGACTTGGCTGATATTTATCATTAGTTGTATTTTTTTTTTCTTACTGTGTTAGTTTTACTCATTCATTCTGACTTGTCTCCCTGCATCTCTGCTCCCCCCATTGGCTTGTGGTCCGTTCCTGCACAGAATAATAAACTGATGCTGGCATTCAAAGCAACAAAAGGCATAGCACCCGCATATCTTGCATGTCTTCCAACCTTACAAACCCTCCTGAGCAGTCAGATCAGCCAATGCAGGGAAATTTGAAAACAATCCACAGAATTTTGGCAATTGGAAAACTTAATTCAGCAGCTTACAATAAGCAAGAACAAAAAAAAAACAAAACATGGCAATGGATAATTTACATAAAGACTAGAACCGTATATAAGCTATAAACATAACAACATTGGAATATACAATATCTATAATACTATGCATGTGTACTATATAACCATATTTAAGCTAGAACCTGGCATTTTTGGCTGGGGACCCCCAGAAATGCTTTTGGCCTAAGCAACACATTTGTAAATCCTTTTAAGGAAGAAAGAAAGACAGAAAGAAAAGCTGTTTAAAACCAGCAAAACAAGCACGATTTTTATGACAACCTTCAATGCTGTTTAAAACAAGCAAAACAAGCACATATTTTTATGACAACCTTCAATGCATGATTGGATATAAATGTCTCTAATTGTACATCTTTTCATAAATTATATTTATAGCCTGAACTGTTTACACCATGGTCTGTAGAGTTTAGTTTTTAGTTTATTTTACTATGGCATAAGAGCGATGGACCTATGAAGTGATAGTAATATAATAGTTGGCCTGCCTAAATCCTTCTTGCTGCCAGAGTATTACATTTAACAATGTCAATAAACTGAAGTGCTGAATTCTGGAATTCAGTCAAACTCAGTATTTGATATAGTCATACAGTCATTCAAGTCCCTCAAATTCCATGATGTTGCGTCTAAAATAAATACCAGTACTTGCATCTGTCCTTCAAGTCTTTCTTTATTCAGCTTCAACTTGTTTCTTAACTGTTAGGTTGATTGTGTCTGTTGAGAGAAATTCTCTCAGGTGACTTATAAAGAAAAGTTTAGGTGAAAATTGATTACACTGTGTTGTCGGCTTCAGTTTAGCCATGGCTAAGGACCTTTATAGAATTAGGATACTGGGATAAAAAAGCATTGACAAAACATGGTAGATAGTTAGATAATGTACATTCAGTTCCATTGGGGTATTAGCGATCAGTCCCAACCGGCCCAGGGGTCAGCCGCTTCAGCAGTTTCAGGACCATAGGGATGGCAAGAATAGATCACCATTTACCCACTTCAACTCTGTGGTTGAGTGTGTGGGCTTGGGGGTCTGTACTAGGGTCTTTTCTAGTTTCTGTTATTGTGGAGAAAACTATCGCTGAACATAGGCGATCAGTCATACCACTAAGTCATAAACAAATGACGCCTCTGGTCCAGCATCAACTTGGCGTTATATTCGTGCCACAGAATGGCTCAAATGTTTGTGTTTAATTATAGAGCCCCAAAAGTCCTAACAAACAACTGAAATAATAGGCAAAATATTCACTTCAGACTCACACAGAAAAAACAGCCTGTGTTTATCCCCTCATTTTTGTCTGTTTCCCTATATTACTTTAGGGGCTGAGCGCTCTGGTAGCGACACCAACACACCGTCTAATATAGGCCATCCATCCACCTCTGAAACGGATCAAAACAAGGAAATCCCATTAGAATCTGTCTGCGGGCCCTCTCAGAGGCAGCCATAGAGAAATAGACTAGGTTGTATGTGACTGGTACTTGAAGTGTACAAGGTCCCATTTTATTACCAAAATGTAAAAGTTAGTTTTTGTCCCCATATTTTTACCCCATATGTCCCAATGTTTTCAAAATGTCTGCTATCATTCAGTGTAATTTTCATGAATGGATCGCGTTCATGAGACGTTCTCTGCCTTTTTGCACGGTGGAAAGAATGGTTCAAATATAGCCTACGGCTTGTTCACTAGATCTGCTATTTTAGGCGTGTGACACTGCCGCGCATCAACGTATAAGTCAGGCTTAATCCGTGTGTGCCCCAAGCCCAGCGCTCTCTCCAAAGCCCACTGCTCTCACCCTTTACCTAAAGTACGGTTTGAATGATAGCCTTTTACTCTATAGCCATACTGCCCACATATGCCCTTAAACATACTCCACACATACTGTATACTGTATATCTCCATCCCATGTGGTTTGAATGGTGCAGGAGATGGTTCTGTAAAGGGTTATTGTTTCACTACCAGTGGTCCCTGAGAGGATTCACTGTTCTATACCTATCATACAAAATAATGTAGCTCATTATACAGATTTTTTTTTTTTTTTTTTTTTACAGATTTTATCTATATCTGTAGATGAAATTCAAAATAACACTAATAGTACTAAAGTGGGATGCACCAACAGACAACAAAGCAGCAGTGGTTTTGCCCATGACTCATTCCTACGGGTGGTGGATAATTTCATTTGTGATGAATGTAGACCTAAGTTTGAAAAGGCAATGTGCTGCTTCATCGCTGCATTATATTTGCACTCCCTGTGAATGTGCTCAAATAGCAGTTTAAATCTATGCAAATATAGTCAGATAAAATAAACTATTTTTGATGGCAGTGGCTCTGGGGTAGAGTGGCTGCTCCCAGAGTTCATCTCAAAGTGCCCTTGAGCAAAAACGCCAAATTGCTCCCAATGAGCACGTTTTCCTCCGCCATCTGTGTAGCCTATATGTGTGGATTATATCTTGGATAATGGCACTATATATATACCTATATACCTTGGATAATGGCACTGTATACAAACGTACACATCATCATAGCTATGATGACAATGCAGTCTACAGTATAGCATAGAGCATAGCATGAATGTGATTAGGTTCCATATTGCACCTGAATGTTGCAGGTTGCAAGTGTTAGCAATCACACACAGGCACACACACACACAAACGCACACATACTAGATTCCCCAACAATACCAGCTGCAACACATTCCTAACTTCCCATCACATTATGTGCTGCTCCTGAAGTCCTATAACATTAACACTGCCTATTATACTGTATTTCAATGTGTTGTTTATGAATTGAACACATTGAGGAAAGGTCTCTGCTGTGTTTCCAACTGACAGTGCATTCAGTATGAAAGCAAATGTGACCTAAGAGTGTAACGATGGCCACTACTGGCACCAATCCACAGGGGCGGATCTAGGCATGGGCATGGGGGGGGGGGGGGGGGGGGGGGCAGTGCCCCCCTAAATGCCCTGACTGTCCCACCAAACATGATGGCATGCAAAACAACCCAAGATGCCCAAGCAATTAAAGTGCTTACATTTAAAAATGATTTGAAACACTACTATTGCTACAACTAACTACAGCTGTGTCACCACTAAACCAACAGCATTTCATCATTGAAAGCAGAAAACTCTCTGAGTCAGACCTTTGGCTTTATGGATGCTGCGTGTCTGTTGCAACTTCAACAACAACTGATGTTTTATTGATGCTTTACTTGCCTAATAAAATTCCTGTAACTGAAAATGGTATGGGTGCGACTTCATCGCCCGTGGCGCGAAGCGACATGTGCGATAAAGCCGCCTCCTTACCATTTTCTCCTGCCCCCCCATTTGGGAAATGTTACATCCGCCCCTGCCAATCCACATGTTGTGCCACGTGTTAGCTGTGCCGGGCCTGACGGTGGTGGTGGTGGGCACACAAAGATCAATCACACTGTCTGCGGGCAGTCTAGGGAAGAGAGAACTGCACCGTTGTCGTGACGTCCGCCCTGGCCTGATTTTCTCCAAGAGCGAATGCTTTGTGCAGCCTCTTTGTGTGGTAGCAGTGTGACGCTGCGTCTAAAGAAAAGCTCTGCGTTCCATTGCAGATCTGGGCGCCTTCAGTGGGAAGACCAGAGGAGGCGTCTCTGCACGTGAAGGTCAAGGTGTGGTGCTCATGTGTATCCCTCCCCCGCATTCACCAGGTAAGGACACAGTCTGCACCCTAACACTCCCAAGACTATGTGCACACATGTATATTAGCTGTTAATATCATGTTAATGGACTGGAATTAGTTTTGTTGGTTATTTACGTTAAAACATTCAACACAAATAATGCATGCGCACACAGATTTAACCCCCTATGCATTTTCTCATTGAAACAAAAAAAATGCTAGAGCATGGTTTTACAGAGGCATAGCTATGTGTCTTCATGTCACCAGAGCCTTAGAGTACTTAGAGTATAGACGGAGTTATGTTCAGTCTCTTCTACATAAACTAGATCAGTGCTTTTCGACCTTTTCCATACCAGGGCCCACTATTTATTCAGAAACTAAAGATTTATTTTGCTTTTGTCCACAATACCAGGCTGGATTTCAGAGAAAACAAAACAGTCAAACATACAAATCAAAATGACCATTCATCTTCTACATTCTATAAATGTGTAGGCTAATTCTAGTGTTGTAGTCGAGACCACCTAAACCGAGACCAAGACAAGACCAAGACACCCACGGACTTGATCGAGACGAGACCGAGACGAGACTAGCACCTAGAGGGTCGAGACCAAGACGAGACCAAGACACCCACAGACTTGATCGAGACGAGATCGAGACGAGACTAGCACCTAGAGGGTCGAGACCAAGACGAGACCAAGACACCCACAGACTTGATCGAGACGAGATCGAGACGAGACTAGCACCTAGAGGGTCGAGGCCAAGACAAGACCAAGACCTAGAGGGGTCGAGACCAAGACAAGACCAAGACCAAGAGTGGTCAAGGCCGAGGCCAAGACCTAGAGAGGTCGAGACCAAGACCAAAACCAAGACATCTTTTTTTTGTCTTATTTGTCTTATTTTTTTGTCAACTTTGTAGGCTAGGCCACGATGTTTTTAACTGAATTAGCAACTAATTACACCTCAATGGTAAAACTAGACAAAGCAAAAATGAATAAGTAGGCATAATGAACCATCACCTTACAGACAAGAACAATGAACCTACTCTCCCTTTTAATGACCCACTATTATTCTATTGTAATGTGCTACTTTAATGACTGAAACAATTGCTTATGATAATTCAATTGCACATAACCTTCTCCCACACAACTTTAGTGTTAATGCACATTTAACATCATTATTACAATATCAGTAGTACTGTAGGTATAGGCTACAGTAGCCTATAATTAGTAGGCTTAACCATTATAATACATTTACAAAATGAAACAACTATATGTTAGCATTGTGGTTCCAAATCCTCCTGGATCCCACTTTGAGATGAAATGGACTCTTATATAGGCCCATGTAGGTCTGCAAATCCTAGTGTCCAAATGGAATCAAATGGACCAGGCAATTAGTAGCCTACGCTTTGGTTTAAATTAATATTTTGGGGTCTCACAGATAGAGGAATGCCATGGTCACAGGGGTCCTCGAAATTAAACTAGTTGAGGATTTACCATTTATTTGCCACACACGATTAACCTAGCCTACCATAGATTACATAATTGCAGTAGGCTGCTATTTCAGTCAGTGGATTGTTATTTGGTTACAGTTCTGTCTGTCAACTATGTTTTAATGCAAAATTAAAATGTATGATAAACATACATAAGCATAAGATCTTTTTGATTTAATATTGAGTATATGAGGGCTTATAGCTCCAGTGGCTTAATTGATGATAGCCTACTGTGCAAACAGACTTAATTAGAACAGCTGTGTATCGGAAATCCCCTGACAGACAGCGCATCGAGTGTGGACATTTAGCCCTTCTATTGTGTGATAAACGCATATTATAAACGCATGACTTATATAGCAAATGAAAATATCCTTGGATATACTTGGACCACAGTTGGAATTATTGCAATCGGGTGACGATGGCCTGAGAGTTTTTCGATTCAAATCTCAACAAAGAATCACGGAGTTTAAGGTAAGAGCAACGCAGAGCATTAGCGCCAACTCCGTTCTCTTTAAGTGGCCAGTCCAAGCGCGGCTCTTCTACATAGACTTCTATTGAGGATCGGGATAATAAATAGGGACAACAAGCTGCACAAACAGCTCTCAAGTGCTACGTTTCTGACGCCTCAATGTCGCAGCACCAGATGTCTTTGTACGTCTGCCTAATAAAAGTCTACACTGCGCTCTTTTTTTTCTCCGATTAAACCAAAGTGACATTAGCTCATCTCCCTTCACCAACGCAATAGGCTACTGTTGAACGCAGCAGTATGACAAAAGTAACTAAGTAATATTAGTAGAACATATTAATAATAACACAATAGGCGAATAGGGTGGACGTTTGGACCATTTGATTTCTTTTTGCTCAATGCTCATTCAAAGTTAAATGAACGATAGCCTTTTCTTCGAGCATCACCTTATTTTTATATCTCCCGTAAACTCTTTTTTTGATGGACTGAAGATGAATATCAATAGATTTTGGCTCAAGTCTACACAACTAGAAGATGGACAAAAGCAAAAGAAATATTTAGTTTTGGGGTCTGTGGGGCTAAAATGACCTCAAATGGTGGTCCGTGGCTCAAATAGTGAATAGCCTAAATAGTGGTCCCTGGTATCAGAAAGGTTGAAAACCCTAAGTTGGAACAGACGTTTGCCTCATTGTCTCATCCATGCCTATATTCTCTCTGTAGCTGTGTTCTGCCATGAGCAGCAGCAAAACGTAGGCTTCTCCAGAGCCATCTAGAAGAGTTGCGACATTGAGTGGGACAAAAAACAGAGCACTTTGAAGTTGCAAATAGATTGTTTTCAACGAGGGCAGCGGCCATTAGACCTTTCCATGGGGGTGAACGGAGATGTCGTAACTCTGTCTATACTCTAAGGCTCTGAGCTCTTTATGAATGCGGCCGTCCTCGCTCCACACAATTAACTTTTCCTTCGCATTGTCTCGTCTCGGGAGGTCTCGTTGGTGAAGGAGACCCGAGACATAGACTCCGAGGTCGGGACAAGATCGGGACAAAATTATTCGAGACCAAGACGAGACCACGAGACCAATGAAGTGGAGAGCCGCGAGGTCGAGGCAAGATCAAGACAATTGATTGGCGAGAACGAGACAAGACGAAAATGACGAAAAACGTTCTCGAGATCGACCTCGAGACGAGACAATGCCTCGAGAACTACAACACTATAAATGTGTAGGCTAATTCAGATGGTGAATATTTTAACTCTTCAGAGTGTAAACACGAGTTTATACTCAAAGCTAGATGGATTTACTGTAGACTGGGGACAACAAATAGGGACAAACATGAACAGTGCACAGTCTCTGATCTCTGACTGTCACAACTCTTTTACTGGATGGCTCTGCCTGCCTGTAGGCAACTCTTTTGGATGAGTGAACACAGACACTCTCCTAGACAGAGCATAGCAGAAGGAAAAACTAATATCCGCATATGAGAGAGACAGAGGATGTATTATACTATAATACTCTACATCTTCTGTCCCTGCTATCCGGCGCTAGTTGCTCCGCTAGTGCTGTGTGTGTGTGTGTGTGTGTGTGTGTGTGTGTGTGTGTGTGTGTGTGTGTGTGTGTGTGTGTGTGTGTGTGTGTGTGTGTGTGCGTGTGCGTGTGCGTGTGCGTGTGCGCGTGCGTGCGTGCGTGCGTGCGTGCGTGCGTGCGTGCGTGCGTGCGTGCGTGCGTGCGCCTGCGCCTGCGCCTGCGCCTGCGTGCGTGCGTGCGTGCGTGCGCCTGCGTGCGCGCGTGCGTGCGTGCGTGCGTGCGCCTGCGTGCGAGAGAGAGAGAGGGAGAGGGAGCGCTCTCAAAATGCTTGTAGAGCTTGTAGCCCCCAGTGTGGCTTGTTAAATATTTAAAAAAATAAACAGATATTTTTCTAAATATTTTATATGTTCAAACCCTGTACAGGAAAACATGGCATATTTTGGACATAGTTCGAATGGTGATTAATCATGATTAAATTAATTTCAACATCCATTTCAACATTATTATATTATAATAATTTGTATATACATACATATTATATTATAGGCTTTACTATAGATACAGTACTGTATATTGTCACTGTTCACATGTTTTTGTTTGAATCCAATGCATTGTGACGTGTTGTAAGCTTGTATACACAGCCTACATGATAATCTGTGATACTCACACATAAAGTACAAGTGCACACAGTTACAGTGTTTTCTTTGCTCAAAAGGGGATACAGTACCATGTTTGGGACCTAGCATGCCTCTTCTCGATCTTATATGGTCATGCACAAGACCATGCACAAATGTTTTAGCATTTAACCACTTTAACCATTATTTTTTTTAGAATTTAGCTATTCGGATGAGTTGAAAGCTGAAATAGTGTGAGCACTAATGATAAAGAAACTTTTTTTACTGAGAAAAATAATAGAATCTGGTCTCAGGTCTAAATGGGTAAAAACATGACAGAAGCCAGCACAACGTCGTTGCCATCTCCTCGGTTCACATTTACTGGATCATTAGAAATGAAAAGAGAGCCCTTGCAAAACAAGACAATTATAACATCCGGCTGGCATGGGGAAATGTGCGCAGGGCCCATTCTAATAGCACATCTGGAATGTCAACGTCGGAGTCCTCTAATGTAAGCTCTTTATGCACTGCCATGAATCATGGTGATTTTGTGTTTGCCTCAGCCGTTTTGCTGTATGAGCGCGGAACACCCACCCACGCTAAGGTTCTGTTCCTGGGTTTGTTGCTTGTGTGTGTGTGTGTGTGTGTGTGTGTGTGTGTGTGTGTGTGTGTGTGTGTGTGTGTGTGTGTGTGTGTGTGTGTGTGTGTGTGTGTGTGTGTGTGTGTGTGTGTACTTGATAGTGGGGGGGTGGGGGGGTGCGTAGAAATGGACATGCGATAAAGCATTCCATGATTGATAAATTAAAGTCCACTTCCAGATGGCTCACAGTTAAGGTTCTCCATAAATCTCAAGAACAGGTGTTTGTCTTTTCCTTCAGGTGCATATGATTTATTTATGCCCATGCTTACCAAAAAAGGCTATAACTGCCTACGCAGGCAGAATGTTAAAACAAAACAAGCCAGTGTGTATATAGTTCCCCTTTCGGAGGCACACCTATACCGTGATTGACAGGAAAGTGAGTGTGCAAAGTGAGCACTGACACTGAGACTATGAGAGGTTGCGAAACGAGATCAGCAGAATGTCAATAGTGATATTCTATCATTTAAGGAGTCAGGTTGCCCCGAGCAGTAAATATAATGCAGGCCTTCATAAAGGGCATAATGACACGGCTCGCATCCTCTGGGTCGAGTCGATCGATACGGAATACATTGTTTAAAGTGTACGCTTGAAGGTCAGGGGGAAAACAGGAAACTGGAACCGAATAAAAACATTTGTGGATATTGTTATTAATCAGTGCAGGCCGACAGCCGATCAGGAGGCAGAGCAGTTGTCTGTGAACAGATTCAGGTGCGCCTGTTAGAGTCTCGGCTTCGCCGGCTTTGTGTCGCAGTGTCCTTGAGCAAGACACCAAACCCTGTGTAACTGATGAGCAGGTCGCTGCCTTGGGTCCCTCTGCCACTGTGTGTGACTGTGAATGTTACAGTGCACATTG
Organism: Benthosema pterotum; assembly: GCA_039105355.1. NCBI lineage: Eukaryota > Metazoa > Chordata > Actinopteri > Myctophiformes > Myctophidae > Benthosema > Benthosema pterotum. Next base: position 25,379,270 of record CM076977.1, read on the forward strand.
TAAAGTGCTCCATGCAGAGCTGTCGCAGAAATTCAAGCCAATGTGTTGTCTTCCAACCCCCCCCCAAAAAAAAAACAAAAAAAAAACAGTATTTGCAGGATTTACGGTATTTGGCAGTTGGATGGCTAGGCTGAGTTATGTGAAAAGGATCTCTGAACACTATGTTATCTTGGCTGGAAGGCGTAAGCAGTCCAAAAATGTGAGCTCTGGGGTCCAGCCATGTTGTCATTAGCATAACTAACATAACAAGCCAATCCCGCATTTCAAAAATCCATCCGACTATAATAAGGACACAGGCCTCACTCATTAGACTGTGTTAATTGTGCAAATATCTCATGTCAAGGAAACTCACACACATTTTTATACCATTTATTCATAATCAGTGACATAATACAGTTATGACATACACCGGCGAATGAGATTTTATCGGGTTGACACACACACACACACACACACACACACACACACACACACACACACACACACACACACACACACACACACACACACACACACACACACACACACACACACGCCCACGCACATGCACACATAGAACTGCATACACGTGACAGACCATTAGACACTAAGGTGAAACAGAAAGCTTTCAGCACCATGGACAGAGATGTCACAACATAAACCAGCAAAAATAATGAAATACATTAGATATTTCAAGAGCGAGAGATCACAGTAATATTTCTCTCACCATACGGGGGAAAAAACAGCATTTGGCAGGTTGATGGGATGCATTTTTCCAGATGAGACTGTGCTTACATTGTGGCAGTGGCAGTGGTGTAACATAACAAAGTACATTTACATAAGTACCGCATAGTGAATACTTTTACTTTTTGATGTCAATAGCTTTGTATTTTTACTCAAGTGCATTTTGAATTCTAGACGTTTACTTTTGACAGAGGACTTCTATTTTGCAGTATTGGTACTTTTATTTGAGGAAAGAATGTGAGTACCTATCTACCACTCTATTTCTGGTTGTTGTCAGTGTTACGATGAGGGATCTATTCTAATCAGTGTGATGTGGTCAGTTGGTTCTAATCAGTGTGACAGTGTGATATAGTGCCACGAGGAGGCCATCTTTACTAAGCATTTTTGCCAGGTGCTTGAAGAGTGCCTGGACTACATTTGCACACGCCACTACTGACGACTGTAAACCATCCTCTGAAAGCTGCAACGCAGAGTGAGTGGCAACAGAATTTAATGTTTTGAACTTACTGGGGCTAGAGGAAAGCTAACAAAGCACAGTGAAAACTGATAATGGCTGCCACAAGAACTTGGCACATGGCAGTTATGACCGATTGATTCTTGTTTTTTTTTCATAATAGTATTTCTAAAAGCAGAAATTGGAAATTGGTTAGACCATTCATTCCCTCTGTCATATGGGACAGGTTTCTAATGGTGTATGCAGCAATTGCAGCATGGTCTTCTATTCTGTTCAAACTTGAATTAAGGCTAATTTTGATCTTCAAGATTGCTCTTCCGATGAAAATGAAAAATGACACCTGAAATGAGCGGCGGAAGAGAGTATGTGCTGTCCAATTAGACGCTGCAATCCATGCTTTATTAGAGACTGGAAGTGTGTTAACCAGAAGGGGCGAAAGCCCTTTGCGACTGCTGGTGTCGTGACAGGTATATACAGTACCTGCCACGGTGGCTAAATCCATCACGACAGGTGAACTGTCATAACTGTCGCGACCGTTATAACGGTGGGGGGTTAAGATTCGGCTTAGACAAAGGTTTTACTGAGGTTATGTTCAGGATTAGGTTTATGCATAGATTTTTACTGTGGTTATGTTTAGGGTTAGGGTTTAGGATTAGGTTTAGTAGTAAAACTGCCGTGGCTGTTTGTAAAACTGATGTGCTAGGGCACATTGCATGACATTAAGGTGGAAGGTGTTGTGTACTGTAGTAGTGGGGTGATTTCAAACACATTAGCATACCACTTAACAACTCTCTTATTGCCCTTGGCGCTGTTGATGCTTTGAATGATTTATGGTCTTGACGCTTTCTCGATGTTTTATTTAATCCACAATGATTGTGACATTAATTTCAGCCGATTAGCATTGTTTTTGCATGATCAGGTAACGGCAGCTCCTACTCACCTAGAATGGCCAAAATCACTTGGTGCACGCTCATACGTCCATATGCATTGTCTCTATGTCCATCACTGATCATAATCACAACCATTGGTGCATCATTACAGCTTGATTTGACTTATTTATGACTAAAAACATGATCGCTCCGATCAAGGCCTTCATGAGGATCACAACAAGCAGCAGTGAGCAGATAGACCAAAGTACTCCTTACTCTATGGGCGGAAATGAAGCGGACCATTGTCCACATTGCTGCCACCTACTGATACTGTTATATGATCAACTGTACAAATGACAAGTATTTGGAATTATATACTTTATTTGATTGGCATTAATTTGGTAAATAAAAAATACAAAATTTGGTTTCAATGTTGGCGTAATTAGGAATAATGGAGAGAGTTAAAATACACATAGATTACATATTTAAACGTAAATTGGAGTCGCTGAGACGTGATCAGTTTATTCTTGTTCATGTCATGGTTTCATGTGAGCATGGTTTTACTGTACATTGTTCTCATTGTATGTAAAATGTCAGCAAGACTGCCATTGTTTTCACTGTGTGTGCGTGCGTGCGTTCGCGTGTGCGTGCCTGCATGTGCTAATATTATATTCTGTGTGTGCGCTTGTGCGCGGGTGCACATTGTGTGTGTGCTATAGAGCATCTCTGTATGCGTGCTCACTTCTGGAGGCTTTTGCATACATGAGGTAGGAACGTAATAGTGGAAGATCTATAATCAAACTATGAATAAGTGCTATGTTTGCATAACATGCTATAAGTCTGCATAAACTTCTATCCAAGTCGACGTAAAATTGCATTAAATGTCATATTGAATCAATTTAGTTTGGATCATAATGAAACTTTACCAGTGTTTAGTTCAGATCATAATTAAGCAGTTCAGTTCAGCTGAAATGAAAGGCCACAGTCTTGAGGGGTCAAATCCACTGAGGTCCACCAATTCTAAGCGGGGTGAAGAGTGTTAATTGGATGGTAGGAGTAGAGGACAAAACTGTCCTCTAGTTGTGGTTCCTCACAGAGTTACAAGAGTCAAACACAAAAAATGTGGGTGTAGTAATTAAATAAAAGGTCATGTTACTTACATGACAGGACGTGGTCCAAGCTAGGACATTAAAAGTACAGCATCAAAACGGGGGCTGATCCAAAGTCCCGCGTTTGCGGTTATGTGTAAGGTTAGGGTTAAAGATACTGTATGTTTAGTAATTTCACAACAACAAACCATTGGACTAATAACATGGCAGGGTTAGTACTAGCTACCTAGCTGACCTAACTAGCCCTGGTTCAGTACTTACAGCAAGTCTCTGACTCGCTCTACGTACTGGATCGCCAATAGTATTGTGATAGTTGATAGTGATAGTGTTTTGTTCACTTTTTTTTTCATTAACAATGCTATAGCAATGCTAACCACTTCCATGCAGTCATAATGTTGATTTAAAAAAAATATATATATATGGTTTTAAACTACTTGAAAATTAGTCATCAACAACACGTTTCCGTGCAATTCACACTTCACGCCTGTTTTACCAATTTAACTGCTCTCATGTTGTGTAGTTCTGGCCTTGTCTTTTTTTTTTTACAATGTGTTTGTCGACTAGGTGCTTGGATCGCACCCCCACCCCTATACGCCTCCGTTTGCAAAAGCCTCTCGGCTCCCATTGTCTGACCAATTGCCTTGGGAGGCACTCTCCAACGGAGGAACCGATTTATTTGTTTATTTTGGCCCTCCATTTGGTTTTAGACTATTAGCAGAGGACATGTGACAATGGCAGCAGGACAATGGGATGAGAAGCCGGTGCCATTCGTGTAATAACCTCAGTCCAATTTAGAGCAGCATTCGCACATTGTTGTTTGTCTCGTTAGGTTCAGCTGTTGCCTCTCTGTTTGAATTCCCGGAAGAGAATGAGCAAACAATACCTCCACTAATTAGTCTGTTGATATGGAACATTTGAATGAAAAATATGACCTGCCGCTTAGCTTCATTCCCCACCTTCCTTAAGTCGGTGAGTTCAGATCTGTGCTGCTCTGCACGTCTTTGAAGCACTCGGCAATTATTCATTGTTTAGCAGGGCGTCTCTACAGGCAGCTTAGGGATTATAAAAGCATTTCTCTTCTCATCAGAAAACGCAAATTATCGATGCTGGAATCAAGGAGCTGTGAAATGTTATTACGCAATAATCACTCGGGAACACTTTTGTCTTTGGAAAATGGTTTTAGTACATGCGGGATTACAGTATTATCCAGATGCATTTTTGATTCGGTTTGGCGTTTTATTCATTTTTTTCCCCCGTTCATGTCTACCGTGACTGATGTGGCTAAGTGGACTTAGAAAGCCTAGACAAAATCAAACAGCATGATAATTGCCTGACTATTTCCACATGATTCCGTCCGAGGTACTATTCTGGGAACGAGACAGCATGGGATGACAGCATGGGATTGTTCTCTTTCATCCTCTGTTGGATTTGTATACCAGCAGGAGAGCACAGAAAGGGCCAAGCATTAATGGCTGTATGCGTACGGCTCTTAGACATCTGAGGTTTCTATCCCAAGCCCCCCTGTCCGTCTCATCATAAATAAATCAGTAAAGGGCTGAACGCAGGCACTACTAGTTTAACCCTTTCGGTTTGTTATCGCGTTTTGTTGTTCTAAGCATTATGTTATACTTTAGCTATTGAAAAATAGCAGATCTACAAGCCCATTGCGCGCCATGAGCTTGTAGGTCTGCTATTTTTCAAAAAATTGTGGCACTGTGGCACATTTTTTTAATATATTATTTAAGAAGCAAACATTTTAACTCAAATCTTTGCTACTGGGGGTGCCTACATGTTTTCAGATGGGGTTCCGCAGCCAATTATAGATAAATCTGGTGGCCCTTGGCATGAAATATTTTTATTTTTTGGCAAAACTAGAATCTAGTGTCAGAAACTAGAATCTAACGTCAAAAAATAGAATGTTGTGGCAGAAACTCTAGCAGTAAAAAAGTAAAAACTCAAATCTAGCTTTGGAAACTAGAATCTGCAATGTAGTGCCCGCAGCTAGAATCTAGCGTCAGTAACGTCAACACTAAAATTTAGTACCAGAAACTAGAATGTAGCATCAGAAACTATAATCTAGTGTCAGAAACTATGATCTAGTCAGGACAAAATGGCTTAATTACTTTACAGTGCTGATTGGATTTAAACCAGAAATGTCTTTTCTTTCCCCGGTGGTCTTATAAGCCACTATTTTGGAGCCACCCTATCAACATTTACTGTTGCCAGTGAAAATGATGGATGGCCAATATTCAACCTGACATGTGGCGACCATTCCAATCAGGCCATTATAGGTCTAATGGCAGTCCTTGAAATGAAACCCCCATGTGGAAACCTGTTTGAGCCCGTCACTGTAACCTATATACAGTATATTACTGAAATTACATTTCAAGTGCTATGCATTGCATTGTTGATGATGGGCAGAACCCTTGTATGTCCTATAATGTGTAGGCCTACCCTACAATCACCAGTTAAAAGTAGCAAAAGAATAATAGAAATGCCCATTCTACATAATCCAAACTGTTTTTATTGATGAAATTGATTATGTAAATAAAGATTGTTATTTGTTATTATTATTGTTTACTGAAAATGAGCATTTTGGACATACCAGGTTTCCATTCGACAGTGGCGATATCTAATATTGAGCCATATGCTCATATATATGCTGGCAACATGCATTGAATATTAACTGAATGAAGCCCAGCATATTGTGACCACAATGGAGAAAAATACTGTCCCCAAGACATTTTTACATTATCCTTTTTGACCACATGTCTGACTGTATGGTAGCCCCGATACGTTCCCTCAATACTCTACGCTCACTCTGTAGCTCCGAGATGAGGTCACGGATCGAGCTTCGAAATCGCCGTTCAGACACGGCGCATGTTTTCCACAATACACGATTCTTACCTGTTTCTGCACATGTAATCCAAACAGTGAAGGACCCTACGCACGTATAACTAGGTTAACATTATGTACGGCCGAGAAAATCCAACCCGAAACTTGAACGGAGCACTTATATCTCTGCTTTTGTCAGACAGTTTTATGTTTTCGTCGCCATGTTGCCGCACATTACTGCCCCCTCTGGCCAGATCGTTCCCATATGTTGCATGCAATCCATGCATAGAATCTGACCAGAGGGGGCAGTAATGTGCGGCAACATGGCGACGAAAACATAAAACTGTCTGACAAAAGCAGAGATATAAGTGCTCCGTTCAAGTTTCGGGTTGGATTTTCTCGGCCGTACATAATGTTAACCTAGTTATACGTGTGTAGGGTCCTTCACTGTTTGGATTACATGTGCAGAAACAGGTAAGAATCGTGTATTGTGGAAAACATGCGCCGTGTCTGAACGCCGATTTCGAAGCTCGATCCGTGACCTCATCTCGGAGCTACAGAGTGAGCGTAGAGTATTGAGGGAACGTATCGGGGCTAACTGTATGGTGGAGGGTCTAGCACCGTGCTTTTCAACCTTTTTCATACCAGGGCCCACTATTTATTCACAATTTGAGCCACGGACCACCATTTCATAACATTTTAGCCCCACAGACCCCTTTTACTTTTGTCCACAGTTCCAGGCTGGATTTTGGAGAAAACAAAATAGTCAAACATACAGATCAAAAATGACCATTAATCTTCTATATTCTCTAGTTGTGTAGATTTGGGCTAATGCAGATGATGAATATTTTAACTCTTGAAAGTGTAAACTTGCAGGTCCATTTGGTTTCATTTCTACGCTCTCAAAGAGTTACATCTGGTTAAACAACTATCCATAATTTAGCTGTGGACCACCTGGAACCTTCTCATGGACCACTTGTGGTCTGCAGGCCACTGGTTGAAAACCACTGGTTTAGCATAATGTTAGCCAGAAAAAGCAGATCTGCAAGCTCTCAATGCAAAAGCATTTGGCGTGGACTGAAGAAGTAGAACACACACACACACACACACACACACACACACACACACACACACACACACACACACACACACACACACACACACACACACACACTCACTCACTCACTCACTCACTCACTCACTCACTCACTCACTCACTCACTCACTCACTCACTCACTCACTCACACACACACACACACACACACACACACACACACACACACACACACACACACACACACACACACACACACACACACACACACACACAGTTCCGGTTTACTAAGTTTGAAATGAACTTGCAGTATCCGCCACAGTAGGCTTGCCAGCAGTACACAGTATTATTATGTCAAACTTGTCACACAACAAGAAACGCTGGTGACAGCCTCATCAGCTTGACGTGCAAAAAGCCTGACACTACTTTCATGTAATCAACACTCAGCCAGGATACATGTGCAATACGTGTGATAACACCAGGGCTGGCCCCTCGTCTTTTTGTAGTCCGGAGGCTACATCAGTTGAATCATCAGGTGGAAACCTCACATGTCCGAAAACCATTTCCAATGCAAAAAAAGTAGCAGATAGACAACTTGAAACGCGATGATTCGCGCTGTGCCTCCAGCTTACAGATCTGCTTCTTTTAATGTGTCTGTGTTGTATGATTAACTTCAATTAATTTAATGGAATTGAATAGTGGCGATAGGAGGTTTTTGCCTGACAGCAACGCCATGCCGCCTCCAACTTCCCATGCGTGGGCGCACAACTGATTGAGACCCGTTGGCGCATGTGCATCTCATCCTCCCGTTAACACTGAATAAGTCACCATCTATAAAGCCTCTGAACCGCATTCATAGTCCATCACCATGCTCATATCTGCTAACAGCGATATTCACACCTCCTTTTCCCTGTGCTTCCTCTCTACTGCCTCTCTGCCTTCCTTTCTGGTCCCTTTCTTTTAATTTCCCATTCTAAATTGTCTCAGCTCTTTAAGTATCTGTCTCTATTGTTTAATTTCTATGTTCTCTCGTTCTCCTGCTGCTCTGTTTCTGCGAATCTGTCTGTTTGTTTGTTTGTTTTTACAGGAGCTCGCAAAAATACCCAGAGTGATTCTCAGTGGTGAGAAAAGGGCTGGGGAGAACAGTGGTTTGCTCTTCACGGCAGCTCAGTGATGTCATGTCATGTCAGTGATGTTTTATCACCTAAAACTGGAGTATGAATTGGTCTTGAGAATGACCAGCTGGTGTTATAGCCGGTTCATAGCACCACTACAAACGGGTTACTTAACTACTGTACTTAAGTACTCGTTTAAGGTGTGTATGTTACTTTGGAGATGTAAATTTTGAATGGATTAGCTTACACTTTATATGCAGGGAGATAGCATCAGTGAATGTGCATAGTGAACTATGCGTCTGGTCAAAGTCAGGCTACTATAGCTACACATGGGGGCGCACATTGTTTAGTTGCTCTGCTTTACACTTTAGGCAGTCGACCATGCACGGACGTGGTTGTACGTTGTCATTGTGTTCATTGTGTGCTGCTTGGTGCTTTAACAACAGTAGTGCTGCGCAAAAGAAGCAAACATTTGCCGATCTGCAAGCTCAGAACGGGTTGCAATGTGACACATTGAGCTTGCAGATTGCCTATTTTTGTGATGCGTTGTGCGACACATTGTGAGGTGGTATACCTGAAAGTCATATTGTTTATAGGAATATTTCATGGTCAAACATGTTTGAAAGGGAAATATACCTTTAGGTCTGTGGGTTTGATACTGTCAATATTTGGGTGTATGACTATTATGTGTTCCAATCTATGCATTAGGGACACAGGTTTTTTCTTTTCTCCTGTGGACCCGGCAGTAGCACCCGGCAGTAACCAGATTATTATACTTTGTATGGAGTGTGCCTTACTCCTCCCACCTTCCTCTTCACAGGCCATTACTGAAGAAAATACAATCTGTACTTAATCAACCATGCCTGGTTGACTATGGGTAAAAATAGAATAAACTGTGCAACAACAAACTCAACAGTCGATTTGACGCACACAAACCTGACTAAACTCAGCAGCCGCTGCGGGCGACGGTGCAGAAGCAGCAGGGTCCTCTCCTTGACTCCCTTCCCCGGTAGCATGCAGGGTCCCTGGGCTGAGCTGTGCAGCGGCATGACTGCCCTAGTTATTTCATGTGTGCACCTGGAAATGTAGATTGATGTACTCTTGCTGTACGTCTCAAGCTGCTATAACACTGAACAGGCTTGAGTATAGGTCCCCTGACAGGTGCTGTCTGTCTGTCTGTCTGTCTGTCTGTCTGTCTGTCTGTCTGTCTGTCTGTCTGTCTGTCTGTCTGTCTGTCTGTCTGTCTGTCTGTCTGTCTGTCTGTCTGTCTGTCAATATTTGGTTGAATAACTTACAGAAAAGAAGTAAAATGTGCATTTTGTAAACAATTCTGTCAGCTATCCTATTCCTTCCTCATCTCCCACATTGACACAAAAACACTAAATCCAACACAAATCAAACACAATATATCTCACTTCATATCAGTTCTGTTCAATTCAAATGATAGGAGTTTTCTGGGTTTGAGAAAGCATATACTTTTACATTTTCACAGCAAGTGTCAATAGTAATATAGTACTATATAGTAATAATAAATATGGTATTATTGAAAATTATGATAAAACAAAATTGTGTAAGCAGCGCTGTATAAACTTAAAATACCTACTGTGTCTTACAAAAACACAGCAGTGTTAATTGTCTCTTAATATACCGTAATAGAATTAGACTCATCATTACCAAGGTCAGCTTGGTAAATCTTATGAAGCACTTTTAAAGGTATTGCTGGCACTTGGTATAAAACATTTTAAGACACAATGACCTCGCAATTATTCATTTTTGAATAATTGGAAAACTGTACTTGGTACGTCTGTACAAGCAGAAACATTTAGTTTTTCTTCTAAATGTCTTTAGAAGTTATTTCACAGAGTAATGATTCATAGGTGGCTGTATCCAATTGGACATACTTCTGTAGAGGCTTGTGTATAGCAGGTCATGAATGAACATAGACTGAGGTAGACAGCATCTAGGAATTTGTCTTAGTACATGCACAACATACAGGTATACAGACAATACATAAAAGAAGACAACAAGAAGACAGGAGAAGACAGGAGAACAGAGCAGCATAGAAATGACATTTGGTAGCTTAAAGTGCTTTATGCATTGCACATTGCTACGTACATGCAGAATTAAAGTTGTAACCTAGTCCAGTTAATATGTCTAATAGCTACAGGGTAAGTTCTTTCTCTGAAACGAGATGTTGAGCAGTTACTTCTGTACCTCCTGCCTGATGGGAGGCAATTGAAGAAGTGGTGAGTGGGGTGAAAGCTATCAAACATGATCTTATATGCCTTTCTGATAATTCTAATGGAAAAAAGTGAGGACAGTGTAGGGAGGCGACATGCGTCATACTACAAAAGTTATGACGCACATTAGATGTGCGTCATACTACTTTTTCCAGCCTTTGTCCTGAGAGGTTGTGTGACCAAACCAGACAAGCATGGAGAAGGTGAGAACGCTCTCGGTGGTAGCCCTATCCTGGTAGAAGTGAGTCATTGCTGCTTAGTTGACTTTAAACTTCTTGATTTGCCGTAGGAAATACAGATGAGATTTGCTTATGCTGAGGCTGGTGTTTAATTCCCACCATAGGCTTTAATGGATCGTTGTCCCTCGGAATTTGAAGGAAGTGACTCTGTCTACCTCTTCCCCATTGATGATGCCCAGATCTTCCTTTTGAAATCAAAGATCATCTTTGTTTTTATAGATCTTTGTTTTTATAGACCCACACAGCCGACACGCCACGCAGCCGACACGCCGCGCAGCCGACACGCTGCGAGGCAGATAATCGAGGCTATGTTTTTTTCTTGATTGAGCAGAAGAGCAGGCAATGCAAGACGTTGAGCGAGGGTCGGCGATTCTTTGTAGTCGTTGTGCTCGCGTCTCACGCGTGTCCATTGCACTAGCGTCTCACCCGTGTCCATTGCGCTAGCGTGTCACTCGTCTCCATGCGCTTCTATTCCCCGCAATGATATTCCATGTTGGGTCGGTGTGACGTGTGTAATAGGGGGCGGGTCGCTTCCCGCATATAAAACTAATGGGGAAATTGTCATGCACAAATAAATTCATTATAAATCAACAATGTGTTAATTTGGTAAAAGGGCTTCGTCACTCTCTTCATGATATTATGATTAACGGCTGTGTGAAAACTTACAGAGTTACGCGTGTTTCAGACATTCATTCATTCATTCATTCATTCAGACGGACGGACAGACAGACATTTCCTGGATTATAGTATGGATATGTTCCAGGACATATGGAATTCAGGACTTTGCACCCCGGTGCATTTTTTTTAGATGAAAACTGCATATTAAATACACACAAAAACTGTCCCGCAAGAAAATAATCTTTGGCTGCATTGTGTATTACTTTAAAGTGTTCCCAGAAATTCGCAGAACCAAAATCAGAGAGCAAAGGAGTCGAGCAGAAGTGGTGATGAGGATTTTGGTCCTCTCCCATTCAGAGAAGAGAAAAAGAAAGAGAAAATTGGGTTCAAGCTATTCTCACCTTCCGCAATAAGGAAGGGCCATTTCAGACCTTTTATAAGAAGCATTTAAGGAACTATCCAAACCACTTCAGAACTGCTTCTAGAATAATCACTGCAGGCCCAGTTCAATGCTCTACAGTGTTGCTATACTACAGTATAGCAACACTGGAGCCTGCCCCACATTTCAAAGACACATGCACACTCCTGATCTGCCTAAACTGGTAGTAGTAGCCTAGGTCGTAGAAGGCTATCACTAGCTCAGCTGTCAACCTGTCCCCAAACGCCCACAGACCCAGACTTGCACATTGCATGGCTGAGCTCTGTCATGACACCTTTTATACGTACACATGCGATATTCAGCGGCGGGATGCAATCGTGACTGACATAACGTCTGATTATTTTTTCCCTGCTCCATATTTCGTATGTGGTTTTCACCACAAAAACACACTCATGTGCAAAGTGCTTTATTGTTGTTTCCTCATTCAGAACAACAGCCTAAGAGCAATGACAGCAATCACTAAAAATGTATGACAGTTTATTTCAATAAGCATGAACATGGTTACAACATTGCGTGGTAGACACATTATGTGTGAAGTGTCTGTTTCGCCGTAGTTAGAACGTCTACTACGGCAACACTCATCGGTAGTATAATGGTGTGTGCACTAAGTGGCAGCAGCCAGGCTAGAGTTATGCTGTCCCCGTGCTGCCCTCCCACTTCAATGAACTCCGCGGTGGCACTGTGTGTGAACCATACCTCCGCTTTCATCTATTTTGAGAGGCTGGTTCCAGCTGCATGCATGCCTCACTAGTGAATAACATTATATACCACCCATGATCCACTGTAAGATTTCACTATACACTTCCATGGGTGCATAGGCATAAAGGTAGACGCCTAATTGCGTGTCAGGGACACGTGTTCTCAAGAGGGGGCAAGCCTTTCCTGAGATTCGAAGCGTTTCTGAGGGCGTCAGAGAGTCCCGGAAAAGATGCATTGTGATAGCCTGGGTAAACCCTCTCCCCCTGCTGGACAACTTGCATTTGCATGTTACGAAGCTGCTGTGATTGGCCAGTAGTCACCTCAGTGGCACTGTGGCCTAGGCAAAGATTCTCTATGTACAAAGATATGCCATATGCCACAAGATATGCTCCTCTCAGAGCCCCCTATACTGTATGTCATCCGTCAAATTGCAGATAACAAAGAGACTCTTCGTGACTCCTAAGAAATCTTGGGAGAGTTTATTGCTGGTGTAAAGAAAGATCGAAAACCAACTTTATTTTCTCCTGATTTGTCTCGCTAAAAGCCGTTTTTGTTTGAATATGTCGTAAAATAATATATTCCTTGTGATGATTGGATCTAGTAATTTGATCAGTGTCCATGGAGTTAAGGAATGGATCATAAGTTGTGTTCATGTTCAGTCTACCATTAGAAAAGAATAGACTCCAGCATTCTTCCGGTCTCCTAATATTGTACCCACCCCTTCACCTATAGAGTCAGGAAGCAAAGTATGTTGGCCTCTCTTGCCATTGACCTCTTAGGCATAGCATGTGTTACACACTTTGGACACTGCGCCAGAGTGTTAGGGTTCCATAATTCCTCCCATAGTACCTCCCCCTATTGGAGTGATGATATAACTTCCTGTTACTTAAAAGAACATCACATGCTGTTATTGCTGTACAAAAAACTTGTCTTATCCTATTCTACTCTTATATAATACTTTTGCATCTCATTTATTTATCATATTAATGAAAGGATCAAAGCAGAAATGAGTATCATATTCAAGGTCAATGTCAGGATGCATGTGTGTGCATGAATGTATGCACAACTGTGCAAGTTTTACGTGTATGTATGACGTGTCGTACCGGAAGTAGGAAAGCCATAAACAGGTTCTCCTTATGTGTGCCTTACATACCATAACCTGATTTTCTCCACATTTTGCCCCGCAGAAATCATGTACAGCTGGGTGTTCAATGAGTTCCCGTTGTTTGTGGCGGAGGACAGCCGTCGGTTCATCTCGCAGGACACAGGGAACCTGTACATCTCCAAGGTGCAGCCGTCCGACGTGGGCAGCTACCTGTGCCAGGTGAAGAACACTCTGACCAACGCCAGGGTGCTGAGCCCGCCCACGCCTCTGACGCTCAAGACTGACGGTAGGGCTACATCATGTGTCACTCACACCTCACACCGTGGTTCTTAACATGTGATGTCTAGACCGCAGGGGTTTTCAACCTTTTTCATACCAGGCCCACTATTTATTCAGAAATTAAGCCTCGGAACGCCATTTGATTACATTTTAGCTTTTGTCCACAATTCCAGGCTGGATTTCCGAGAAAACAAAACAGACAAACATACAGATCAAAATCACCATTAGTCTTCTACATTCTCTAGTTGTGTAGACTTGGGCTAATTCAGATACATAAACATGGATACGTAAACATGGAACCAAATGGACCCAAAGGGGTTCATTTGGTTCCATGTTTACACTCTCAAAGAGTTACAGTATATCTGGTTAACCAACTTTCCATAATTTAGCTGGGGACCACCTGGAATCCTGTCAGTGACCACTGGTGGTCCCCAGACCACCTGTTGAAAACCCCTGCTATAACCGTGATGGGAGGCCTGCCACGCAAGACAGCACGGTGCGAGCTAAAATTAACGAGTTGCGACCCGATAGGAAAGAATAGTGAGTCATGTTCTCGTGAGAGCATTTCCCTGACTGCCAATCAAACTGTCATCACAATTACATTGTGTCGTTGCACAAGCGCCGTTGGGTATCCAAGGACGCTCCACAGATGATTAGCTTAATGGGCAACATTAACACACTGACTCAGCAGTGTACAAACCAATAGACAGACAGTATACAGGGTATCTGCACAGTTGATGACTTTTGAAAATGATTTAAAAAAAGAACAATTTGGCCAAATTGACAAATATTACGCAAGAAAGAGAATATCATTATTTTACCTCGAGGACCCCCTGGAAACCTTGGAGGTCCCTCTTATCATTGAGAGCCAGCGATGTTCACGCCACATCCTGAGCACAATCTGCATCCATGCTAATAGTTGCTACAATTGTAAATACAGTTCATTGCTGGTTCTGCATATCATAATTTTGATAGACTCTACCCCTAAAGGCATTAATGCCACTGTAAAAAAGTACTACTGTATAAAGCCCTATGAAGATACTACACAAGACCGCCAAGAGAAGGGAATAAAACGGATAAAATAAATAACATGGATAAAACGTGGAAACGGCGGAGCATAAAAATGTGAACAGTAACCGATAAAATAATAAAATAGTAATAAGAAATGGATCATAAAAAAAGCTTTCCCATAAATGTGCGTTTTACTAAGACATTTAAAGCTGCAACCCAGGCCTTATTTTATTAAGTAAAAGGTTATTTTAACCAATCTATATGACAGAGTAATCTATCCATGAATGCACCATGTCTTTGTAAGTCTGTCTTTACATACATGTGTACAGCTCTGATCCATTTCAGGGACCACCTGTGGTCCCTGAGAGGATTCCAGGTGGTCCCCAGGCTAAATAATGGAAAGTTGGTTAACCAGGTGTAATTCTTTGAGAGCGTAAACATGGTATGAAAAAGGTTGAAAACCACTGTTCTGACACAACATTCCATATTTATGCAACACAGAGAGACGGATCCAGCAATTTCCATATACTGTATGGGCATAAGACGACACAAATGGGTGGAATGCGTGTTCTCGGACTCGGGTACAACGGGTAGCCATGTCTGGCATTGAACTTACAACATACAACATTACCGGTGCTCTACAGCCGGACACCAGTCTATAGCGTTAATAAAATACAACTAGTCAGAGAAGTATTCATAATAATACGAGGCCAGGCCACCGTCTTGCCAAGTTTCAATCTAGCCTCTCCTTTGAAACCATTTCAACCATTTAATTTCACAGACATGTCCATTCTGTGGCGCGATCTTCCCATAGACATGCGATTGCAAATGAATTCTCCTTTGTGTCCAAGCCAAGGAGAGCAAAAAAAATGATGCTGGCATCACATTACTCTTATCTGCAATAGTGCATAGTGTAATGTTTTGGACAATGCTGCTAATGAACCTGTTCACTGTACAAATTATCAATCATTTTTGACATTCACAGTGTCACATTTTTTGTCTGAATGAATGGAAATGGGCTTCAAATCAGAGTCTTTCACAGATTAATGGCGTATATCGCTTTAACAGTACTACAGTACAGTACAAATACTACAGTGCAGTACTGCAGTAGAGTAAAGTGCCATTGTTGAATAGCACAAGCACACACACACACACACACACACACACACACACACACACACACACACACACACACACACACACACACACACACACACACACACACACACACACACACACACACACACACACACACACACACAGCACCACTCAGTTCACACAGGTCAGATTTTTTCCTCTATTTGGAACCAACTCAAGGAACCAGGGTTTTGAACTTAAGTACTGGAAGACCCACAAGATGCCGTTGGTCAAAGCATTTCCAAGAAATTTCTAGAGATAGTGAGCAATGTTTTAAGATTAGCACGGAGGGCTTTCTTCACTTACAATGTGCTTGGCCGAGACTCGCCAATGGGGAAATCATTCTCTTGGAATAAAATTAAGCGAATCAATGGTCCTTGCAGCGGATGGGATTTCACTCTTTTATGGCCAACATCCGTCCCTGGAGCCGAGCCGGGGTGGTGGGGAGGTGATGGGGGAGTTGGTGTGGGATTGGAGGTGCCAGTTCTACCACAGGCTTCTTAACCTCATTATTAAACCATGTTAACCCTTGCCCTGCCTCTTATGGGCACGTCATTATAAATTAGATGACAATCTTTAAGAAGTCTCCACATTCTTTTCAGGAAAACTTTTTTTTTTTTTCGCTCAAGCACTATTTTTGAGTCCATATGCGTCCATATTCTGCTGTGTGACTTTAGCCAACAATAGCAGCTTTATAAAACACATGGCATAAGGAAAGATATATATAGCTATTAAGATGGGTAAAGCACTTAACTTAATCATGTTTTAGTGCTTACATTGTATTGCAATGTTTTTTACTTAATGCATTGTAAGTCACTCTGGATTAAGAGCGTCTGCTAAATGCCTAAATTGTAATTGTAAATTGCATTCCTTTTCTGGTTCATGTTGGGGTCAGCAGTGGATAGTAATTATGTCACGTTTTAGTCACTGATTTTTAAATCCGTTACCCAAATTCCCTGTGATTAGGCATAATTTTAGAGCTTTGGTGTGGCATATGAATATACAACTTTTTTTTTGTCTTGGAATAGTTTGGTACATTCATATTTTGTTCCATATTTTAGTCTTGCCAGTGAGACTAATAAACAACAGAACGGACCAAAACAAACTGATGAAAATGCCAGAAATCACAAACGGGAATAAGAATTTTATTCTTATGTACCGTATTTTCCGCACTATAAGGCGCACCGGATTATAAGGCGCACTGGATTATAAGGCGCACTGGATTATAAGGCGCACCTTTTAAAACTGTTTTCATATATAAGGCGCACCGGATTATAAGGCGCAGAGAATAGAAGCTACTACAGTTAACATAGAATAGAAGCTACTGCAGTCAAATGATCCATATATAAGGCGCACTGGATTATAAGGCGCAGTGTGGATTTTTGAGAAAATTAAAGGCTTTTAGGTGTGCCTTATAGTCCGGAAAATACGGTATTTATTTATTTTTATTACCAGACCGGCTAGACTGGATCACACAGTGATTTAGATACACAGAACAGGCTTTCCTAAAGGTGCAAAGCGTGATGGTGTGGCGTGAAGGACTGGGGGAATTGCAGGGATCAATACACTCTGTGCCGTTTTACTAAGAATATAGGGTTCCGTTTAAGTGGGACATGGTGGACGAGACAGAGAGGCGTCCATGCATGCCAGATGTCTGTCATTGTCAGAGGTCACATGGGGGCCGCTGAGAATGCTGAACTCTCCGGTCAAGTTGTGGAAAATGTTCTTTGTCTGGAGGCCCAACGCTAACCGCTGCCACCGGGCATTTCTCCCTCCAGAGTAAACATAGCTTCCAGCATTTAGCTCCACACAATGTTAACATCGCTTCCAGCATTTAGCTGTACAGTGTTAACATTGCTTCTGGCAAGGACTGTCTGTTTCCTATTCATTTGCATAGCCTTATTGTTGTGTGAAACGATCCTCAGAGAACACCTAATGTTGACGGTGTTACTGTGCTGCGTCAACTTGTTGCTGTCATTAAGGAAGCTTAGAAACTAGACTGGAAAGATAGTGTGTGCATGTGTGTGTGTTCTTGTAATACATCTACTTCTACTAGTGAGTACCAGAAGTCTTCAAAATGAGGGTAGAATTTAGGAAACACATATTATGAGGACAGTATTTGCCTGATGGTTGTTTATGGTTTATTAATATTGCTATTTTTTGTAATATTTTTTGTTAAACTCTCAATTATTAAAAGTTCAGGGTTGGCATGGAAATACGCATTTAGAGATTAGATTTAGGATATAATGTAGATACTTTTTTCCGCTGTGACGGAAAATATAAATAAGGAATATATAAATAAGTTTGCACACAATCGCTCATGACTTTTTGGAAGTCTATAGTTAAGTATAAATGAAACTAATGTATGTGGTTGACGTTACAGGTATAGTGTAGAAGAAGAAGTGACTCCATTTTGTGGCATGTGGTTACTTGTCACATCAAGCCACCGGGACACACAGGGACGTGCTCTCATCCGTAGCACAAACACGGGCCAAATCAAATCTCCACAGCTGTGTAAGAACCTCTTGCACCAAAGAATTTCTTGGCAGCCCAGCACGCCTCGCGCATCTCATGGATGCTTCGGCATAACCTCCTTTTTTATTGTGTGTGTGTATGCGCGCGTGTGTGTGTGTGTGTGTGTGTGTTGTGTGCGTGCGTGCGTGCGTGCGTGTGTGTCTGGAACCTGGGTCTGAAAACACAGAAGATTGCATTGGCGCGTCTCACACATCTCACACCGCGGCATAGCCCAGCCGATGCCAAGCTGTGTGTGTGTGTGTGTACGTGTGCGCACATCTAAACACTGCAATCAGACACTGCAATCTGTGTCTCACGTTAAACTGAGTGATGATCGGGGGGTGTGTGTGTGTGTGTGTGTGTGTGTGTGTGTGTGTGTGTGTGTGTGTGTGTGTGTGTGTGTGTGTGTGTGTGTGTGTGTGTGTGAGAGAGAGAGAGACAGAGGCAGAGGCAGAGACAAAGAGACGGAGAGAGAGAGCAGAGAAGTGCACACGTGCGGTCTGGCTCTGTTAATCAAAGTCGCCTTCATGCATCTGGGCTCCATTACGTCCTGCTGGAAAATATTGATCTCCCGTTCCACTGTCCACATGGACATGTGATCAGAGTCGGAGTAACCGCACAGCTCAGGATTAAATGCACCATTCTGGGACGGGTACAGCCTTCATGGATGCTTTTTCTTTATGCCAGGTTGAAGGCATGGGGAGAGTATGTTTTACACTCTGTGTGTGTGTGTGTGTGTGTGTGTGTGTGTGTGTGTGTGTGTGTGTGTGTGTGTGTGTGTGTGTGTGTGTGTGTGTGTGCCCCGTTCTGGTGGACACACACACTAGTCTCCGGCACCATTGGCCTGATCTATGCAAGGCTGTGCAGTGTGCACACACGTCTGGATGCAAACGAAAAACCTCTGCACAACGTTGGCCTGAGACATTTTATTTACATTAATAGCGCACATTTTATCTAACCGTTGGCTTGTTATGGAGCCATCAACAGGTGGATATTTGCAAAACACATTTTTTTTTTTACAAAATGCCTCAAATCATCAAAATGACAAAGTCCTAAGAAGAAATTGCACCCTTTTAACAATGGCCTATTATAGCACCACCAGGAGGCCACAACCTGACCTGGCCTGGTGGAGACCTGTGCCCAGAAGGGCACTTTTCTAGTTGCACAGTGAAGTAACATTTAAGTGAACCATATCTCTGGTACCAAATGACTGTCAGATGCCTTCACACAAATGGAAAATTTTGTAAACCACTGCTGTGTAGTCGATGTGATATTATAGTTTTTCTTTTTTCTAAATTGTACTTGTTGATGTTCTCTTTATGCTGAATTATTCTCAAGCTGCAGTGAGACTGCTGTGTCTCTGTACTCATGGTATGAATGTTTAACATTTCACGTAGGTATAATTACTAGGTTAAAAAGGCTACTGCCTTTGAAACCATTCCATAGATGTGAAATTGACTTAATTGCTTTCAAACTGAGTATTCATTTGGCCCGATCTCCATCTGTAGCTTTTTATTGCTGATGCAATAATTCATAACAAGCGAGGAATCTGTATAACCTGATGCAACCAACCACAACACAGGGGGAAAAAAATCACCATGTATTTGTGGTGTGAGTCACGCACGCACGCGCGCGCACACACACACACACACACACACACACACACACACACACACACACACACACACACACACACACGAAAAGAACTGAATAAAAATGTGTCCAGGTGTTCAATAATTAGAGCCCATTGAAAATGCAAGTGGAACAATCTGGGAAGAACAATATGAGGAAAAGGGGAGATCACACCTGTGTGAACTGAGCCACTATACATTTATTGTTGACACACATAGGGACACGTAGCTGTGTAATGGACGGGATGGGAGGCAAATCAACAGTGAAGTGTAAGGTGTTCTTTCCATAGATGTGAGATGAACGTAATTGCTTCCGACTCACTCAGCAGTGGGTTGGAAGAAAAACAAAGCAGCGATGAAGTGGAGATTTTGTTCTGGTTGTGAATGTCATGATGATTGTCTTGCACTGAAAATGGTGGATCAAGATGGCAAACATTAATTAAGGCCTATTCGTCTTCTTCCACTGAGTTTTTGCACTTCAATGCTGTGGAGCTGTGTGTTATTTGAGACAGGCTTATCATAAAAGCTTAAACCAACATACAGATGGATCTGGTTGGTTTAGGTTGGATAATATTGATAAATAATATCATCGCTGTCAGGCAAAACCTCCTACGGGTATCTGTGTGTGAGTGACAGTGATTTTTAATAGATCCTCAAACTACCAGTAACATAGCCAGCAAGTAACTTGGAAACCACATATCCTTCCTTAAAAACAGGTTCCTAATTTAGACTCTGTTGGAGGGTAATAAAGACACCTGTTGGTTGACAGTGCCCAGAAAGCTATTTGAAGCACCAGAGTGGGCACTAGGAAAACGTGTGGCACCATCTTTATTGCAGGTTGGGTATTGTGTATCTCTCTCCATTTGGAGAGACTACTTTTGGAAAAAATATACAGAAGTGACAGTCTTTTTCAGCTATACTACCAGGTGTTTCAGTTAGTTATATCACTTCAGTTACTTACATTAAGTAACTGAAGTGACATATCAATATGGTGATATATGCACTGTATATGTTATTTTGCAGCACCTGACTTGAAGCAGGCAGTGCACCCGATTTGACACAAGAGACCGTATGCCGCCATCTTTGTTGTAGGTTGGGCATCGCAGTAGCTGTCTCTCTGTTAGGAGAGAGAATGGCCCTAAAGTTTATGACATCTAGAATTGAGTCCAGAAAGTCTTTGCTGGTGCATAGAAATCCACATTATACATATGTTAACTTTGCAGTTTTATTTGTTTATTTATTCATTAATCAGATTTATTTGAATAGCAACTTTTTGACCCCTCTTCCCATTTCACACTACTATAATAATGCAGTTTTGGTTTGTTTGTTTGTGGTCTAACCTAAAGGCTATTTCCGGGGCAGGCACACACATTGAGGAAATTGAATTGGGTTGCAGAAGAGAGTAACAGTAAAACATAGATCATTTTTTATGTAATACTTAAATGAAAATTGAAGATAAATCAGCAACACTAAAATTGAGAGGTGGTAATGTTTTTTAAGGCCCAGACACTCGATTTCTCACTTCTATCAAATCCCAAGCGCTACGGTGGCTGAATATGATATTGACTACAATCTGGCTCCAACAAATGAAATATTGCAAATTCCTTTTATGAGAAGGGGCTGCTAGGGATCGCCGTATAAATGATGAAAATGAGATTGAAATTGAAAAGTTCTTTGGAACAAACAGTGTAAAACTTTGTGCTTTATTTTATTTTTACCCAGTCTATAGGCCTAGAGTTCAAGGATACCTTGTTCCTCACCTCATCATATTGAATTCATCATGGTACAGGTGCATAGGACAAGTGATTGCATTCTTTTCAAAATGTCACGCTGTGGCCATTTGTCTGGTTTGACAGCCGTCGCAGGGCCATAACATAACCGTAGCCTCTATGAATTGTCCGCAGATGTCTGGTGGTGGTCTTGAGGAGGAGGTGGTGCGCCGCGCAGCAGGACAAGAAGTCTGTCCTTAGGAAGCGTTTGTGTCAGTGTTTAAAGAGGCCTGTGCAAAGAGTCACAATCTCATGCAATATTCATAACACAAACTCCCATTTAATAAGACGGATAATGGTAATTAGATCCCGAGTGAGAGTGTTTCCCTTTCGTTATTGCAAATTTGCTCAATGCCATCTGACACGCCTTGGCGGCAAATGGATATAGATGGCCTCCTTAACATACAGAGGAGGAGAAAAAAGAAAGAAAGAAAGAAACAGAGAAAACAACCCGCATGTCCTCCGGCTAGTGACTTAAAGAGAGCGTGGAGCTGTACGGTAGTCATTCGGCGGCGTGCACTTAGCTATTCGCTGATAACATACGTGTCAGCATGTTATTATCATGTGTCCCTTTTCCGTGGCGTGCGGGAATTGAGCATCGCCAGCGATACACAATGAGAATACCATACCTCTCAATTTCCCTCTGGGGGCTTCATGTTCAATTATTAAATGGTCACTCTAGTGAGCATATCAGCTGAATGGTTTTACCGTTGTCACACCGATATGGCCGAGGCTTCCTGTACCCTTGGATTACAAATCCAGCGGTAGAACACACTCTCTCTCTCTGTGGACTACATCTCCTCCATAATTAGCTTTTGCACTTCCCCAATGGGCCATTACTACAGTGTATCATGTACCCAGGCAAGACTTGTATTACTATCATATTGTATGTTCTTTCTCAAAAATGCAGCCCCTGAATACATTCAGAGAAATGTGATACAGGCCTGTATCAAATATTGTACATTTATTTATCTATTAGCATTTGCACTGGTTTTTAATAGCCACATAATCGTGAATGTCAGTAGAAATTTGCATACCTCTTTCACTGCATCGGCATAATGTGTAATGAATGAAATGCAGCAGAAAGACATGCTGGCAGAGACTCGAGCAGTGTTTGTGCAACATGCAGCCTGATTTAACCAAACATTTGCCAAAAGTAGCCAATCTACAAGCTTGCGACGCGTTGCTATGCCATAGAGATATGGCCCTGATACACTAGCAATATTTTGATCAATATCAACTAGCAATGTAAAAAAGAAGCCTTAGTTTGCATTGAATCATTTTCACCCAACTGCCACCCAACTCAAAATGTTCATTTAGCGAAATAAAAGTTACAAAATCCCTGTTTTTGTCCACTGCAGTGAAGCAGCAGCCATGGTTTCAGAAAAGTTTATCTGTGGGACTCAGGATCAGGTGACGCCAAGGAGGGCTGTGATTGGAGGATTCCGAAATGTTGACCAGTAGAGGACGCTAATGATCTGACTTTTCTGAACAACCAGGAGTTGATCATTTTCTATAGAAAGGTGGAAAGTCAACGTTGATAGTTGACGTTGCTTGTTGATGTTGATCAAAAACATTGCTAGGTGTATCAGGGCCCTTATTATCCAGGGGGCGTACTGCCCTGCCCACAGCTATTCATATCGATGGAAGTTGCTCAGTGTCGTTCGAAGTAACAAGACATATGAGGGAAGCATAATTACAACTCTTATATCCTTGGCTTGAGCGCAGTCTCAACTTTGAGGTCCACTTTTGTTGGACTTTAGTTGGACTTTACAGAATGTACATCCACACATCCATGAACCTCCTACAGGTTCAGCTATTGGTATGTCCTGCTGCAGGTATGTGTGAATACATTTACCTGGTGCGTTACAAAGTGAGTTGTGAGTCTGTGCTCATGTTCATGATATCTGTTGTGTTATTACATGGCTTGTTTGAATGCTTCATCCTGAATAGGTCTGATATCTCTGGATAATGACCGCTCCGCTTTATAACAGAGCTCTGCCTAATCAAGCACTCTCGGAGCACCTGCTGCGCGGCTGCTCTCACTGCTTGATTTACTGCTGTTTCCAACGTGACAGACATGTAAACACACACACAATGTCATTTACAGCAATCACTGCTCTCAAAAAATGCTTTTGAAAAATCGTGTGAGCGATAAATAATTTGATTTGATCAGCCCATGTCCTTGTTCTCAGAATGCTCCCGCTGGGCAGAAGCCGGCCAGTACCTGTGACACTTACAGTATGGAATCCTTTCATTAGCGAAAGCATGGACTTATATTGTTTTGTTCTGTTTTGGGGTCAGTTTATATATGTACAATATATGTATTAAGTAGCCATGTAATAAGCAGGATAATGTATGGCTGAGCAGTTATTGTTGTAAGTCACTGTAGGTGATTTTTCTATCAACAGTGACCACTCAGCCATACATTATCGCTTACTTTTTCTGACAGCTTCAACTGGTCACAATGCATTCTGAGCATGTAGATCGACTGTTTGTGGCAAAGTGATTTCATGTGGATGGAATGCTTGCCTACCGGGCTTGGCACTTTTGCTGACTAGTATATTATATATTATATACTGTATGTCCCAGAGGCTACACTATAGTGTTACAGAGCGTTGGGGTAGGCCTGCGTATACACCTCTCAACTAAACATGTAGGGTTTGAAGTGCTTAATGTACCATGCGTACTGTGAGGCATGAGTGTGAGAATATAGGAGCTCCAGGCAGCGTGCTGTGCATGTGGCTCTGTCATGGTGCATCTTCCACTAAACCGTGCAGAGGCTGAGGCAGGATGCACATCATGTATGTTTGACTTTGCTGTAAAGTATATGTTCGAAGCTGTGGAAAGACTGTAAGACGTTGAGGCACTTCTTACCGAATAAAAAGCTGTACCTTAAAAGACATTCTGCCATCAATATGTGCATCATTGTCAGCGTAGTTCACAGTTGTATTTAGTGCACATACCATGTATACTGTTAATGTTATAGGCCTACCTGAATACTTGTTTCAATGTTGTTTAATCATAAATGGTAAATTTACTGTATATACAGCCTTTATCCAAGGTGCTTTACATAGATTGTGCATCACATTCATCCATTGACACACACATTAATACACTTATGGCGGCGGAAACCATGCAAGGCACAACCAGCACATCAGGAGCAATTTGGGGTCAAGTGTCTTGCTCAGGGACACATTGACACTAACTCTGGGGGAGCCCAAGTTTAACCGGCAACCTTACAATCCAGTGACTCTACCCCTGTGCCACCGCCGCCCATCATTGAACATCATTGAACGTTTTTGCTAAGACTTGTACATGCATTGATGCATACGTTTTTCTATTTTGTCTGTTTTTGGCTTAACTTTTTAAGGTCCATTAAAACCCTATAGAAGATTGTGGGCAATATTGTCATTAAGTACACCGGCCCAGCCATAGTGGGCTCAACATGCCAAGAGGCAAAATCAATTTGCGATCGTGGCATACATCGTGGCATATGTTGCGACGGGTGGGCAAATGGTCGTGACGAGTGGCCAAACGGTCACGTCTAATTTATGTTATTTCTCAACTTCCGTGACATCATTTTGTGGCCGCGGCATACGTCACGACGTTTGGCACAACGGTCGCGATGTTTGGCACAACGGTTGCGACGTTTGGCACAACGGTCGTGATGTTTGGCACAACGGTCGTGATGTTTGGCACAACGGTCGCGACGTTTGGCACAACGGTCGGGGGTTAAGGTTAGGTATAGGCAGAGTTGTACCCGAACGCGTTCAAAGAACGAAAGTTCTTTGAACCGTTCATATTTTTAAGGAACTTGAACGGAACGGCCCCTGTATCTGCTTGAAGAACGGCGGTGTGAACTCGTTCATTTCTGGCGTGAGTGAACGTCACTTTTCTTGCGTTCGATTTTGTTCGAGAGCGGGGCTCGACAGGCTCGCATTTGTGACTAAAATGTTCATAGCACCGGTGCGAGTATTTATATTACTGTAGTACGGCGGTGTTGTTCGCTAAAATAGAGCAGATATACAAGCTAACAACGTGTTGAGGCTCGAGGCATCCTTAGCTTGAAGATCTGTTCTCCTTGCCCACCGCCCCGCCCCTCCCTCTGCTCTGTCAGCAGCGCACAGCATCAGACAGCTCACACACAGCACCAAGGGAGGACGCTTCTCTCCAACACGTTGAATGAGCTACTAATGCTGTTCATGTTGGTAATAATCTTCCTGCGCTATGCGTGTATTTAAATCATATACTGTCTGCGCAGCAACCTTTTGCCTCACGCACGTGTTTAGTCATAAACGCACCACATGCGCGCTCGGACGCACAACACTTGTGTATTCTTATCATCATTGCCTGATTTGCCGTCGGATCGTTTTCAGTTTTATTTACCGGTAGGCTACAATTAGCCTACTACAAGCAGAGGCGCCCTCAAGGTTTGGGGGACCCTTTCACATTGTTATTAATATAACAATATGGGCTATTGTATAGAGTTGGGATACCCGACCGAAACAATAGCCGCGACGGCCCGGGCTCATTTGCTTAAAGGAGAATTTCACCCCAAAACTTTTTTTTTATCTTTATTTGTAGTTATTTATTTAGAAAAAAGTGGTCCAGGTGCTGTTTTGTGAAAACGCTCCTTAATGGCTGTTTCCCCTATCCCAAAATAAGCTTATAATGGGGCTAATGGGTCAAATGCAAGTTCACCTATATACATCACTCCAAAATGCATTGTTCTGCTATATATTGTCTCCCCACCATGTCAGTAGTGTGTTAACACTCACACTTTCACTTTCACTTTTGGTTCAGCAGTGGTTCAGCCATAAACCATGTGCCACGCCCCCACCTTTCGAGACAGCTGAATCACTGGGGCTTTCAGTCGACCTGGCTATGTTAATAAATTGATATTGTAAAATAGTAGCCAACTTGGAAAAATGCTAAGCATTGAGCCCTGTTCAAGAGTGAGACTAGAATGAGCTGAAAATAGAGCAGATCTACAAACTCAGTGACGCACTTTGAGCTTGTTGATCTCTATTTCTGCTGATATTTTCTGCTCTATTTTCAGCACACAGAGATGCACAGGGCTGACTGAACTGAGCGCCTTCATAATAAAATCTTCACAAATCAACTAAGGACATCTTCAGTTGTATATGGCTATGGGCTGCAACCATTTTGAACAAAAAAAAGAGGGAGGGGAAAAAAGAACGAAAAAGAACTATAATAGTTCTTTTTTTGGAACCATGAACTTTAGTTCTAAAAATTCAACAATGAACTATGAACGGAACTAGTTCGTTTTTAAATGTATGAACTATGAACTGAACTATTTCAGAAAAAAAGAGAACTTTCCCAACACTGGGTATAGGCATAGGTTTTACTGAGGTTATGTTTAGGGTCTAGGGTTAGGAGTTAGGGTAGGTTTAGTAGCAACCGGCGAGAAACAGTTGCGACCGTTGGTCCAACGGTCGTGACTCGAACATAAAACGACTGTTTTACCACCCTGTCAACTCCCCTGTTTAATTTCCTGTCTCTCTCTCGCTCTCTCTGTAATCTTTCAGGTGTAATGGGTGAATACGAGCCAAAAATCGAGGTGCATTTTCCCACATCGGTCCTGGCCGCCAAAGGGGTGATTGTGCGACTGGAATGCTTCGCTTTGGGAAAGTGAGTAAAACATAGATAAACTCTGAGAGTTTAAATAGAAAAAAAAATACAGCACTATCTTACAATCTGCACCGATGCCCATTATAGCATTGCTAGAAGGTAGAAACAAGTTTTGCTTGTTGCAAGGCTGCAGGGTGTTTTTTTTTTATTTGGGGATGATCAAAGCCAAATTTATGCTCCCGTTGCACGTACCTCAGAAATAGCCAACCTGCAGGCTCACAATGTGTCGCAGACGCAAGCTTGTAGGTTTCCATCCCGCGGAGAAGTGTGAATCTTATAGTGACTGAAGTGCATAGAGATAGCCCGGTGGCATCATGGACAGACAGACTTTAGATGTCTAGATGGCATGTTAGTCCATAGAGGGTATACACAACCTATCCAGACAGAAGCCCATGCCCCAGGGAAACCATGTGTCTCTGATAATTGAGAGGCCTTAATGTAGAAATGTATTCAGCGTGCTTTCACTGTTTCATCTGTTATACGGATGTTTCCATTAAACCGGTGGGAGAGTATTGCCGTAAGCGAGGGGGAAAAAAGAAAAGAAAAGCTGTCTCCAACACAGTCAAAAATGTGCAGTACTCATTTAAACTCTAGAGCCTTATACGGGTTTCTTTCTCGAGTTAAATTACCACTTCAGATTTGACTGTGTGCACAGACGGTTAACTCCCTGCCTTATTATGGCTGTTAGTTCCTCTTGCTGCGCGTGCACGCACACACGCACACGTGCATGCGGGTGCACACACACACACACACACACACACACACACACACACACACACACACACACACACACACACACACACACACACACACACACACAGAGAGAGAGACACTTTGTAGATTGGATTAGATTCCTTTTGATGAGCTTGGTATTCAAATGATTGCGCTCGCTGAACTGTGCAAAGGCCACGGCTGAAAATAAAAATGACCTTAATGCAACAAAATCTGAATCCGCACAATATTCATGAAGAAACTTAATTGAAAGACTGTTTTTTTCCTTCCCTTCCTCTTTTTAATTTGTTTTCCACCAAAGCGAAAGCTGAGTGGTTTTTACTTTGTGTTAAATGATTTTCATTTTCTCAACAGAACAATAAGCCGCTACGTCATTCTGTTTGTAATTATTTCACATGAATTATTCATCGCGCAAATCCTATCTTTAAGTGCAAACAATCACTAATCTACAGACGTCTTAAGAACCCTTGATTTTTTTGCAGATTTTTTTCCCCGGCAATTAACTAACCACATTGCAATCAGTTGTTTTTGGAATATAGATGTTGCAGCTTGCTCTCATACATATCCCCCCCTCCCATGACTTTAAGCAGGCATTTTGGATGCTTGTCAAACAGGCCAACAGCCTGAGACCTCGCCCTCTGCGCCGCTGCCTTCTCTCTCTCTCAAAGTAATTTGCGTGTGATGGCTTTCAGCTGGATGGCGATCCCGGTGACTTAGCCTTTTTACCCACAGATGAGTGATTGATCAATTGCAGCCCATTAGGAAATGCCAGTCTTTATATAGCCCTGAAAATGAAGTTAAAATGGCTTTTGTCTGCTGTCGATCAATATGTACGATGCCCCCACCGAGGCGCTGGGCTTTCTGTCTGAATGCCAAACAGGACCTGGGTGCAGGGGTGACGTGGTACTGTGTCGGTTAAGTCTGTGATGCGGCAAAGGCTTTCATATTAATCTGTGTGGCTGCTGATGTGCACGCAGTGCAGCATCTTTCTTATGATGGGGATGCTGTCTTGTCTCAGTATAGGATTCTGAAGGTGGCGGGTTTGAGCCCAAGCCCCTGGAGATCGGAATTGGTCAGAATCGCCAAACATGACCCTGCAAATAATCAATAATCAAATAAACGATTGCGACAAAAATGATCTTGATTATTAATCACAAATGTTGATAATGATTCTCGGTATATAACTTACATATGTATACTCTGTGTGTGTGTGTGTGTGTGTGTGTGTGTGTGTGTGTGTGTGTGTGCGTGTGTGTGTGTGTGTGTGTGTGTGTGTGTGTGTGTGTGTGTGTGTGTGTGTGTGTGTGTGTGTGTGCGTGTGCGTGTGCGTGTGTGTGTGTGTGTGTGTGTGTGTGTGTGTGTGTGTGTGTGACCCAGCATCTGATATACTGTATGTGACCCAGCATGTTTTATCATGTCATGCGAAAGTAGGATATCATAACTACAATTTGACATATTGGTTGTTCAGCTTGACTTTGGCTTATAGATTAATCTCTTGCAGAAAACAGCAAGTTGAGAAAACAGGCTTGAAAGGTTCACCTCTGTGGACTCTAATAATACACATGTTCAAGCATTTATTTCATATTTCATTCAACCATTGTTTTAGATTCTGTGGGCTATTCAAAAATAAACTGGTCTCAGCACAAAATGGTGAAGTCTCCACATGTATAATTATACCTGTTGATGGCCCAGGATGTGAGGGGACGCCTTAGGGTGTTTTTTGAATTACACAAAACCACCATCCACCGCGCATCCACACAGCCGACACAACTACCCTGGTATCTTCTCTCTAAATCTATGGCACTCTACATGGTTCTGATCACAATGGTGATATTCCGTCCTCCATTCTAACTTAACAAAGCATCCCATTTGGAATATTAACCCTACTAAAGAAGGTTCAGATGTGAGTGTGAGTTGTAATGGAAAGTTATACATCCCTGTTTGGGGGTATGGAAGACAGGGATCTTCAGAGCAAATCTTCCTCATCAGCTGGGCACTCTATGTACCTTTATTCATAAAAAAAACAGACTTGAAGTGAGATATCAGTAATTGGCGTACAGAAAAACAGAACACAACAACACTCTTAGCAATATTACAGAAAAGTGGTTCTGGCTTGTATGGCCACAAATGTCAACCCTCTCTTACCCACTATTATGCCCATTAAGAGACATCTTCTAAGCACAATGAAGCAGTAGTTTGCTAATGCAATGTTTACAGTGACACTGTGTCTGAACACACTGAGGAGGCGTGGAATGAAGGCGTGAAGCCTCACACTGGCCTACATTGTTTTAGCCGTCAAGCGTTTATACAGTAACCCTGCAATTTTGTTACATTTACATGACATGGTATACATGTGTCTTGATTCTCAAACCTTTTCATGTCAATGAAGGACCTCCACAATTGCACAATTGCAAAAAAAAAAAACATTGTTCCAGGAAACGACAGAAGCAATCATTTGTATGCCAAAAAAGTATACATTTGCAAGAATATTAACGCTTTTTCAAAAAAAGTAGCAAATCTACAACCATGGCAAGAAGTGTTGAGCTCATACTGTATCAGCTATTTACTTGCGTGAGCAGAGCGGGCGTTCGGTGCGCGGTGCTCAGTGTTGGTCCCTCGGGGTACTCTGATTGGCCGGTTTAGGTGTTGACGTAATGTGACTTAAGTAAACAATCTTTATAGCTAATGGATGCAATTCTCAATCGCTGTGGTGTAGCCAGCTATGGCTTAAGTCTTCTCATTGCCTCCATGGCAGCAAATCAGGTCTGGGGCCTTGTGGTGGGCCAAAAGCCTATACCACCACCCCTGGGCCTGGGCTTTACAAATAAATACCCGGAATAATTAAAACCTGCAATTCAAAAGTTCATCACGAGTTGAAGCTCTTGATGACTGGTTTTAATTATTATGGATAATTATTTGGTTGGCCCAGGCCCAGGCTTTTACCCTACCACAAGGCTGCAGACCTGATTTGCTGCCATGCAGCCAATGAGAAGACTTAAGCCATAGCTGGCTACAACACAGCGATCGAGAATTGCACCCAATGGCATTAGTATTAGCCCGCTCGCGCACAAGCAGGCTTTTGAATAGCCATGGCACAAAATGTTATAGACGCTTTCCTCATGTTATGGGTTAAAGGTGTTTGGATAAAAGGGAAGTACCACAGAAAGGCAGAACATTTGCTACACAGAATCCAGGCTACAGTTTGATTATGTTCTTGTGATGTCAGATCCCATTGAATCCGTAACTGTGACCTGCACAGGCGCTGACAAAGCCAGTAAGGGACAATACAAGTTGAGACACAGAAGAATCTCAAAGGCTCTGTGTGGACTCGGATGCTCTATTTTACAGTAAATGGAAGACAAAAGCACTTCTCCCCATGAGTCATAACCAGAGTTCACACAAGGGCAGCGGGTTGAAAAACCTATACTTGAATGTTTTACTGAAGTAAAATTATCAATACTGCAATGTAAAATTAACATGTACGGAAATGGAAAAATGTAGCCTACTAGGCAAAAGTATACAAGTGTTTGGCATTATCATGTATTTAAAGGAACAAAAGAATTAGTCATGATGCAGAGTGTCCTATTTAAAGATTTCAAATGCAGAAAAAATATAAATTTGTAATATATTCATATTTTCCATATTTTAGCTTCTTTTAGCTTCCTGCCGTTAGGAAATGTTTGCTTCTGCGGTGTGACAATGAGACCTATACATAAAATAGAATGTAAAATTACTGCTTAAATATTGCAGTTGAATTCTATGAACTGACAGATTTCTTATACATTTATAGTATACTGTGGGGTTTTGGATAGGGGTCTAATGAATGCAGCTGTTGGGTGTGGATATGAAGGTATTATGCAGTTTATGCTGGCATATCCCAGCGATACGGACACACTTCCCTGCCTTCAGAATGTTTAGGAGGGAGCCTCACCCTGGCAGGCAGGGCTTGTTTTCATCGGTCCACTGTGCAGAAAATCCATTGTCACTGGGAACCATAGTAAAAAAACTGTTTCCTGTCATCTCAGGTTAGAAAGGTGGGTCTGTGTTTCACACCAGTTCATTTTCACAGAATGATTGGTTGGGAGATTGGGCATGGTAAAAGTCACAGTGTTATTTTCTGAATCTTATATGGTGGCATCAAATTATTTTTGGTGAGAGGAGAACCGTTACCTGTATACTCCCGGAGGGTTTTTAGAAAAAGCCTTTTCAGAAGGTAAGTGTCAAGTACTTGACACAGCCACTCTCAGCTCTCGCCCGCTCGCAGAATTGCTCCGGTCGACTTGTCTCCCCGCCTGCCTGCCTGCCTGCCTGCCTGCCTGCCTGCCTGCCTGCCTGCCTGCCTGCCTGCCTGCCTGCCTGCCTGCCTGCCTGCTTGCCTGCCTGGCTGGCTGGTTGGTGTGGTAGTCCCTAACAATGCACCTGGCTAAGCATTGCCTGTCAAACATTGCACTATTGTTTCAAAACAATCGTAGACGATACATCCATCTAAAATACGGTATAAGTGAACAGGTCAGATAAGGTAGATTACATTCACGAATACACCATAGTTTGTTCGGTAGTTTAATCAGGAATTACTTTTTAGATGGGCAAAAATGTGCAAATTAAGAAACATTTATTTCAAAAGATTGTACTGCCAGCCAAGTACAGGTTATAATCCACTCAAACCCCCACACAGCTGGCATCCCTAGGGCGTCTGATGGTGGGGAAATTAATGTTTGTAGTTTTACTCAAATACATTTTAATTCTAGATGGGTATCCATTTTGGACTCTGTTTTTCAAGTTTTTTTCCAGACAAATTAGGTCAGGCTTTAGAAGTCAGGCTTTTTCAGAATCAAAGTCAGGCTTAAATGGGTTTTAAATTCCAGGCGTTTACTTCTAATAGAGTAGTTCTGCAATGCAGCCTTGCGGTGGCTGTGGCTCAGTAGGTAGAGCAGGTCGTCCACTGATCCATGGGTTGGTGGTTTGAATCCCGGCTCCTCCTGTTGAAGTACACTGAACCCCACCTTGCCTCCACTGGTTGTGACCACTGGCGTGTGAATGTGGGAAGTGAGGATGCTGGTGTTGACTGTTTGCTGCTTCACCTCTCAACATATGAATCAGAGATCAGCGGATAAGCTTTTTTCTCCCTCCGAAATCCACCCACACATATTGATGATCCGTCCGCATCCGTCCGTGTTAATTAATTAATCAAATTCCACATACATCCGAATCCATTCCCCACCCGCCTTATACATACAGTACTACTCTACAAGCTCACAGCAGCGTGAAGCACACACGCTGCTGCAGCTCCAATCGACAACTGTGATTGGCGGCTTTTTATTCACTCACACCCCCTCCAGTCAGTATTCCAGACAGCCGTTGTATTTTCCGTTTTCATAGAAACCCGTTCTGCCGTCTGCCATTCTTGCAACGAACGAACGAACGTCTTTTCTTGCGATATGTCCACTAGCGCTCATTGATTCTCATGCAGTCCCACGCCAAATGTATATCCATCATCCCTTCTTTTATAGTTTTATGTTTTTTTTTTTTTTTTCAACTTTTAAACTCTCCTCTGCAGCTAGCTGGCTAGCTAATGCTGCTGCTCTGTTGTGGGTCCTTATATAGGTGGCCGTCTATTGTGCCTGATGGAAAATAATATGGACCTACTATGCTGAGATTTTGACATTTTGTGTGTTTTAAACTCAGTAAGCCCATAGATAAATGTCATTAATTTGCTTCTGATTCTGAAGCTATAATAAATCTATATGAATGAATGAATGAATGAATGAATGAATGAATGAATGAATGAATGAATGAATGAATGAGTTTATTTTCGTGTCTGGCTGCCTTTCGCAGCCCATCCCACACGAGATTATTCAGACACATTATACATCATCATTTCCAGTGTCATCACGCTGACATCAAAATAAAATAGATAGATAAAGTTAATTGTCATATACAAATTACATATACAAGGTTCATATATTGTCATACATTGCATATGTACAAAGTACATATACAGTACATCACATATTATCTAACATGTAGGAGAAAGAGACCGAGAGGGAGACAAAGAGATATATACTGTACATATATGCAACTACTTCATCCCCAGAATGATTTAATCCACAGATTATTTATTATTAATTATTTATATATTCCATTGATCCAACCCATCCCAACCCGCGGATTATCTGCGGGATCTGCGGAAGATTCCACAATCCGCTGATCTCTAGTAGGAATGATAGTGCACCATTGTAAGCGCTTTGAGTACCACAATTAGTGCATAGAAAAGCACCATAAAAATGCAATTCATATTACTGATATTACTTACATATTACATATTACTGAAGTACAACGCGTGAATACTTCTCCTAGAGATGGTCACACCTCAGCGCTGCCAGGGTCACGTGCCACGGTTTCCTCATTCTGAATTTTGATTAGATTAAAAAAAAAGAAAAGAAAAAAGAAGAAGAATGCCCCGTTCTCCATTCTCCACCCAGGGGTTGATTGATAGGTGTGCTGGAGCCTTCAATGATGTCACATTTCCATCTCTCACACTGCCTGTCAGTGGACACATAGCCCCATACAATGTAGTAAGACGTTCTCTGTGTGCGCACGTGCCGCTGCACATCTATCATGTGGATCTATGGCAGCGTGCGATGTGATGGATGGCCCTGTGGCTCTGACACTAATCATAAAAGTCTCTCTGGCTGGTGCAGTGGTGATCTCACTTGAATAGTGTCGGTGCGTTGGGGGGTAGGGGGTGGCATAGCCTCAGATTCTTTTGAATATTGTGATCTGTCAGTGCAGAAACGTCCCATATCCATATTGAAACTTTTCGTATGTCACATCCCGCCCCCCAACACCCACTTGGGTAATAATAGAGTGAGGTGCCAAAAGAGGTTGTCTTTTTGAAAATGGTAAGATGGTTGATCTACAAGCTCGTAGCACCGCACAAGCTTTATAAGCGTGAAAATGTGATGCAATCTTTGTATATATATTCTTTCAGGGCAAACGTTTTTAGCTCAAATCTTGGTTTGTCAATTACATATAATTTTGTTTCTCCATGACGTGAAAATGTTTCGCAGCAACTGGCCTAGACACATGACAAAACTGTCATGATTTAGAAGCCATTTGTAGACTCTGTGTAAATGTGTTATAGTAGTAGGTCAGGTCTAGTGGACCTCAAATCAGGCTACTTATCTTATCAGCCTGAAAGACAGCTCCCTTTTGGGGGAATTAAACTGATTCCCTATGGTTCACCATCATTTGTCAATCTGACAATTTTTTGAAGTGGTAAAATACTTTTACAAAAGTGAAAACATTGAACTTGGACGTTTGCTTGTGACTGTGTATTTTCTACAATGCAGTACTATTACTATTAGTTTTTTTTTTAATTATTTTTATTCCACCACCGGTATAATAATGCGGCCCATCTCTCTTCTACCTCTCTCATTGTCTCCAGTCCCGTTCCGACCATCACGTGGAGGAAGATCAACGGCAACATCCCCACCAAAGCGCGCTTGCGGAAGTCCCAGGCTGTGCTGGAGATCCCCAACATTCAGCTGGAGGACTCGGGAACGTACGAGTGCAAGGCTGAGAACCCCCGAGGAGGCACTGCGTTCAAAGGCCACCTGCAGGTCTACAGTGAGTCCAGACAGACAGTCAGTCCATTGTTCCTCTGTAACACACCGTGTTCTTCTTTCACCTCAAAGGGATCCGTCCAGAGAATTGTCTCGAGATGAGTTTGCCCGTTTAAGTGGAATACTGTTTCCTAAACATGCCCTGTATGTGCTGTATTTGTATTTGAGATATTGTATTCCTTCAATGCATGGGGAGTCCTGCATTCTTTTCACCTGACAGGGTGTAGTTTACCTGGTTAGATGTAGCACATCAAAAAAGGTCATGTACTTATATAACTATCTGTAAATGTGTCTGTGGACAGTACAGTACATGAATGCACAATATCGCAGAGTACAGCATGTGCACATTCTATAATCCTTAGTCCTGCTACCTGCTACTGTACAGTGTGTGTGTGTGTGTGTGTGTGTGTGTGTGTGTGTGTGTGTGTGTGTGTGTGTGTGTGTGTGCGTGTGCGTGTGCGTGTGGGTGGGTGTATGGGTGCTTGTGTCTGTGCATGTATGCAAGCAATAGAGAAACTAGAGTAACTTAGAGGACTTAGAGGACTGTATTTGTAGAAATATGTCTTTATGGCTATTTGGGCACCTACAGTACAGTAGGCTGCTTGAGCCATCCTGACGGCGTGCTGTGGATTCGACACCTGGGCCTGACGGCCTTTGCTGCGTGTCCACTCAATCTCCCATTTCCTGTCTAGCTACGGTTAGCTATCATTCAAGGCATAAACCTCCCCAAAATGAATCTGTTTTTATGGGTTAAAGTATAATTTCCGAGTTCAGGGTTACTGCACACAGGGCCCAGATTAGCTTCCGCGAACTTAACATCTGAAACGGAGCCGCCGCGTACGAAAACAAACCCAGAACCTGTGAAATATGTTAACACGGTTCACTTGGTTCCTGTAGCCTGGGCAGGTACAGCTCTAAAGCTGCATTCCAGGCACGTGCGAACCGTTCTCCTCTTGCATATGGCAAATGCAGCCTCTCCTTTTTTATTTTTTTTGTCCCTTCCGCATGGTTTGATTGAATGATTATGGTCAGAAAGGTTGGCCGAGCACAATGGAAGTTCAAACTAGCAGCTGACCTGTGCAAATTACGTCCAGCGTGAGCCCGCTGCAAATGAGTTCCCCTTTCTGTCCCTGTGATGTGGACAGAATGGGAGATGGCGAGGATCACAGGAGGGCCTTGCAGAGCGCCGTCCTGGCTCAAGGCTGAGAGGCACTTCATTATCTCTACCCGCCCTCCCCCATCACACCAGGGGCGGATGTAACATTTCCCAAGTGGGGCGGGGGGCAGGAGAAAATGGTATGGGGGCAATGAAGCCGCCCCCATACCATTTTCGGTTGCAGGACTTTTATTAGGCAAGTAAAGCATCAATAATAACATCAGTTGTTGTTGAAGTTGCAACAGACACGTAGCATGCATAAAGCTAAAGGTCTGACTCAGAGAGTTTTCTGTTTTCAATGATGAAATGCTGTTGGTTTAGTGGTGCCACAGCTGTAGTTAGTTAGTAGCAGTAGTAGAGTTTAAAATCAGTTTAAATATAAGCACTTCCATTTGAAATATCTTGGGTTGTTTTGCATGCCATCATGTTTGGTGGGGCAGCCAGGGCATTTAGGGGGACATTGCCCCCCCCCCCCCCCCCCCCCCCCCCCCCCTTCCATACCAATGCCTAAATCCGCCCCTGGATCACACGCACATGTGCGCACGCATGCACACTTACACAAACCGGCGGAAAACAGCAGCTCCTCAAGGAGCTTTTAGTCTCTTCTGGAGGTTACTTGAGATGATTTACTGGACATGATTAATGCTCATGCACGTTGTTTGACAATGTTATTTCTGTGCAGTGATTTATGTATTTGTGCGTTTGTTTGTTTGTCTGTTATTATTCATTCATGAGAATATGTAACTATAAAAATGCTACTGTATTCATGGAGGAGAAGAGCTGAACGATCCGAGCACTCAAGAATAACGGGAGGAAAATGCTATAGTAAATAAAGTCTTTATTCAAACATGGCATAAAGGCGACGTGTTTCGACCACAGCCTGTTTTCTTTTTATTAGGGCACAATGGAAGCTGAGAAACTTCCTTGTGCAAGCGTACAATTAACAACATGAATGGTCATTACATGATTACATCAATCACTCAAGGTATTTAATATCCACACATGAGTTGGCTAGAGCCACATGGATAATATGTGAATGAGAACAAACAACTAGAAATATCAATTACAAAAGAAATACCAAACAAAGTCATATATCTATCGTCACTGCTCTGTTTTTCTTAAAGTGCTCTACTTCGTTAAGGGTCAATTACAGTAAAAGTGGTGGCTATATTTTCATTATTTCACTAAAATGTTCGGTTATCTGAAAAGTAACAGTTCTGGACATACAGTACATGGTTTCCACTCAACAGTTACTGTTTCTTCAAAGAACCCTGAATATATTCCCCCGTTTTTCAAGACTCATTATTGTACAAAAACATTGAATGTCAAATAATATAGTCCCCAAATATAAGACGACTCCATTTTCTAGGATCTTGTATTTAGGCCAATAGGGTATTTGGCCACAAAACCCCACCTGGACGGCTGTGCCAGGTAAGAGAAGTTGTGTGGTGAAAAAAATATATATATAAATAAATAATTATAAACAGGTGTACAGGGGGGTGTAGACCACTGCACCTGCAGTCGAACATGCATGCCCCACATGTGTCTCAGTCACAGTAGCCACGTTTCCATAAGGCCTATTTTTGCGCAAAAACGGCTCTTGCGAAGAGAATGATGAATGGAAACACTTCAAAATGCGAATAAGTTTCCATTTTGCGCAAAAATACTTTCTCGCTGAAAGGTGCCATATTTTGGAGCGTATCGAAAGAGTCTAATGCGCAAATGAGGTATGGAAACAGCTTGCGAAAAGACTTTGTATTGAAAAGCACTGGACACGCACTAAGCGCATTTGAAGAGTTCTGGTCTGCCGATGAGAGCATTGTTATTTGTTAATGTAAGTTATATTTCTACAAAACCGCTCAAAACGGATGAATGCCGTGCGCACATAGACATCCAAGCCAAGGGGACTCACGTACATGGCCAAAACGTTCAGACTCCCCATCGCGTTTGTTCATACAGTTCATACAGTATCTGTATCATCATGCATGATAGCTAAGACACGCAAGTGATATCAGACATAAACAGCTGTTTTACATGACCGGGCTCTGCCCTTATTCCGTTTTTGCAACATCAGAGCCAGAACAGCCTCTGCACAGCACAACGGACCTATAGTTCAATAGGAATAAAGCAGGCAGTCCGTGTGTAAAGCCTGAAATAACTTCATAAGTAAAAATATATGTAAAATAACCATACATATCACGTTACTGGCAAAACTGTGCCACGTATTGCTTGTTTCATGAACCTATTTTGTTTTTCCTAGACTCCCATAAGTCGCATTTCATCAGTTAATGGAAACAGCGGACAATTAGCTCTTCTTTTTTCGACTTAATTAAAATACTCTTCCTATTTTCGCAAAGGTTTTATGGAAACGTGGCTAGTGTGAAGGGTTGCTGAATCCTCTCTCCCTCTCTCTCTCTCTCTCTCTCTCTCTCTCTCTCTCTCTCTCTCTCTCTCTCTCAGCTCTTCCTCAGTGGATCAGGATGATTAATGACACTCAGATGGACAGTGGTGAGAAGCTCCAGTGGGAGTGCAAGGCCACGGGGAGGCCCAGGCCCACCTACCGATGGCTCCGCAACGGGCTGCCCTTGACCCCCCAGGTGTGTGCACCCTTACCCCAAACAAATTATCCTGTCTTTTTATTGATGACGCCTCCGAAAACGTCTGAATTATTCCTGACGTGAAATGGGAAAAGAAGTTGACGCTGCGCAAAATGTATGTCTCTCCGTTCCCATTACAACTGTGCACTTGTGTGTGTGTGTGTGTGTGTGTGTGTGTGTGTGTGTGTGTGTGTGTGTGTGTGTGTGTGTGTGTTGCTTGCTTGCTTGCTTGTCTGCTGAATCTCAGTGGCTCTCAAAAAGTGTGCGTGGATCGATACATGTTAAGCTGTGGAACGCCTTTTGTAAAGACTGGCTGCCAGGGACCCCCGTAGAAGAAGATGTGTTTGTTAGATTATAGATTTAGTCGCATCAAAGCTGTAACAACATGGTGGCTGACAGGTGTATGCACACATTTCACCCACTGTCAGTCTCAGAGAAAGTTTAACAAAAAAAAGTGATGCAGTTGTTATTTTATTGGCAGTTTTCCCGACCCCACCATACAGTAAGATTAGAATGAATGGGGCTATGTGTTGAGTGTTAGTCAAATTCACCTATTTCCATTTATCCTAAATGTAGTTTTCTTGTTGTATACTGTCTCTCAATAGTCAATGTCAATAGTGTGTTGACATTTTCATTTTTCTTCAGCCGTGGTTCAGCTGTCTCAGGGGGGGCATGATAGAGAGACAATTTATTGGAGTGATGGAAAAAGGTGAATTTGAGGAGCCTCATTTTAAAGATGGACTGCCATGATTTTTTCCTCCCTAAAACATAATTATAACTAAGGTATTACTCTTATTATGTGGGCACCCCCACCACTTCATTAAGTACACCTGGTGCTGATCCACCTGAACTGAATCCACAGCCTTATTTGTATGATAAAGGGAGAGTTAGGGGAGGTGCTGATGTGTGATGTCACTATATTACAGTTTTTTTCATTTGCACGTTTGATTGAAAATGTTCATCCTGCAGGAAACCCTAAAATGCAAAGAGAAGACATCATTGCATATAAGAACAACACAAAGGGGTCTAATTAACCGTTTACTGCCCAATTGATTAATCAATCTAACAGGCCAACACTCTGAGTGACGTACTTATGACCTTCTTTTGTCTAAAATAAAACATTAATTTGACGCGATTACCATTTTTTTGCATGATCGGCTAACGGTGGGTTGTACTCGCCTAGAAATGACCAAAATCGCTGTGGGCACACTCCTACGTGCACACGTGCAGTCTGTATGTCCATTGCTGATCCTAATCCAGAAATCGCTGTGACTATACGTCATTGGGAATTATAGGGTTACTGTAAGTAGTGCTGCCACCTCTTAAACATGTACAAAATTGGAAAAAACACACGTTGTACAAAGATCACAGCACTCCATCTTTAAGCTTGCACAAAATAACAACTGAACCATTTTGGGGAAATAAATCAACTGCAAATAATGGTAAGAAATCCTTCTGGGGTGAAAATCTCCTCTAAGCTGTTATTTATTTTCCTGGGGTCCCCATGGAAGCCCCTCGAGGACACCAGGAGGTTCACTGTGAGGGCCGATGCCATGTCTCACACCAGGGGTGGATTGGCCATCTGGAGTACAGGGAGTTTTCCCGGTGGCCTGCGCCACCTAGTGGCCTGGACAAGATCCAAAATGCACCATGGCGTTTCCAAAATGCACTAGAATATGCTAGATGCTCGCCTGGAACATACAGATCAAAATGACCATTAATCTTCTACATTCTCTAGTTGTGTAGACTAAGTTGGGCTAATTCACATGATGAATATTTTAACTCTTGAGGGTGTAAAAATGAAACCAAATGGACCCGCAAGGGTCCATTTGGTTTCATTTTTACGCTCTCAAAGAGTTACATCTGGTTAACCAGCTGCCCCACCCACCAGGGTGGCCTGGCAAAGGCAAAATTGTCCCGGTGGGAAAATATGTGCCAATCCGCCCCTGTCTCACACCATAACACGTGGTCCCTGCATACTTCTTGTCACAGTGGAACCGAGTGGAGGTGATGAACGGAGAGCTGGTCATCCGCGATGTGCGGCAGGAGGACTCAGGAATGTATCAGTGTGTGGCAGAAAATAAGTACGGCGCCATCTATTCCAGCGCGGAACTGAAGGTTTTAGGTATGTTCAAACGTACATCCATTCCAACTCTTAACAGTATGTTTGTTCATGTGAGATTGTGTTGCTCTGGAGATATTGTCGTATATGCTACTATTGGGATTGTAACTAGGGTAAGAGGGGATGGCATGCCGATGATTAAAGATGAAGTCATACGTTTCTTTTCATCCAAAAGTGTACTCTGTATTTGACTTTGCACTTTAAACGTCCAGGATGAAATAGGGCTGTGTTAAGGCTAAGACATTTATTTTTGCTAATAAATTGCGAGGGGCACCTTCTCCCTTCTATACTACTCACTTTTATGTTCTTTGCAAAGCAGGAGCATGCTGGCAAGGGTATCGGCATTGTGTGCATGTTGTAGTGGCTGAGAGGCACAGGTGATTGAAATGTAAGGCCAAGCCGCGCAAAGCGACTGAGTGGCAATCAATCGGCCCTGATTTAGGCCAAACTGTGGTGTGCATGAATAAAATAAGCCGTCCTAATGGCGTATTCAGCACACTGCCTGCATATAGATCAAGTGAGGAGAACCTAAACCCTGGTCATTATTTCAAAGGCAATGAAAGCCTAGGCATGACATGGCATGAGTGGACATAATAGATCTACTGCTTCGGAGAGTAACTCCCACGTTATCACCTTTGCTTTGGAAAATAACAATTAACATTTCTTATACACACTCCTAGGACAGTGTTACGTGGCCTGTACAATAGACCACACTCAGTGTAGTGTGTGTGTGTGTGTGTGTGTGTGTGTGTGTGTGTGTGTGTGTGTGGGTGTGCGTGTGGGTGTGGGTGTGGGTGTGTGTGTGTGTGTGTGTGTGTGTGGGTGTGGGTGTGGGTGCGTGTGCGTGTGCGTGGAGCAGCCAAATCGGCTGTGAATGCCTTTGAGAGTTTACCTTTGTTGATTTTGTCATCTGAAACTATGATGAAATATGTCCAGCGTCGGCTACCTTTTTTCACCAACAAAATAAAACCTAAGCTATGGTAACTGAGACTGTACATTTCAATTTCATCAGGAGAGATCCAGTAGTACTCCAGAGATCGGAGGGTTACTTGGTAACCCAGGTTCTCTGAGTGGAGAGACTGGCTCTCCACTACATATTATCCAATATGTATGGGAACTGACCCCACGGGGCAGTGAATGTGGATATCTCTTTAAGACACATGATCCATGGTGGCCCTGCCCCACGCCAATCAGTGGGCTACTTAAGCCCTGCGTGGGCACGGCCACTTCGATTAACTACTCGATCGACACGAGTTTCGGAGCGGCTCTTACGTGGAGAGCCAGTCTCTCCACTCAGAGAACCTGGGTTACCAAGTAACCCTCCGTTCTCTATCGTGTTCGAGACTGGCTCTCCACTACATATTATCCAATATGTATGGGAACACTTTAAGACACACCGCGAGAAACAAGCGGACCCGCTGCCCCCGCGGCAGCCCGAAGCAGTGCAATCAGAACACCGCAGAGCCAACACCCCAACCGGAACGGTCAGAGACAAGCTTGTGGCCCAGGCGCCAGCCACAACCTGGGCACAGCTGGCCCCGCAAGGCGCTAGGGCCAGTCAAAAAACTCGTGGCCTGGGCGCCAGAGGTAACCCAGGCCCAGCCAGCCCCGCAAGGCGCTAAGGCTGGTCAAGAAAAAACTCGTGGCCTAGGCGCAAGACGCAGCCTAGGCCCAGCTGGCCCCGCAAGACGCTGAGGCCAGTCAATAAAGCGTGGCCTGGGCGCAAGACGCAACCCAGGCCCAGCCAGCCTCGCAAGGCGCTAACGCTGGTCAAAAAACTCGTGGCCTAGGCGCCAGACGCAGCCTAGGCCCAGCTGGCCCCGCAAGACGCTGAGGCCAGCCAACAAGACGCAGGGACAAGGGAGCGAGAGCTACCGCCTGGAGCCCAGCACACGCTCCGCAAACGGGACACCGGCTGCCACGTTAACGGAGTAAAACCTTGCGAAAGTCGATGGAGTCGACCATGAGACGGCTGCACAGACCTCCGACAAGGATGCGCCTCGCCACAAAGCCCACGAGGCAGCAAGGCCCCGAGTCGAGTGTGCCCGCACCCCTGACGGGGCTGGCATGCCCGCCTGCCTGTACGCCTCCTGAATGGTCTCCACCACTCAGTGAGAGAGCCGAGACTTCGAGACGGGCTCCCCAAGGCAGTTCTGCCTATAACAGACAAACAGCTGGTCCGTCGTCCTGAGGCCCTGAGTCCGCCGATGGTACACCCTCAGGGTCCTGACAGGGCACAAAAGAGCCCCTCCTTCTCCCTGCGGAGGGTCAAATGAGCGCAACTCAATGGCCTGACCGGCCAGGGACTCAGACCAGACCTTAGGGCAGAACGCAGGGTTTGGTCGCAGCACAACCCCAGCATCGTCAGGCAGGAAGCGGCAGCACTCCTGGTGTACAGACAGTGCATGCAGCTCCCCTATCCTCTTTGCGGACACCATTGCCAGCAAAAATGCTGTCTTCCGAGAAAGCCACTCCAGCCCCACCGTTTCCAAGGGTTCGAATGGCCGCTGGCGCAAGGCCGACAGCACTACCTCCAGATCCCAAGGGGGTGCCGACGGCCCACCCCGCAACGGGCGAGCCCTCATGGCGCCCTTAAGAAACCGGTTGATAAGGTTGCAACAACCCTCAGACAGCTTCCGAGGCCCGATACGGTTCGCCTTTACGGCCGCCACCATGCCCCTCAAAGTCGTAGGAGACTTGCCCGACTCCAACAGTTCCTGGAGAAACGGGAGGATGTCATGAGCCCCACAAGAGAGGGGATCCACACGCCTTGAGGTGCACCATGATCGGAAATTCCCAGATCGGTACGCATATGCCCTCCTCGTAGATGGAGCCCGGGCGTCCTGCAGGGTGTCAACCACCGATGGTGGCAACCCCATGGCTAGGAGCTCGGCCCTCTCAGGGGCCAGGCCCAGAGCCTGAGTCCCTGTGGAAAGGGATGAAAATGTGACCCGTGGGCCTGAGACAAAAGGTCGCGACGTACCGGGAGCTCCCAGGGCTGGCCCCGAAGAAGGGGAGCAAT
Organism: Benthosema pterotum; assembly: GCA_039105355.1. NCBI lineage: Eukaryota > Metazoa > Chordata > Actinopteri > Myctophiformes > Myctophidae > Benthosema > Benthosema pterotum. The sequence goes on from CM076977.1 coordinate 25,424,020, forward strand.
TGCCGAGAACCAAACCATGTGGGGCCAATTGGGGGCCACCAGGATAAGGTTCACCTCCTCCACCTGAACCCTCTGGAGAAGCGGGTGTAAGAGGACGAAGGGAGGGAAGGCGTAAAGGAGACCCCTCGGCCATTGATGAGCCATCGCATCGGAGCCGAGGGGAGGATTGTCCCTCTGAATGGAAAAGAAGAGGGGACAGTGTGTCGTCTCCCTGGAGGCAAAAAGATCGACTGCTGCAGCGCCAAATCGATCCCAGATCTCCAGCACCACCTGAGGATGCAATCTCCATTCCCCGGGAAGGGGCCCGCCCCGGGAGAGCTGATCTGCAGCCACATTCTCCAGACCCGGCACATACATTGCCCTCAGGGACCTGAACCTCGGATGAGCCCATTCCCACAACGTCCGAGCCAGACTGCAGAGACGAGGGGAGCCCAAGCCCCCCTGCCTGTTGACATAAGCCGCCGCCACTGTACTGTCTGTCCTCACGAGGACATGCCGGCCCCTCAGTTCTGCCTGGAAATGTCGAAGCGCTAGATATATCGCCCGCAGCTCCAGGAGATTGATGTGCTGTGACGACCAAGGCGCCCGCCAACGGCCACTGACGCCGTTGCCCTCGTGGACTGCCCCCCAGCCTGTCAGGCAGGCATCGGTGGACACCAACTGACGTCGCAGGACCGGCCCCAGAGTATTGCCAGTGGTCAGAGTGGCCGCTCGCAGCCTGCGCGTCACCAACACTATGGCCCGCAGGTCCCTCTGAGGGCAAAGGCCCAGCCGAAAGAGGCAACGTTGCACTGGCCGCATATTCAAGAGTGCCAGGGGCACGATGTGTACTGTGGCCGCCATAAGCCCCAACAAGCGGAGACACAGCCTCCAGGTCACCCTGGCCCCCAGCCGAAACTGAGACAAGCACCCCCTGATGGCGGTCTGCCTCACCGGGTTGAGAGACAAGGTCCCCACCCTGGAATCCAACCACATGCCCAGAAACTCCGTGGTCTGTGATGGCTGGAGCCTGCTCTTCTTCCTGTTGAGGCGCAGGCCCAGGTGCCCCAGATGCCGCAGGAGCCGAGCCACGTCGTTGCGGCACTGCGCCTCCGAGTGAGCACAAATAAGCCAATCGTCCAGATAATTCAGAATGCGAAGTCCCTCCCCCCGCAGAGGACCCAGGACCGCATCCATGCACCTTGTAAATGTGCGGGGTGCCAGCGAAATCCCGAACGGCAGGACACAGAACTCGAAGACCCTGCCGTCGAAGGCAAACCTGAGATACCGCCTGTGTCCCTCCCATATCGGAATCTGGAAATAGGCGTCCTCGAGATCTATCGAGGCAAACCAATCCCCTGGGAGAATGGCCTGTCGGACCCTTGGCACCGTCAACATCCTGCAACGCAGGGATCTCAAATACTTGTTGAGCCCCCGCAAGTCTAAAATCGGTCTCAATCCCCCATCCTTCTTGGGGACAAGGAAGTACCGGGAGTAGTACCCCGCCTGCCGACAGGCCTGTGGCACCACCCTGATGGCCCCCTTCTCCAAGAGAGTGGTGATCTCTGTAGCCAAAGCCGCTCTGTGTTGTGCGTCCACCATCACTGTGAAGGTGGCAGAACGCGTCCGTGGGGGCAAACGCCGGAACTGCAGCCGATATCCCTGGGTCATGGTGGAAATCACCCAGGGGTCCACCCCAATCGTCCTCCAGCACAAAGCCTGCGCCAGAGGACGACAAGAGGGGGCTAGGCTCCCGACACCGTCAGGACCGAGACGGGGGCGCACGGGGCCCTCTGCCCCGCCCCCGACCGGAACGTAGGCCCCGGCCAGACCTCCCGCGCCGAGCAGTGTCCAACTGGACCCTGAGATCGTCCGGAGCATCAAAACTTGCCCGGGGAGCCTGTCGGGGTGTTGCGGAGCCACGCCGACCATGACCCCTCCGGATAACGCCCGACATCTCCCTAGCACACCTGCGGGCCTCCTGGGCCTGCTGGAGCAAAGCCGCAGCACCCGGCCCAAACATGGCTGACGGCACGACAGGAAGCTCTGTCAAACATTTCCTGTCAGCCGCTTCCAGTTTGGACTGGGACAGCCAGAGGTGGCGCCTAGCCACACAGAGTGAGGCAAGCGCCTTCCCCGATGCCACCGCCTGCTCCTTCATCAACTTGGCCACAAGTGAGGAGACCTGCTGCAACTCAGCAGCAAGGCTGCAGTCTGTACTGTCTGCCTGCTTGGTCAGACCACGCAGGTACAGGGCTAATATAGACGCCGTATTAACCAACTGGCCCTGAACCGCCAAGGCTCCATGCACTTTGGCCAGCATGGAATCCATGGCCTTAGTGTTCTTAGTGGAGCAGGCTGGCGTACCCAGAACCGAGGAGGTTGGAGCGATCAAAGCTCTTGCTCCTGCACCCCCTCTGCCTGAGCTTCCTCCGCCCCTCCCTTGGGGGGCGGGTCCTCATACTCCTCCTCACCCCCCTCAGGGTCATCCCCGAGAACATCCACCTCCTCCTCCTCTGAACCATAGTCCAGGTGCCGATCACCCTCCTCATGCTCACCCGCCGTAGCAGTAGCAGCAGGAGGGTTCGTAGGAGGTGCTGTAGCCACTGTCGCGGCCGCTGGGCGCACTGGAGTACACAGGGCTTGAAGGCGCTGCAGAGCCGGGGGCATGGTTGCGGCCACAGTCTGCTGTACAGCTGTCGAGGCTGCCCCTTCGGCAGCAAGGGGACGCCCCAGCAGCTGATTATCTGCAGCAGCAGTCTTCAGCCGCTTGGCTTGCTGCTGCTCGCCAGTACTTGCCGGTGCCAGAGAGAAAGACCGAGCCCTGGCCTCCCTCACTCTCCCCGACAAGATAAAACAATTCATGCATGCTGCCGGGTCCAGAACAGCCATGCGCGCATGCTCTGGGCCCAAACACAACAAGCAGTGCTCATGGCCATCCTCCCCTCCACAAGCCGTACAAGTGGGGGCTTGACTGGCCATGCTTGTTTTATCTTTTTGTACAGATAAATACCTGTACTACACAAACATACACAGAGAGGTGTATTCATAAACACAATATCAATCCAAGCAGTAGATATAGGCGTGTAAGGTAACACGATCTATAGCCTAACTGCAATAAGATGTAGGCCAAACACTTGTTCCAAAACAACTGGAATAGAAGTGTGAACGACAGTGCTTTGCAACACAGGACCTGGCAACCACAGCACAGCGCGGCCCAGAGCCCCTCCCCCACGCCGACGTGATGACGTCAACGCGGAAGTCGTGGCCGTTTGTTTACTGTTCTCACCGCAGCAGCGGCGTTGTTAGCAACGTAGCAATAGCGATCACCGAGAGTTCCACCGACGTGGTCAGCTTCCCTCACGGTTTTACACCACGCTTGTGCAGCCCGGGAGCTACCGCTCTGCCAACGTGGTTGGTGTCGCAGTCGAACCCTATGGCCACGCCGAACGCCGTCACAAGGTTTCCCCCAACGTGGTCGGGTTTCACCAGGAACGGACGGACGGGACAAGACTGGGGCTTCCCCCGCTAAGCAGGATCGGCACCCAACTTGTTGTTGCCTATCTATTTACTTTTATTTTATTTTACAATGGAACGGAGCGACGCAGCGTCCAGAGAGGGGTCGATGACCAGCTCTCTCTCACCCACCAACTGGTAAGTGGACCGTTGCTCTGCGCCGCCGAAAAATACAATGTTTTGCACAAAAGATCTAACTGCTGAGATACACGTCTGCTTCGTGGAAATCGAAGAATCGAAGTGGCCATGCCCACGCATCGGCTTAAGTAGCCCATTGATTGGCGTGGGGCAGGGCCACCATGGATGATGTCTTAAAGAGATATCCACGTACACTGCCCCGTGGGGTCAGTTCCCATACATATTGGATAATATGTAGTGGAGAGCCAGTCTCGAACACGATAGAGAACCAGTAGTACTCAATCATGCCATGAGAGAAACATAACACGCTTCTTGACTGTTCCCAGCTCAAAGTATTTGCCTAGTATCTGCCCAGATGGCAATTATTCTGAAGTGACAATTTTTTGGGAGGTGACCATCGGTGTTATCTGCTATTATGAGCGGTAGACGCATGATTGTCTCTGTTGTTCATGTCAACAAAGTTTGGGTTTGAGACATACAATGCCTTTGGAGCATACCTGGGCATTATGCGGCCCGGGGGCCAAATGCGGCTCTTTGGCTGACTCTGACCGGCCCGTGAAAGGGTACTGTGGTTTTCAACCAGTGGTCTGGGGACCACCAGTGGTTCTTGAGAGAGTTCCAGTTAAATATGGAAAGTTGGTTAACCAGATGTAACTCAGTGTAAAAATGAAACCAAATGGACGCTTGCGGGTCCATTTGGTTTCATTTTTACACTCTCAAGAGTTAAAATATTCATCATGTGAATTAGCCCAAGTCTAGAAAACTAGAGAATATAGAAGATTACTGGTCATTTTGATCTGTATGTTTGACCGTATTGTTTGTGAAATCCAGCCTGGTATTGTGGACAAAAAGCAAAAGAAGTCTTTAGTTTTGGGGTCTGTGGGGGGCCCTGGTGTCAAAATGGTTGCATGGTCTTACGCTTACCTCTATCTTGAAATTAAATTAATATTACACAGACTTTAGTTCAGCCTTTAGTCTTGGCCCTCCACAATATTTTATGTATCTCATTTGGCCCCTTGGGAAAAATAATTGCCCACCCCTGCTTTGGAGGTGTTTTTTTTGAGCTGGAGTAAGTAAGAGGTGTTGAGAGTATTTGCTTTGTGTTCTGGACAGTAGTGATGTGTTGTTGATCAAAACTCACTTTATTGTCTAAAGTTGAGTTTGATTTATCTTGTTGTCAAGTTGTCAACCTATATTCTACTTAATTGAATTTTAAAAGACCCCTGTCACACACTCATGCATGCACGCACGCACGCACGCACACACGCACGCACACACGCACACACGCACACACACACAGCAAGGCAAGGTTTGTAGTTTGCATCGCATATTTCAACAACAACCAGCCAATTTAATGTGTTTTACCCAGAACATCAAGCCCAGGAAAGACAATTATACAATGAAATTATGATGAATAAAACAAAAGAAGGATAAACAAATAACAGACACAGTTACAAGGTGGAAGAGGAAGATAAAAGAAAAGCGAAAACTCAAAGGCAGCAACAAATAGAAAAGTGTTTAGTTGAGTGCTTTTGATGAAATAAAAGTGACAGGCGACATGCATTGATTAGAAGGAGTTGTTCATTGGGCTGCCCCAGGTGTTTAGACATTATTTACTTCGTTCCACAATGACAAACTTCAGTGGAAGACATTGTACTACATGTGGGATAATCAACAACAGCTGCCCAGGATATCTCACAGGCTGGGCGAATGAAAGGCTTGTTGCAATTGTAATCTAATTATGACAACTGTTAAACAGCATGCTAATTAGATGAACAATGGTTATTATGCGCGTGCATGCGTCCGGATTTGTGCATGCCTTTAATACATTCATTTATGTTTTGCTGTGTATTGCTGTGTGGGCGTTAAATTCATTTAGATGGTAATAATAATAATAATAATAATAATAATAATAACCAAATATAACCAATACTAAATAAAGACACAAGACCGCAGTCTACATGACACCCCATTTAGAAATGTATTTTTTGTTTTGTTGCTGGTTGCATAACATTGCATTGTAATAATTATCATTGCATTCAGTGTCTATTATCATCTGGACCGGCTAACTACTTTTCTTTTTTTTTAATGAACCACTTGAGTCCTATACTTTGTTGAGTGGAGTACTTTTATTAGGGCTCTATTCTATGCTCCTTGTCAAAACTCATGTCACTTTGCAAGTTGCAACATGTCGTGTGCTTGTAGATTTGGTAGTATATTTGTGCTCACCCCAGCACATCGACATGTGGGTTCATAAATGATTTTCTCCCTGTCGGCTCCAATTATTTGGACAGATCCATTTGCCCTGAGGACAGCTTGATTTACTGTCTTTGTTGCGTAGTCTTTCTCTGAAGGGCAGTTCATGGCATTTTCAAACCAGCAGAAAACAATTTGTATCCCAACCCCCACCCCACGAAATCCATAAAAACATCATACAGTCTGCAGTCATTCTATATGTAGGTATAGCTTTCTAGTACTGACATATTACATACATATACCTATATGTTCTGTGGGTTATAGTTTGTAATTTGGTTGTATAATTATTAATGTCTAATAATAATAATAATAATCACAAGTTAATAAAACTAACAGGGTGCCCACACATTGCTTATTTGGCTCCCTCCCTAAGAATTTATTCAAAATAATGCTGTTGTTATATAGATAGATAGATAGATAGATAGATAGATAGATAGATAGATAGATAGATAGATAGATAGATAGATAGATAGATAGATAGATAGATAGATAGATAGATAGATAGATAGATAGATAGATAGATCACAACAAAAAAGTCAATTTACAAGCATGTTTACACTTCTTGGTGTTTTGTGTTAAGCACGTTGAACTGCCTTGTTGTGGAACTTTGCAATACAAATAACAAAACTGCTTTGCCATGCCTAGTGCCCTACCTAATAAATAACAGAAACTAAAAATGCTCCTTTCCTGATGTCCCGACAAGCCCCAGATTGAAATGAGGTTTGACACAGAGATGCGCGGTCGGGTCGGTCACCTCCCCCGTCGCTATTTGGACGCGGGTGACGGATGGTGTGGTAACCGTAGATCTGTCCCTGTCGGCCGTTTGCTTTCCCAGCGACCTGTGTCCTTTTCAAGATGTCCACAAGCAAACAACCATCAGGACAGATTATGTTGCTAATAACACCCGGCACATATGAGCCATCGCTCCAAGCAGGGACCAGGCCCCTGCGCTGTGACCCGCTCCCTGCTCCATGGCCTCTGGGTGGAGGGGGATGTGTGTGTGGTGAATAGGGATGATAGGAAGGAAGGAAGGAAGGAACTAGAGAATCTTATACATTCTCTAGTTGTGTAGACTTGGGCTAATTCAGATGGTGAATATTTTAACTCTTGAGAGTGTAAACATGAAACCAAATGGACCTGCAAGGGTCCATTTGGTTTCATGTTTACGCTCTCAAAGAGTTACATTTGGTTAATCAACTTTCCATTATTTACCAGTGGTCCTCTCAGGGACCACTGGTGGAATACCACTGCTTTACCGGTATGTAAAGCAGTAAGCTAAAGCAATGTAAAGAGCAGTGCTGTCTGGGGACCACCCGGTGTCCTTGAGCTACTAAATGACAGCTTGGAACCAAATGGACCCTTATAATTCTGTGACTCTGAGAGTATACAGTATAAATGGAATCACACCGGTCCATTTGTACACTCACATTTGTTAAATTAACATAAAATAAATTCAGGGTCTCAGAGATAGAAATGCTATTTGATGTGGGTCCCTAGCCTAATGCTTGTCAAACTGGGGGTCCGTGAAATTAAATGTGAATTGAATAATCACTGCTAGAGCCATCATAACCTTCTCTTACACGGCGTTCCCTGGCATATCTTTACAAATAGGCAGGGCTCTGGGGCTAATTAATGTCATTGTGAGTGTCCTTGACATAAAAGGTTTGGGAACCACTGGTGTAAACCAATAGGTCTGTCTCCTCCATCACTCTGAAAGTCCTTCCAGCCCGTCTGTCCACCATGCTGTCAAGAGCCTTCAGACGCTCTGCCCCTGAACCTCTGCAACTCCCTTCCCCTCTGGTAGTAGAAACATGGACTCAACATGAACATCACCATTTTACAAACCCACCTGTTTAGGCACATGGGTCAAATAATAAAATCATCAAAATGCAACAACTATGCAATAATAACAATATAGAAAACTAACTATTCCGAAGAACTAACCCTGACTTAGAGAGATAATGATGTAGAAATTAGGTTTTAAGAGAGATTTAAATTTGGGATTTGGTTAACCCTTATAATAAAGGTCTTATCTGCTTTAGTCACTAATTTGGCCTTTAGTCCATTTGCCAGAATGTGTACACATTGAACTATTTCAAAAGGTTTTTCAAAATATTGTGTCTCAGGAGGCAGACCAGTTCACCCACAGTGATCCGTGGGTCGGCGGTTTGAATCCCGGGTCTTCCTGTCTACATGTGGAAGTGTCCTTAAACAAGACACTGAACCACAAATTGCTCCTAAAGTGCTGGTTGTGCCTTGCATGGTTTTCATCACATTGGTGTATGAATATGTGTGTGAGTGGGTGAATGAAATACACTAAAGCAGTGGTGTTCTGCCAGTGGTCCTTGAGAGGGTTCCAGGTGGTCCAGTTGGTTAACCAGATGTAACTATTTGAGAGCGTAAAAATGAAATTAAATGAACCCACAAGGGTCTGAATCAGCCCAAGTCTACTGTAGAGGATTGATGGTCATTTTGATCTGTATGTTTTGTTTCCCAAATCCAGCCTGGTATTGTGGACAAAACCAAAATAAATCTTTAGTTTGGGGGTTTGTGGGGCTAAAATGTGCTTAAATGGTGTTCTGTGGCTCAAATCCTGAATAAATAATTGGCCCTGGTATCAAAAAGGCTGAAAAACACTGCACTAAAGCGCCTTAGATATAAGCGCTACATAAATACACCTTTTACTGCCTATTACACAAGCTTCCATAGCATTGCGATTCGCCACAATGCAATCGATATTCTCACAGTATTTGAGTAAACGTACACTACTTAACCACTATCCATCCACCACTGGTGGGGGAGGGGAGGTCTGTGGTGGTGGTGGTGGTGGTGGTGTGTTGGCGCAATAAGAGGAAAACCCTGTCACCAGCCGGCAATTTCACGTTTTAATAAAGCATGGAAAGGAATGTATTGCACACGTGCACATGCCCACGCACGCACACACACATGCAAGCCAGGGAGAAAGCAGCTCTGTTTCCTGTCGGTGCTCATCATGTCCAGAGGGATTGCTGCATGGCCCTCTGAAACGTGCGGGTCACAGTGTTTACATGCAGGACCGCCGGGCTCGGCCCCTGCAGCGAGAAGGCAGGATTGAATTGTCATCACGTGTAATGTCACCTAGGAAGCCCACCCGCTCCAACGTTTGACTAATGGCTGTTGACAGAGCCTGGCAGCCTCCATACAGTACATAGCCTCAGTGCATCAGAATTCAATGTATTACAGGGTGTTTGCACAAAGCCATTGTTAACGCTATACACCAGAGAAATAGCTGAACCAGCGGACCACATTATGAAAATGGCCAGGGGCCGGTTGATAAAAAAATGCCAATGTACTTTTTTTATTAGTCTCGTTTCCACATGACGTATGAAAAGACGAGTGCAATGTGCATTTATTTTATAGCTTGCCTGTTTTATTATGTGCAATTAGTATTCAACGCAATCAACTCTTTGATTGCAGAGTCCATGAAACAAACAATACAATGCTAAAACATAGGCTACTTATAAGCAGGTTTTTATAAGCACAGACCTTGTGGGGTCTGGGGTAACTAATACCTTGTGGGGTCTGGGGCAGGGTCGGATTGACCATTGGGCGTACAGGGAGTTCTCCCCCGGTGGGCCACGACCCGTAGGGGGCTGGTGGTATCACGGCATGATTAAAAGCACTGGTTTTCAACCTTTTTGATCCCAGGGCCCACTATTCATTCAGGATTTTGAGCCACAGACCACCATTTGATGACATTTTAACCCCCAAACTAAAGATTTATTTTGCTTTTTGGTCCACAATTCCAGGCTCGATTTGGGAAACAAAACAGTCAAACATACAGATCAAAATGAGAATTAATTTTCTACATTTTCTAATTAGACTTGGGGCAATTTAGATGAATATTTTAACTCTTGAGAGCATAAACATGAAACATGAAACCAAATGGACCCTTGCGGGTCCATTTGGTTTCATGTTTATGCTCTCAAAGAGTTACATCTGGTTAACCAACTATACCAGGTAGGGTAGAATAGGTCCATCACACACTGGTTGTGGTGGGCCTAGGCCAAATCACGCTAAAAATGTCTGGGACGATTTTTTTCGCCCAGTCCACCACTGGTCTGGGGTAAATAATAACTTGTGGCGTCTGGCCTAACTTTAGGGCTTTCCCCCACGGAAGCCCCAAGCACCACTTCCTTCACATGGCTGTGATTTCATGTGTTTTATGACACTTTATTACTTTATTACACAATTAAACAACACTGTTTTCCAATTAAATAAACAGACATGATTTACAATTTAATAATTAAACATGACACTTGCAATTACTGTTTTTATTTTTAAGTTGTCCCAATGATTAATGAGCAAGTCATCAAAGGTGCCTCCAGCATCCTTGGCAGTGATTATTATTTTTAAATACAACAGCTGAAGCAGAGGCGGACACATTATTGTTTCCCATCCAATCTTTATTAAACAGTGTAACTGTGGCGATATGAAACATATGTGGCCACATGCTATAATTGTTCTGAAAGCCTTATGGTTCTCAGTGACCCCCTATTGAAATGTTTTATGGTATTTTATCTTATTGTCCAGAATGGACATAGTCCAACATACAGTTAGTTTGCAAATTGCAATAGTCTGCAGCAGTCTGCAGCAGATAACACCACGTTGCATCAGAAGATGGCACTGTTGTGCATTAGATTTATAGCCTATTCTGGAGGAGAATCGCACTGCTTTTATTCTGAAAGGGATTTGAGCAGGAAATTCAATGTATGAGGACAGTCTGTAGAGAAACAGCCATTCTCCACCTGGCACTTTGTTTTCTGCATTTGAGGTGAGATATAATGCAAAACCATGAACACTGTATATTAATGTGCTTATTTGTGAAAGTACACAACTCGTTTAGGTTTGTTTATAATAAGGAAGATAATTGAAGAACTTACACATGCTATAGGGTCACATCTACAGCATTATAGTACCTACTAGTATAGGCCTAGTAACATACAAGCAGGCTAAAAGAGATTGTGTACTACGAATACACTACTGTACTGTATGGAAGTGAGTGTTATGAACCACTGGGCAAGTGCAAGTCAGGTTCTACTTGCCCTCAGGTCATGGTCACTTGCCCCCCAAAAATATATTGTAAATTTTGCATTTAAGTTTACTTCCTACTTGGGTGCTTTAAACCAGGGGTTTTCAACAGGTGGTCCGGGGACCACCAGTGGTCCCTGAGAGGGTTCCAGGTGATCCCCAGTTAAGTTGGTTAACCAGATGTAATTCTTGAGAATGTAAAAATGAAACCAAATGGACCCGCAAGGGTCCATTTGGTTTCATTTTTACATTCTTCATTCATGGATTCATTTTTACACTCAAGAGTTAAAATTCATCATATTAATTAGCCCAGGTCTACACAACTAGAGAATGTAGAAGATTAGGTCATTTTGATGTGTATGTTAATTTGCCTGTTTTGTTTCCCAAATCTAGCCTGGAATTGTGGATAGCTAGAAAGCAGGAAAAGACACAGAGGTCTTGCCCAATCGGGCAACCAGGTAGCAGTCTTCACTTGCCCCACCATTTTCTTTTACTTGCCCCGGGCAAGCGGGCAAGTGTTAGTGTCAAGCCCTGATTAGTATAGTGAGGACCAATTATATGAAGGCAGTTGGGAAGTGGGGAAGTGGGGAAGTGGTCCTTTAGGAGCTGGCGGCTACCTATGGTAATAACTACATCGAATCCATTCGAATTCAGGCATTTTGTTCACTCAAATAAGTAAAGGTTTTGATCACACGTCATTTTCCAGCTGAGGAGCGAAGAGATGTTTACAAGCAATGTTATGGGATTATAATACAATGCTGTTATAACTTAAACCAAATGGACCCTTGCGGGTCCATTTGGTTTCATTTTTACACTCTCAAGAGTTAAACGTCTACACAACTAGAAGATTATTGGTCATTTTGCTCTGTATATTTTGCTTGTTTTGTTTCCCAAATCCAGGCTAGAATTATGGACAAAAGCAAAAAGAAATCTTTAATGTTTGGGGTCTGTGGGGCTAAAATGTCGTCAAATGGTGGTCGAACGTGGCTCAAATGCTGAATTAAATGGTGGGCCCTGCTATCAAAAAGGTTGAAAACCCCTGACTTAAACTGCTGTCCTTGTTCTTCCCAGCATCGGCACCTGTCTTCTATCCCAATCCTGTCCGGGTCATCGCCACGCTGGGGAAAGACGTGGCTCTAGAATGCAGGCCAAGAGCATCGCCCAAACCCCAGGTCACCTGGAGGAGAGCAGACAGAAGGATACAGCCCAGTAAACGGTAAAGACACGCCTGTGTTGCATCCAGTGGTTAAGCTGTGTCCCTCTCAGCCCTCCTACTGTGTGTCTCTCCCTTGCTGTCTCCCTCTCAGCTACACTCTCCTACACTGTGTTGCATGGGATATCAAACAATTTCTCAGAAACAAACTAATACACAAAACAATGTCTTAAATCATGAATGATTTGTAAACAAGGATTGAGTAAACAATATCTTTAAAACATGAAGGATTTGTACTACATTACATTGTTGCAACAATATAAACACCTGCCAGGTCTGACTATACAGTAGCTTCTATTCTGAACTTCTCTCATGGCCATACAGCATCTTTGACTCATTCTAACACCCTCCTGTATCTGATGTAGCCCATGTAGCGACATGTGGCACTATTGGAACAACCCAGTCTCATGAGGTTTAGGCGAATATGCACAGAGGTGCCATTCCGTCCATACTCGCCTAGAATACTCAAAAATCTGTGCATATTCGCTTACAATAAATCTGTGCATATTCGCCTACAATAAATCTGTGCATATTATACTTGCATATTGGTCCTGTCTCCGAGACAAATTTCTCCCTCGGGAGACAAATAAAACTTGAACTTGAACTTGATATACTCCACTGAAAATGACGGAGCGGCGCCGTCTTTGCCGACCATGAGCATTGTGAAGCGCCACTGAGCGAGGCGCTAGCCGAGCGAATTGGAGCTGAGCATTGCGATGGTCGGCAGAGCCGACCACAATGAAAATCTTACAAAACACTCCAACAGCTGTGGACTTTTCCCAGCTGGAGAGAGATCCATAGAGCAGAGCACTATATACAGTATTCATCATTTTGAATCAATAGCGCAACTTATTTTAATTCTCCTCGAAAGAGTCTGCTCAACTTTTCTATATGTCTTCTCACACGGTCTCTCGCAAAAGAACTATAAGGTCTGTCACTCCTATATTCCATCTCCTCTTGGCTTTCTTGCTCTCAGTAATACCGTACATGTACATGTCCCTCACCTTTCCTAGTATTGTCTCTCTCTCTCTCTGTCTGTCTCTCTGTCTGTCTGTCTGTCTGTCTGTCTGTCTGTCTGTCTGTCTGTCTGTCTGTCTGTCTGTCTGTCTGTCTGTCTGTCTGTCTGTGTCTGTATCTCTCTCTCTCTCTCTCTCTCTCTCTCTCTCTCTCTCTCTCTCTCTCTCTCTCTCTCTCTCTCTCTCTCTCTCTCTCTCTCTCAGTTTTCCTGCTGTATTGATTATCATTGTTGTCTACCAGGCCAAAGGCCTGTGTACAGCTACAGTATATAGTGGCACGATGAGGCAGATTTGAGCAAAACATATTTCTTTATATTACTGGTACACATTTTATCCATATATCTCACACATCGCTATGCACTTTCTATACAGTCATGTGAACAATACTGTCCACTTTGAGGATCCCCACCATCCACAATCGCTACAATTGTCTTCGAAGGTTTGCAGGGTTTGTTCGTTTCCAACCAAATGCCTCGAATTATTATCAAGGCTTGCAATTCCCACAACATTATACACACACATTCCCATTAAGCTGAGAAATGCTACATCTGCTGGTTATAGCGCCACCATGAGGACAATTTAGGTAAAACACATTTCTGTACATTAGCTACTCATACAGTATATATGTATAAACTCCATAGCAACTCCATATAATCTCCATAACAATGAGACCAACATGCTTAACCATATCCCATCCTGATGCCTAAGATTGCCTTTGAAACTTTGCAGGACTGATCGTTTCTGAACAAAACGCCTCACGTCATTAACATTTCTGTGAAATTATGCCCACACATTCCTACTAGAGGACGAAATGCAACTTTATGTAGCTCATTAAAGGTGTTTGTGCTGCTGTGACGTTTTCACATTGTCTGTGATAAAACATATTGACATAGCATCGTGTTAATGATGTGTCAGTCTGTGCTCCAACTCTCCAACAAGACAAAGTAACATCATGTTTTTGATTGGATAAGTTTTTGATGGTTGTGGGTTGTGTGCGTGGGTTTCAACTTCTGTTGTCTTTTATTGAAACATTTTCATTTCAGAGTTAGAAATAGCTTCAATCTGTTTTATTATCATAACTAAAACATGTCCGCTTTCCTGGGGTCCAGAATAGAACATGATTATGGGAAGAAGATAATTTCCCTGCATAAATTATGCATGAAGTCTTGAAAATAGCATATTTCTCTCTGTATCTCGAGATTGGGTTTCCAACCGCTGTGGCAGAGGTAAACTGTGCTTTTATTAGTCTTTACCAGTGGTTTTCAACCCTTTCCATATCAATGATTTATCCATTATTTATTCGGCATTTGATCCGTGGACCACCATTCAATGAGGTTTAGTCTCTCAAGAAAATGTAGAATATTTTGTTATCGTTGGATAGGATTTTTTCCCACAATTCCATGCTGTATTGATATTGTAAACCGCTGGTCTATACCTGTGGTTCTCGAACATTTCTGGATGAGGGCACACATGAAAATCATGAAAGCATCTGGACAATTCCTTTGGGGCTCCACTTGCAATACCCCTGCAACCCCAAACGTAGGCACCTGCACACATAGACACCAAAGGGGGATTCATCCACTACGAATACTGCATGCTGAATGCTGGTGAAAGAAATGCAAAAAAAAAAAAAAACATTCATTTCCATGATGCCACACCGGAAGGCAGCATCCAGGAGAGTTGCTTTTTCTTGAGGTATTACAGTATAGTAGTTCTGAACTTGAGCACAGTATTTTCCGAGGGACAAATTTGTTTCAAAAAGGTTGTCGTACACCACATCTCCAGTTGCGCCCGGAAAATGGCAAGATCTTAACATGTCACACCGTGACGCATTGTGAGCCTGTAGATCTGCTATTCTCCCAACCTCTGTCTAATAGTGCCCTCTTTTGGGATTTCAGTCCCCGCCTCTCTAACCACTCTCTGCACATCCCTGCCCAATAATACGGCCCCGGCCCACAAGTTGAGCACCCGCCAAGCTTTTACTGGCCCCGGTATACCTGCAGCACATCACACATCACAGGAGCTGTTTACATGACTTAACAAGCCTCCGTTTCATTTGCTGTAACTGAAATGAAAGTGTCACCGGCTCAAATCAAAAGCACCTCTCCAGGGAGCGCTCCCTCTCCTCGACCCCCTCATGAACGGCGACAATTTTCTGCTCGGCGATTGCATTTTTGTAATTCGCCATGCAGTTTGATGCGGCATCTTTTTATGAGAAACATCTCATCGCTCGAGGGGGGAGGGAGGGCAGGCGGGCGACGAGGGATGGGGGTGGGGGGTTGCCGCGGGGGGCTGGAGGCGCCGCCGCGCTACATCAGTCAGCCTGAGCGACAGGCGATGAAATTATCAGTCGCGGCGAGCGTTTCCAAGCATCCTGCCGAGGGAGCGAGGACCTTTTCTTTATCAGCCAAGACTCAGCGTCGACACAGGAGGACCCCTCTTTCTCTCCCCTTAACAAGATGCCTAACGGCATAATACTGCCACCAATACCACATGATTGGATACACAGGGGTTCTGCGCGTTTAATTTGAATGTTGGAAACCTTCCAAAACTCTTGAACCTAGTTGATTTTTCCATTTGCTGTAATGTGCAGGCAAGGATTGATTTGCTGGTGATGGTGGTGGGTCAAAACCTGACCTCTGTTTTTGATAGATCTACAAGGTCACATGTCATTGCCATGTAAGCTTGTATCAGCAATATTTTGCTATTCGTAGGGTTGTCCCTAGCCTGAGGGGAAAGGTTGCCAAAAATAGCAGATGTGCAAGCGTACAAGCCCTCGCACTGCTTACTGATCGTCTGTTTCTGTTTTTCTGTTATCGAAAAAAGTTTTTAAAAAATATACAACAAACAAGCATTTTCCACCTTTATTTAGACATACACAGTAAATGGTTGCTGGGAAATAGAACTAGGGTTATACCTTTCCATCTACTACAATTACGTAAAAGCTTTATGAAGTAGCTTAGTTATTTCATAGATATCAATTATTATTGCAAAACATGAATGAATTAAGTACAATTTTGTTTATTTTATTTTATTTTACTATTCAGGTATTCCAAACTTGAAGACGGAAATTGATTGATTCCATTCTTTAATCCATCCTTTGATCCGAGCGCATCGTCTGGCGACCGTTGTTTTGTTGCTTTTCATTAGGGCCAAAATGGGCGCCACCATATGAAAAAAAAGGTCTCGCACCCATTCTATCCTATGCATCCTATACATTTGAATGACATGTCAGATTTCCCCCCTCGTTGTCCTTGTTCTTGGTAAATCAGTTATGGGACTGAACGGCACATCTCGATGTTCATGCACACAGGGGTTGTATGGCAGAATGGTCAAGAGGTTCTATATAAAGAGGCGACACTCCCATTAAGTCCCATAGTTCCCCCTCAGAGTGCCTTTACCATATTGGAGTGATGATGTAACTTCCGGTTACTTAAAAAAAAAACATTAAAGGTAGGGGAAGTGATTTCACTTTTGTCAGATATCACCCAAAAAATATTTTTTTCTGTTAAAATGCTCTATTATAAGGTGTGGAAACCACATATGGAGTTTCCCCCTCCCCCACGTTAGCAGAGGAGCTAATAAAAGTTCCCCAGGTCACCACCAATTCTCCTCCAATCAGGAGCGAGCAGCAGGTTCACATAGTGTAGCTACTGTTGGGGGCCCCTAGTGCACCAGGCTGGTACTACACCATGAATTTCAAATCACTTCCCCTACCTTTAAAAAATAATGATGTTATTGCTGTACAAAACAAAAACCTGTCTTATTCTACTCTCATATTGATTTACACATTTATTCATCATATTAATGAGGGGATCAAAGCAGAAATGAGTATCATATTCATTGTAAATGTCAGGATGCAGGTGTGCACATGCACACCTGCATCCTGGATTATGCGCATAGGCACATAATCCTCATGTACACATTTGAATTTTGAATACAGGCCAAGTTCATGAGCACGCACATGGGTGCACAACATAGTACCTCACTAGATAGATTCACAGCACATCCGTGGCCACGACACACACTTTGGGTTATTCCACCCCTGTTTACAGTATATACTATGTATAACTTTATAATTCTATCTGACAGTTGCGGATAGGTTTGCGGTCTCGTTGCCCCACAGTGATTCATGGCGCCGGGGACTTAAGATCTCAATCAACATGCTTACAAATCCCTTCGTCACTGTTTATGTAGAGTATTAGGAGATTCAATCCCGGCTGCAATGCATTAATCCAGTTTGCACCAAACCGATGAGTTGATGAAGTTTTTGTCTTCAAAATTTAGTACATTTTTTTCCCTCACTTTTTTTTGACAAAGTAGTCTTTATATGTGCTTTTTTATTGTTTGTTGATGGTGTGTATACTGTGTGTTACCCAAACAGTGTCGTGTGGCTTGTTTAGAGGCACACAGCTATTACTGTCGGTTCTTTCTTCCATGTTTACAATATAAAAAGAAATGTATAAATTTAAATTACATAAGAAAGGGCTCATTTTTTTCTTATGCAATTGAAATTCATGTTTCTTTTTACACACACACACACACACACACACACACACACACACACACACACACACACACACACACACACACACACACACACACACACATATATATTTTGTTAGCCTGGGTATGGGCGAGAGAACAAAGCTATCTGTTTGGGTCTCAGCTGAAAAAGTTTGGAAACGCCTGCATTATACATTGTATCTCAAATCAAACATCCAGTGAAGTCATTATACGTTCTATCCCGCAGAGCCTTGAGATGATCTATGCTTATTTTTTACCGCTACAGAATCCACAAACATCTCTGATTTCAATCTGCTAATCTTTAATTGGGTTGTGGGGGCTGTTAACACCCATATCATGTTGTTATCAAGGCTTTGCTGAATAGCGGAGCTTTCCCTGGCCAGGTTGAATAAAAGCAAACAACAAGAAGTACTCAGATGTTTTTACTTAAGTAAAAGTAACAAACCCCTATTATAACAATAATAGTCCTGCATTCACATTTTGCTTAACCCACCCTGTGCGTCGTTCATGACAATAGTGTCATGTTCATGTTCAGTGTCAGTGTCTCTATGCTACAGCCATGGCAAAATCCTTATTTTGAAGTGCCAGATCTCTGAAACCGGATGTATGGTGACTTCATGGTGTTTCTGGTGTCTTGACCTTTCTGCCCTCTAATTCTCTGTGCAATAATCTCTGGATCACGAGTTCTGGACCCATTCTTTTTACCCATGTAAGCGGCATTACTATTTGAATGTATGGGATGGAATGGGTGACGAATGGGTGATCTGTCCCAAATGAAAGGCAACAACACAACGATTGTCAGACGATACGCTTGGATCAAAAGATGGGTTATAGATGGAATCAATTCATTGCCGTGATCTGCCTACCTGTCGTGTTCGGCGGGACTACAGGTATAGGCCTACAGGTATGCAGTTTACAAAATAAACTTAAAGTAAAAGTAATGTACCCTAACCACCTACTCAGCCATCAATGAGAAAAAAAAGAGTTTACACATTCGTTCCCATTACCATAGTAATCCAACTAATCTATCCCAATCTGGAAGTGATATTCCCTACATATCTAATGTCTATCCTCACTCCAGGGTGTGAACGATCGCCGGGAGGATTGTAATTATTAGTGAATCAGAATCAGAATCAGAATCAAACTTTATTGTCACATCATATTACGAGTAACATGGGTGAAAAACTTTATGTGTAAGCTCATCATTGCAGCTAAAAGATAAAAAAGAAGACAAGAAGAAGTGCAGAGAGCTTGTATTAATGTTTAATAAGCTCCCAAACATAGTGGAGGACTTCGACCATGTGAGTACAAAAAATATGGATTCAATAATATTATATAGACTAAGATTTCATGTGCTGGCAAAGGCGGTTGTGAGCACAATCCCAACACATCACGTGTGTGTGATAAATAATGTCTTAAATTCAGTACTTGAATAAAAAGCAAGTAGTAACTAGTTCTCACCACGACCCAATCAGTGTTCACTTGTTGTAGTTGTCGTCACAATCAAGCTGGCTGTACCAGGCCATGGCCATTGGTCAGGTGGTCTTGACCAGGGTGAACTCTTCAAGGATTATCTGACTTTAGATCAGTTCTTTGTGGATGGAGAGCAGTTCAATGGTGTGAAGATGAACATGGGCTGGAATCCAAACAGGCATCAGGTTTATCTATCATTGACAGCTGTGCTGACTTAATGAAGGTTTTTAATGAACATGGATTTCCACTAATGTTCAGGGCTTTTGTCTCTTAAACAGACAGTATTAATCCTATTAGACTGAAAGCACACAGCCTGGCTTCAATTCCAGACCTTAAAAGCATCATTTAGTTTTTGTTTTTTGTTTGCAATTTGTTAATGTCCTTATATTTTTAATTGGGTATACAAAATGAAATTATTTTTTAAACTCTTTTCCTTTTAAATACTGATGCTTAATTTGCCTTGTTAATGATTTCAGATATGAGATGGAAACCTCATATGTTCTACCTAAACTGTTACTTTTCAGGATTTAAAATCCAAAATAGCAAAAGTAGCAGATCTAAAAGTTCACAACACACTTCTTTTGATGCTTTTGTGTGACACTGTAGTATGATCAAGTAGGGCATTAATTTACAAAACATTTGGAGCTAAGAAATTTAGTACAATGACAAATTTGCATATCATTAAAGTGATCACCGTTTTTGCTAAAAATATAATTGTTAATGACGGTTATAAGATTCAGAAAACTTTCCGGAGAGGTCTTTTATGTGTGTAATATGTGGTTTTAGATAAGCTCACTTCCTTGGATTATATGTTGTCTCAGCAAGACAGCCCTTCCACTGTCCACCAGGAGGAAAAGTGCACCAAAGCATTATGCCAATGTCCGGCATCAGAGACACTGAGCTCACTGTTAAAACCTAAAAATAAAAATATCTAAAACCACATATTACACACATGAGCCTCTTAAACATCACATTGACTGCTATACACGAGTTATAAATGATTGTAAGATCATTTATAACTCGTTTTGGGGGTCTGTGGGGCTAAAATGTCATCAAATGGTGGTCCATGGCTCAAATTCTGAATAAATAGTGGGCCCTGGTATGGAAAGGCTTGAAAACCACTGGTTTAAAGTCATACAGATGTTCTAGTAGACACATATGGCACACGTTGATGACGTTTTTGCAAAACAAGGCTTCCCGGTACAAGCATGCCTGAGCCAGATTATGGCTGTTATTCGTTCTAATTATCAGTTTCAATCAGTGTGGGTTTTGTGTGTTTGTCAAATATTTCACATGACTAAATATACATTTGGTGTCAACATCAACTTGGTTTCCATAATGCTGCATTTTCAGTTAATTGTCCTCTCTGCTTCGGTGTCCTTGTCAGATCTGGAATGCTCCTCCTCGTAATTTGAAAAATGTCTCTCGACTGCAGCATGCCTTCGCCTCAACAACGACCGTGTGCACGGCGAGAGCTTTTGTCACGCTTTCACGACTCCACGTCTGCCAATTTCAATCACCTTGTCGGCAGTGGCAGAGCTTATTGCTGTAACTATAACAACAATGAATCCAATTAAAGCACCAACGCACACCATCAATCACATTGTTTGGTTTTTGTGAAGAGTTCTTAACATATAATATCATTTAATAAAAAAAAAGGAACGAAATCACAACTTGTATGAAATAAGCAATATCTTAATTAATGAGATGAATTGAGCTGTAGAGAGCAATGGTTCTTAAAGTTGGGAGTTTCAGCTTGAAACCAAACGCTGGCTCTGAATTTTCTGAGCCAATCAGTGCGCCGCATCGCCTTCAGGCAATGGGAGGGATGCTATTCCTATGATTGCTATGCTACATGCCAGGTGCGTTGTCCAGCGATACAAGTTTACGGCTATGTCGATTGTGATGATTAAGTTTGACAGGGAAATAACATGAAATTCAACTTTTTTCTTTTTTGTGTTCCGTATTTTGTATTTTCTTTACAATGCCCACCATTGTTGATTTTCTGGCATGGAATGAAAATGAGCCTGGTTTTATTTAGCATCAGTATTATAAAATAATTTGTATATGAGCTCCCCCACCACTTAGGGGCATATTGCAGCTATGTGGTATGTCAAGGACTGGTTACATCAGTGGTGATTGAGGCTCAAACCATTGGAAAGAATCTTGAGCAGCATGGGCCCTCAGTGGCCCTTTGGGGAGGGATTCCAAGGGGTCCCCAGTAAAAGGTATTTAAAGCAACACAACCACTTTCCTCAGGCCCATATCGCTCCCAGTGGAGCATATAGCCTACTCCATCCCCGACTAGCCTCCATCCAACACAGCTTTGGGCTGTTTTCGGGCTCTCCCCAGCTTAATGGTTCCCTGTCTCTGCGGCTCTGCCACAGTATCTGGCCTCCAGGTGCTCTTATAGGCTCTCTTCTGCTTCCCCTGAGGACTCCAATGTCCATGCCTGGCGTCTAGTTCTAGCTGTTTATGTTTCCTCAGGGTGTGACCGATCCACCGCCACTTTCTCCTCAGGATCTGTTTGTCTGTTTGTCCACTGGCTCCTCA
This sequence comes from Benthosema pterotum, assembly GCA_039105355.1. Lineage (NCBI taxonomy): Eukaryota > Metazoa > Chordata > Actinopteri > Myctophiformes > Myctophidae > Benthosema > Benthosema pterotum. The sequence goes on from CM076977.1 coordinate 25,445,761, forward strand.
CTCCCTTTCATTCAGAGTAGTTCCTTCATTTTGTTTGGCCACCAGATGCCACCAGACTCTGGTTGTCATGGAAGACTAGATGTTCTTCATCGATGATGAAGGCTATTCTACCTAGGTTAAGCACCCAATGTTATTCGATTATTGGTCGTCTTCTTGTTTATTCTTAACCCTATCCCCAATAATGTAGTTGCCAGCTATTGGTTGTCTTGTCCGGCCTCTGCTTACGATGACAAGAGAGCCAGGTCATTGAGATCATCCAATTGTCTCAATTTATAAATTGACTATTAAAAATCTGCCACCAAAATGTGGAACTCCCTACCAACAGTCATTAAGACACATGAATCCCTTGACTCTCAAGACCGCTCTCAAAGGGGTAATACTTCAAACGGTTAAGAAATATATCAATCAAACACTGTGCTTGCTGTGAGCTCGTACATCAGTACTCTTTAACCTTTTTGAAAAATCTAAACATTTTAGAATTTGTTTAACAGAAAATCTTCTCTTCCAGGGGTCTTCTGTGGTGCATGTTACATGAAGACACATCGTGTTCATGCATAATGTACTCTCAGGACAGGAGTCACTTGTTGAAGCGGCTGACACGGCTTAAAAATAATGCATTTGTAAATATCCATCCGACTTTCCACAGCCTGGCACAGAGATGATGATGATGCTGATGGTGGTGGTCACGATGATGAGGATGATGAAACGAGGGAATGAAGAATGTGTTCATAAATATTAATGTATTGAAGTAAAGGAATGACATTGGATGCTCTGGGATGAATAATCTCCCTCGACGGCAGTGGAAGATGACTCTGTCCCCTTCTGAAACAAGCAGAATGGAGTCACGTTCTGTTTGCCATTTCGTGTCAAATCCTTTGTTCTTGATCCACCTCTATGACAGACCTTGGGAGGAAACTGTAATATCACAGGGCTTGCAATCATTCGACGGGGGCAAGGGTGCCCAATCTTGCGAATGCAAAAGCATGCCTGTGTGCTTATCTTGGCTTTATTAGATTTATTACTTTGACGTTGCTCCTCTACAAGTAAGAGTAGCTGCACCAGATGGTTGTATTAATTTGAGACGTTTTGGTATGCTTTTCATTGAGTATACTGTATATCCGTTTTCAGGGTTCGACAAGTAGATCACAGTGCAGGAAGATGACTTTGCATTGATTGGTTTACTTGGATGCATCATTTTACATGTGCAATGACTATGAAAATGTTATTCGTTTATTGTATTCTCATTGAGTGTAATGTTGTGCTTCAGTGGCTAATCCCTTTTCCCCAAAAAGGCTGTACTGTGCATTTGGGCATTAGTACAATATGAATCACTGTTTGTGTCCCGATTTCCCCTCTCCATCAAAAAGCCCTTGTCATTTGCCACTGGAGAGACAGTTGAAGATGCAAATTGTGTCCTTGCCTGTCTTGTCGGGTTAAATAAAACATAAAATACTAATTCATTGTTTATACTTAAGATCTGCACTTGAATGAGCTCATTATTTAGCTTTTTATTGCAGTCAGGCAGACCCTCTTATCTCTATTTTTTATTTTTTTCCTTGTTTTCCCTATAAGTCAGCACCCTATCGATCATACTACAGCATCACCCAAACACTCAAAAGTAGCAGATTTTGAGCTTGTCACTCTGCTATATGTTTACTGAATCCTGAACAATTTTGGACATATGAGGTTTCCACCCGTTTGAGACGTTTTGGTAAACACTTAAACACTTAACTTAATCCTCATCATCACTAATTGCATCTGCGTTTTAATCCCTTTTGGGGGTTATTCAGGGTTTATTTGGTTCTATCTGTAGCCTTTCATTAATCCATCTCCATTGTCAATTGATTCTGCGTAGATTGGAAACGGCACGTGTCTATTCACTTGACCTTTTGGTCCTTCTCAAACTACCTTGGTGAAGGTTACCACCAATGAATGAAAACCCTGTCATTGTGTTTTGATGATTCCAGACTATAGAAATTGGAATCAATGCCTCCCTGCTTGTCACTTTAAGTAGTCATTCAGGCCAAGGCTGGGGTATGCAAGCCTTTTTAAATGAAATAAGTTTAAAACCACCACGTCAATATTAAATATTTCCAAATTATTTTATTGTTCATAGGCTATGCACAGCAGTCTTTTTCTTTTCTCTCACATCCGAATGATCATTATCTCTGACTGAGACTTTAATTTGAAAAGAAATAACTTCCTTGCAGTTGCCAGTGTGTGCCAATGATGATCAATGAAATTATTGAGATATTCAAAAATATACTGTAAGAGTGTACAGTATTGCAACATGTTGCAATACACTCTTGTAGATCTTTTATTTCTGAAGGAAATAGAAGGACACATTTTGTCACCCTGGTCCTTCGATGAAATTGCACATTCATAATAAGTACCTTTGGTACTTTTAAGTATAATATTTTGGTACTTGCATCCTTTACCTAGTGGACCACTTTACCCATTTTCAATCTATGTGTATCTTCCAATAATCATGGAACAATTCAGAAACCTGCCTAGTCGTTTGGTCACAAGTTTTCAAATGTTGAATCAGTGCGAGAGCAATGTACAGTATACTATTTTAGCGTTTGAATGTTCCAGGAATAAATAGAAAGCCTTTGGATTCACCAGTTGATGTCACAAGTTTCTGAACTCTCCACATCCTTTCTTTGTGACACAAACCGAGTAGGGAAGAAAAAAACTGTGCCATGTTAATGCTGAGGAACAGAACACACACATCGGAGTACTGGTTACTCCAGAACACAGCTTTGATGTATTGCTCGTGTCACAGTGGACTGGGGTGTAACCTGCCCCATGGCATTCGCTAACAAACATCCATTTTGTTAACGTGCTACATGCACACTGTCCTCTACGACACGCACGCACGCGCGCACGCGCGCACACACACACACACACACGCACAGTGTACCAGCCACGCCTGAGCTCACAGAAACTCAGTTAAGTTTCTTATACACAAATTTGTTTCTCATTACTAATATTGATTTAATTATTTTGCCCCTCCTCTCTCTCTCTCTCTCTCTCTCTCTCTCTCTCTCTCTCTCTCTCTCTCTCTCTCTCTCTCTCTCTCTCTCTCTCTCTCTCTCTCTCTCCCCCAGGATCACGCTGCTTCGGAACAACACCCTCAGAATTGTGAACTCCAGCCGAGCGGACGAAGGGAACTACATGTGCCGGGCGGAGAATAAGTTTGGCGTGGCGGAGATGACGGCTATGCTGTGGGTAAAAGGTAACCCTCCACACACGCAAGCGCACACGCACACACACACACACACACACACACACACACACACACACACACACACACACACACACACACACACACACACACACACACACACACCTTTACTCGGGAGGATTTATTGCAGTCGCTCGGCCGCTCAGTGCCGCCAGGTTTTCACATTGAAGAATCACGTTGTATTACAAGGACACGTTCCACAGTCTACTCTTTAAAGCACTGGTTTGGTGGTGGTTCCCACACAGGGTCGGGACCCATTTGTGGGTCGTAGACCCATTTTTATAGGTCCCATTTAAAAAAAATCGAAATCTTTCATGAATCCAAAACAAAGTCAATTATTATTTTAAAAATATATATATCCTGTATTATTATTATTATTTCGTCATAGGAATCTGTTCGGCCTGTTCCGGAAGTGAATTCCCCTTCATTTTCCTCATAGACTTTTAAAAAATATATTTATATAAATAATTCTACATCACGGACAAAGGCAACTTGACATGAAAACAAAAAACACACACTTTTCTTTGTTGTTTTTCTTCTTAGTAATTATTTGTTCTGTTCAACATGAATGTGTTTGTTGTCGTGATATAACAACCTGAGTTGACTTTGTACGACACAAAAGAAGTAGCCTATGCCCAGGAATAACAGGTTTTATTTTATTTCTTACATTATGATCATAATATTCATTATTTTAGTTGGCATTATTTATGTTATTAGTTATTTTTGCATTCTCCTCATTGTAAAGAAGAGTTGCCTGTAATACCAGATAACCAGATACTTGGGTAGTGGGTAGGCCCTGGTATTACTTTCATACTTGAGTAGTGGGTAGGCCCTGGTATCAACAAGGTTGAAAACCCCTGATTTAGAAGGCATGTTGTAGAATCTGGTTAACAGCACTCCTCTCCTCTCAGAGGCCATGCGTGTGGATCTGAGCCCCAGCCGGGTGGAGGTGACGGTGGGGGAGAGCGTGGTGCTGAGCTGCAGGGCGTCCCATGACACCTCGCTGGACGTGGGCTTCCAGTGGCTGCTCAACCACCGGCCCATCGACTTCCAGCAGCACGGCGGACACTTTGAGTACATCCAGACAGTACGAGAACGGGTAAGGACCAGTAGGTATACCTGCTACAGTAGTTTATTTGTTTAGTTATTTGTGTATTCATGGATATTACGTGAGGCAATATAAATACGCCAGAGTTTTAAAAAGATTGCACATCTTCAGTCCCCACAGAAATCGTATAAAAACAAAAACAGGCAGACAATGGAGTGACAGGGAAACAGAATACAGTATAAAACATAAATACAGAGCTAGGCGACAAAGTATTATTATTAAGTATTATATAAGCCTAAGACTAATCAAGTTCCACTTTCTATAAGTGCATTATTGCTTTTGCTTTCAAGTACAGGATTATAATTATGTTGTCATATACCCAACCAATCCATCAATTCATTGATCGATTGATCTATCTGTCTTGCTGGCTCATTATCTTGCCGGCTTTGTAAAGATCCAGCACATAAAAAATGTGCAACAACCATTTAGCATGGGCTACATAATTACAGGGGTTTTTTTTAGACATCAGGGCTCATTGTACCCAAAAGGCTTATTAAAGCTGAATACGGAATCAATCCCTGGAAAAGGTCACAGCGACCCGGATGTCATCGTGATTAAAGACCTGCAGTGAATCACACAGCCATATGTTTATCAAAGTCTACACACCAGGAAGACAGATAAGCCTGAACACATGCTAAGCCTTCCCTGGCTGATTTATTCCTGGACCGGAGGGCTGTGAAGCTGCTGCTGCTGCTGCTGCTGCTGCTGCTGGCCTCTCTGTCTGCACATATCTGTAGCAGCAGACGACACTGACCAAGGTCTGAGGGTCACATCCTCACAGCAGCTCCTCTGTGTCCTGCAGTCGCTTTTGCTGGGAAAAGGGAATACAAAACGCTATCCCCAGAACACGGGGACAAATATGGCCGTAAAATAATGTGGTATTCCCTCAACGCAACCTCAGTAAACTATGCCTAAACCTAACATTAGTGTTTATATGGCGCGCCCAACTCGAATCATACCGTTAGCCGCTGTATGTACGTTGTATGTATAATTGGTGTTGATGGTGACAGATATATTTATCCCCTAGTGCTCCATAAACACAGTCGATTCCTAAATCAAGCATGCCTCGAACCTCATCACTAGCTCCTTCAGTCACGCGTGCATTTTGTATCAGTTTGTATTGGTGTCAAAAACATTTAGCGACCTGATTCTCGACTGCTCCACATGACAGACACCCAGGAGAGGGAGCGGGTGTTTGCTGTGACAGTTCTCTGCAGGCACACTCAAGACTCTAGATGGAAGAATGGCTTGTAATGTTAATCAGTTCCTGGTGCTAAACAGCTGCCTGAATTATACCAGCCTTGCCCCAGGCATGTTTTTCCTTCATAGATTTTTATCCCACGATTTTTGTAGCACTTTTTTCCCCACCCACTGTCAATTGTCTAGTGTAATCCTGAGCACTACACTCTCTCTGTGAACCTGGGGAGAGCAACGTACTGAACTCATAGTTCCTTCAATATATGAGGAGTCCAAGCTACTTCTTTTCATCTGACAGGAGGGAGTTTCCCTGGTGGGATGTACAGTAGCAGACAGGAGGAACAGCAGTTATTTCCACCTCCATCAGGGGCTGGCCCTATGGGAGGTTATAGGAGACACGGGGAGTCTCAAGATCTGTCAGATGGAAACCTCATATATCAAAAATAAAAAAATAACAAATCAGCTTTCCAATAAAAAAGGCAAATGATACGGTGATAAGAGGTTTCTGACAGTAACGATAGATTTCAGCTGAGAGGGGGGAGAGAAATGTAGAGTGGGCTTTCTATGGAAAAATTATTTTTAGCACTTTTTTTTAGCAATAACATCAAAAGAAATCCCAATGATCTTACATGAAATAGTATTGAATTAGGTGATGTCACAATTTCCCATTGACATTGACCCAGATGTAAAATTGGCCCAGATGTCCACAATGAATGCTCCTTAAAAACATTTCACATACACATAATAAAGTAATAAAAAACAATGGTTCTGAATTTCTCTTAATTCTCCCCCAAAAAAGCAAATGAAAGGCAAACAAAAGAAATGGCAGACCAAATTGCGAGATTGAATGCATTTGCAACTGTGATTATTTCTCTTGCATGTGTCTTGGCAGCAGTCCTCCATTGAATGTGTTTTGAACGGTGGTGTTTTCTCTCTCATGTGTCTTGGCAGCAGTCCTCCACGGTGGACCTGATGATCCGGAGCATTCTGCTGAAGCATGCTGGTGTGTATGGCTGCCGGGCTCAGACCAGCGCTGACACTGTGTCTGCTGAGGCTCAGCTGCTGGTCAGAGGTGAGCTTGTACTGTACATTCTGATGAAGGACCGGAACTTGGCAAATAAAATTTAACCCTATGGCTGAAGACAGTGTGAGGGACTCATTCTATTCTTACATACTGTATCTAGTTAGTTACTTTTTCCCCGGCGCACCTGTCCGCTGTAGGTGTGCATAAGAACTATTTTTTCCCTTCGGAAAGTGTTGATTCAAAAATGTTGTTTTTACCCTGAAGTGGGGTAACTGAAAGACAGAAAGTTGTCAAAAGTTAGCTTTTTGCCTTGAATGTAATGAAATATTGATGCCTGTTTTAGATAGCTCAACTCAACTCACTCAAAGAATGTATTTAACTGCGGACCCCCGCCTGAAAGATATTTGTGCCATTAGTGACATGTTGTGTGCTTGTCTATAGTCTATTTCAAATCTACTGTAGTATTAAAGTGGTTACAATTATTTTTATGATATTTGTAAATATCTGTAAATGTTATGCTATGCACCTCCTGCAACCCTTCAAAGACTACTGGGGGTCCTCAGACATTACTTTGAGTTGCAATACCATAGGGTCCAGGAAAACCGAAACATGTGTTTTTTTTTTAAGGACTTACAAAATGTACATACTTACATATTGAGATTTTTTGCAAAATCATATCCAACAACAACAAACCAGTCTTTAGTTTTGAGTCTGGAGGCTAGATTGTGGTCAAATTGTGGTCCTTGCCTCCAATGCAGAATAAATGATGGACCTTGTCCCTGATGAAAAGGGTTGAAAACAGCAAACCGAATGTCAGATGGAGAAAGAAATCCTTTTGAGCAATTTCCGTGACACTGGCAGTCTCCTGAGGTGATTCATCATGGAATTCAGTATCTATACTTCATGTGACATAGTTGCTGTTAGTTACATGTAGTGATGGCGATGATGGAGATGACTCATGTACTGTACATTTGTAAAATGGTGTGGAGCAGACCTGTTTCATCTGCAGGAGCAGGAATAAGGACTGAATTGCAGCCAATTGAAAAGTGTCATCCAGTGTTCTACTGAATGTTCACCAAATTACTCACCTCTGTCTCCACTTGCACTCGACCCCTTCCCATGCTCGGTTGGACCTTGACTCGGACTTGCTCTCCCTCAGTCTTGGTTTTGATTTGTGCTCACTTTGGGTGGACGATTATAGGGCTATCTAGCTTACAGTTTGTTGATTTAATGTATTTGTGTGTGCTAGTGCTCTCAGCAAGAGACTTTTGTGCTTGAACGTGTATGGGAAATGTACTTAATAAGTTCAGTTCAAGCCATGGAACCTGTTGCGGAATGGACATAGGATCATTTCAATATATTAAATATTAGTTTAGGTAACCTACTGGAGAGAAAAGGAATAAATATTATTATTCTGCAAGATTTTAGCATTATAGCTATTAAAAAAATCTGCCTCCTGAACTACTGCGCCCCCATATGTGCTGTGTGGTTGTACAAACGTACATCTGATGTTATGATTTTTGTTTTTTCTATTTGTTTTTGTTTTTTTTTATCTTGAGAAATACTGATTCAGAAGGCTTTTATTTGTAAAATGGGCCTCAGGTTTTAATGGGTTAAAACCATGTATGTGCCATGCTCCGGGAGCTGCTGTGCCTTACTTTATTGCAGCACATTGCAACATGGTCCGCCTTGCCACTCTGTGTTATTATGTTTTATAATACAGCATAGTCCTGAATTGCAACATACCGGCATGTGCACACGTACGGTAAACATAAAAGCCCCTGTAGAAATGCGTCATTTATTAAGGTGAAAGAAAGCACACATGCCACCTCTCCAAGCCATTTTTTTTCTTCTTCGCCTGATCTCGAATGCAGCATTTTTTTGTCCAACCTGTAAATCTTTAGTGGACTAGTTAAATGGCTCTTTAACAAAGGGTTCTTCAATCCATTAAAATCACGAAAGAAACTTTGTTAATTTTCGATTTTAGCTATATTTGAGTGTATGTGTGTGTGTGTGTGTGTGTGTGTGTGTGTGTGTGTGTGTGTGTGTGTGTGTGTGTGTGTGTGTGTGTGTGTGTGTGTGTGTGTGTGGGTGTGTGTGTGTGTGTGTGCGCGCGTGTCTGTATGCAACATGCGTGCATGCATGTGTGCACGAGATGCAGAGACAGACATTTATTTAATTAAAATCATCATCATACTGTCTTCCACTCACACAGATTTGATAGGAACATTACATGCTTTTGTGAAAAGACAGACATAGATTATGTGATTATATAACAATGTAGTCTATGCATTTACATTCCCTGAATTATACGTAACTCCATTTGAGCTATAAATAAGGGAGGCAAGAGGAGGGGAGGTAGAAAGTAGGTGGTTGCTTCATAAGCCTGTCTGCCTGAATAAAATAAGTGTTGTAATTGGTGGAAAGAAATACTGTATCTGGGGGGACAGATGTTTCCTTCTGCCTGACATCTCAACAAATGTCATTTCTGCCTTAGATTGGAACCAGGCTTTCCTCTTTGCTGATGATTAAGCCTGGAACAATGGCTAGTTGATTTGGAGAGCGGATTGGAGGGATTGGATTTTGCATCTTTGGCACTGCTGCAGCAGTGACCTGCAGGGGGGATTGCTCTTCGCTGTTGCCCAGGTGGAGACCTTGTATGTCCAACATCCATAATTCTCATCTATTCAATATTTATCAAACATGGAGGTGTTGTGTTGTGGCTTGTAGATCTGCTATTATAGTTAATTTATGGAGACAGTTGTTTCAACAAAAAATTGAAGTTGATATATACCGTTCCCATTGCATGTCATTGGAGGTAGTCCACGGATCTGTGTTTGTATGTGTTGGTGATTAACCCTTACTCATCCATTGTGTTCAAGGACAATTGTTTGTTTCTATCGGATGAAAAATATAAATACAGTATTTCGGTACTCAAGATCGAATGCTAAAAAAATCTCCATTGGTGAATTACCGCGTCACTGGTAGCACAGTAGCCTATGCCTACAGTACGTCTAATGACTGAATCTATTCCAAGTGTCGAGCTCAATCTGAGATCGGCGATTGTTATATGAAAATTAATAATCCAATAATAGAAATTGCATGCTGTAGTATTGAACTAATAATCTGCCTTTCTCTAACATTGAGGTACAGCCCTGATTAGGGTGCAAAACTAAGTGCTGTGGCACACATTCCTCTAGGGGCAATAAACAACTCCCTACTCTTGCCAGAGATTTGGGAATCAGATAAGGGACTAACCAGTCCATAGTTAAGAGCACATGGCTCTCTCTATCCGCTTCCTGGGGTCCACCCATTTCCTGGGTGAAATAACAAATCAATGCAGAGAAACCAGCAAACCACACCTCTAAGGAGTATCCAAGTTACTCTAGAAGTTTGGGGTGTAATAGCTCTGGTCAGTCAAGATCCACACACCAAGTTGGCACAATGTGACCCAACGCCCAACATGCAGAGAAATGCAGCATTAAAGAAACTAAAAGAGAACTAAAAGAAAAGCAACATAAAGACATCGGCCAGATGCCACTGGTAACTATAAACCATCCAACACTTATATTATCATATAAATATAATATCTGTTGTGTATTATGGTAATAATAGATGTTATTCTGTTTTTCCCTTTTTTCTCCTAAACTAACAAAAGTATTAAAACCTAATTATTTGGCTAATATTTGGCTAACCAGTTGGCATTAAAGACAACCTAACTAACCAGTTGGCATTAAAGACAACCTAACTAACTAATTGTTGGCATAAGAAACCTAACTGATCATTTGGCATTATAAGAAACTAATTACTAACTAGCTGGCAGCATATAATCCTAGCTAATAACCTACTTACTGCTAGTGTAGAATAACTAGTGGTGTAACTAAAAGTAGTGTTATCAAACCAAAGTAATCAAGAGTAATAGAGTGCTTTTACCCAAAATAGGACAGATTTAGAGCAGGGAAACCTTAACCCTACCCACCTATTCTTGTGTAAGAGTTCAAGTGATCTGTTTGAATGTGTTTGTTTGTTTGTTATTGTTTGTATTTTATATGAATTAATAAACCTACTAAAAGACACGCTCTTGTATTTACTGACTAGAACTAAACGTAACCAAGCCAAAGAGTTTTAATTGGGGAAATCTGGTCCTTTGTCTGGTCGGTCGGAAACCGAGTGCCATAACATCGCCTAATTCCGAACAGTTTTAATACAGTGGCCCAGGGCCACAGTTTTAATACAGTGTGTTTATACCCCAGTATAAACACCCGTAGTTTTAATACAGTGCGTTTACACCTCAGTATAAACGCAAGTTTTAATACACTGGTATACCCAGTTTTTAATACAGTCGCCCTCCCCTCGGGAGTAGTAAACTAAAGTTTTAATACACTGGCCCTCCCCTCGGGAGTTTTAATACAGCAAGGGTTAATCCCTCTAAATCGTAATTTAGCCTTGCTGCAAATAGAGCAAATGAAAGTAAAGTCAATTAAATAATTGTGCCGTGTGTCTGCCATCAGCACACAGACACCTTCCCCACTGCAGTCCATCCTGCTAGGGGTCGTAAATTCTCTGTTCTGCCCGCACCACAGACACAGTGTCAACCCACCGATGCGTGGGGGAGCAGGCAGACAGATAAGACTAACTAAACTAAGCAAACTAAAATGTGTAGGGATCTACATTCCTACATTCAAATAAAGTAATAGCATAAAACCTCCAATCGCCGAGATGAAAGCAACGATTGGAAGTCAGTGAATAGGGTATTTAGTGTACCACCAAGGCGGACGAAATACAGTACAGACAAAAGTATAGGCCAAAAAGGGCAAAGAACGCAGTCTCAAATAGACTGTCCCAGGCCAACAAAGAAACATGTACTTGTCCAATAATGACCTTGTGTGTTCAGAGAGAACCGTGTGTTCACTAATACTCTGAAAGGATTCACTGATCAAGCATCATTGTAACCCAATGGTGTGCTATATAACAGAAAACCCTTCGCCTTAGCCAACAGAGCTTCGCGAAGGACATTAACTGGTGCTAGTAGGCACCACAGTAACCACTCAAACTCAAATCATAGACTTATGGTTTCCTTTGGGTAAAAAACTGCACTAGTCACCCTAAGTGGGAGACAATTAGTGCTCGTATGCCTAATTATTGATACACCAAAGAGGGACAATAATAGGCAAAAGCTCCCAGCTATAAATAGCTGGGATAGCAAAATAAATAAGTAAAAGCAATGAAATGTATGCAAGTCAGAGTTTCAACTGTGATTCTCTCCCGCAACAAACTTTGCAGGCTGAATTAACACCTGTGTGTTAAATCAGGACTAAACAATGCAGCAACAGGCATACTGTCTGGAGGAAGTAGCTGCACACTAACCCCCTTCTGATTCAGTGAAGTCAGTTGGGCCCCTAAATGAAACTAGGCCTGTAGCCTAAACCCCACACAACAGACATAGTCTCAGATAGGCTAATGGAAAATCTGTGTGGATGAATGTCATGTGTCACTAACCCTTGTCTGTTTGTCACTAACTATTGATCACTTGGGTGGTTAGGTTAAAAGTGAGAACTTAAAGATGTCTCAACAAAGCGAACCACCATTGCGGTGGAGTGGAGACATAGAATACTACCAAGTTCAACTTGAACATATAAACGCTGAAAGGAATTTTACTGAAAGAGTAGGCAAGATTATCAATGCAGTCGACCAAATAAAAGAAAACAAGTTCCTGGAAGAGAAAGATGAATTGAGTAAAGCAAGTAACGAGCATTATGATTGTGCTACGGATCACATATATGCCTTGGAGGATAAAGATCCCGAGGCTAATAGTGAGGAAATCAAACAAATTATGGCAAAAAGAAAACAAGTCCAAGACAAATACAAAGAGTGCTGTAATATACTAAACGAGGAGGCGTGGAAAAGATTCCTAAGTGCAGAAGTAGCAGAAGCAACCTCACGGCTGGCAGACGCTCTTAACAGGGCTGACCCAGATGGTTTTCTTGACTTAGAAGTTAATTCAAGTTTGAAACAAACTTTAATTAGTGAAATTGAAGCCAGGATAAAGGACTGCCAATCAATAGAAGAAAAATGGGGCAGCGTGATGTCTCAGACTAGCCTAGTTGATATAAGAAAAGTAATCTTCAGTGGTCACAAAACAAGAGATGACTATGTGTTCAGATTACAACGCAAGATTACAAAAGTTAAAACTAAACACCTGATGCATGGTCAACCCATTGCAGCAGGCAACGGTGTGCCTAGAGCCCAAATAGTGCAAACCCCAGCAAAAGTGACACTACACAAAGCGTGTATAGATAAACCACTAACACTAACAGAGAAAGCAGGAACCATGCAGGCCAGCAGTGGCAACTCAGAGGGCGCCAACGTCAAGCCAGCACCCACAGAGGATCCACCTGTGAAAGTCAGCATGAGAGACGCCTGCAGACAGACCGTTGGTGAGGATCCTGTGCCAGGGGAACAAACCCTGCCCATCACAACGAAAGAGGTGGTCAGGCAGGACCAGAGTCAACAGACGGATGATCCAGAAATGCCAACGACCTCATCAACGACCAGCACGCCAGACCTGCTGCTCAGCTCCCCCGCAGAGATGACAGCGCCTGGAACTGCTGAGTCCCTCCCCTCGGGGGAGGGTGAAGACGCTACAACAACCCCTCCAGACCAACCCATCGCCACCGCAGACATGCTGGTGCCAGCAGGCGGCGGCGGACCAGTGGGGGTGGAGGGGGAGATCAACGACACAGATGACAGCGAAAGTCCTCACACAGCTAGTGAGACGACACCAGAACCACCTCCTTATCTGGAGGAGGCTTTGAGCTCCACAGGAGGGATTCCTGTGGAGGTAACAGCAGCTGAACCAACCACTGTCCCCCTTGTGGACGGTGAAACAGCAACCATAAAGACGGCTGCAGACCCGCAGGACGACATCCTGCCATCCAACCTTCTCTCCGGCGGGCGAGAAGCACCACCTCTCATCACCGTGAACACCCTGGGGACCGCAGACGACACCCTGGGCATACCTAAGGTGAGAGAGGAGCAACAGAAGCTCTCTGACATGCCAAGTGCGGCCAGAGAGACATCCAGCGACGACACGCCATCAGAGATGCCGTGCTCGGCGGAGCACACCTCATCCCTGTTGGAGCGTGGTGATCAACTCATCGCGACCGTGCCAGAAAGGCACGACTCAACCAGCGCAGACTCACTGGGCACGGTGGGCATCGACGACGACCCACGGCCAGCTCCTGCTCCAGACCTAAGTCCATCCCCCGCTGGGGGGAGGGCTGTCAGCATCTCCACTTCACCCACAGAGGCGGTGGCGGTGGGGCTCCCACCTACAACTGGAGCAGGGGAGAAAGTGATCATGCAAGTAACCAACGCCAGCCAACCTGGCGACGACCCTGTGCACAGCGCGGGGAAACCAGAGGAAGAAACGGCTGCCACAGAGCTGCCAGCCAGAGAGAGCGCAGAGGGTGCAGAGAATGACCCCTGTGAGAACGCCGCACCAGTGTCATCGCACACTGGCACAGAGCATCACTCCATCCCAAGTGGAGGAAAACCCGCCAGCACTGGCGGACAAAAGGCAATTGGGGGGAGGGTGCATCGATCGAAGCCCCTGGGCCATCCAAAGTGAGGGGCGTGCCTAATTCTACTTTCAAGCAGACGCATGTGCACATGACGACTGTGCCCACTGCTCTCCTTGATGACCTGTTTAATGCCAGGGATGGTGGCAAACGTGGTAAACCAAAGAAGGAACGCAAGTCGTACATTCCACTACATTTGAAATTCAAGTGGAAAGAAAAATTCTTCTTTGGACGCTAAGAGGAGAGTCATGCATTGACATGCCTCTCTCCCACTACCCAAACCAAGGGCAATGGGACCAACTGTGACGAAACAGTCACACGACAACCAGGGTACTTTTGAAACGTGCACGCACACACACGCGCACACACGCACACAGACACTATGTGCATTTAATTGTCCCATGGTACCATCACACGATCGAAACACCATTTCGACCTTTTTACGGACTAACGCTAAGTAAATGATTTACCTATGCTATGTAAAAAGAGGTGTTGTGATTGTTGTTATGTAATGTTTATTCTCTTTCCTTATACTGACTGAATTAATGGGAGGAGAATGCATTATCAATGTAGTGAGTGTGTTTGCATGAGCACACACTCCCACACACACGCACAACAAGGAAATGTTGTGTTGCAACTGGATTTGCTTTCTACTTGGCAAAGTAGTCACCAAATCCACAACCAAAATTAAAACACCAAATTGTTAAAATTCAAGTGATTTGTTAACACAATTTGGGTAAATAAACCAGTAAAACTCATGACATTTACAAAATACTACAACCTTAATTAGGAAATACCAGAGTGTAACTAATTAAGCTTGCATAGTAAAATGTTGTTTTAACCTGGGTCAGATTTCCTGTGCCAGGACATGCATGGATTTAACTTGTCTAATGTGAAGCAAGCCAGCCATTTTCTGTAGTCATTTACCAAGAGCAATGATGACAGGAAATAGGGAGTAACCACTTTGTTTAGAAAAAAGAACCATAAAACAGATAAGATCATTTAGGGGTGTCTTACCACAGTGAGGGGCAAACATCTCTATCTGTACTTAATCAACAACCAAACTGACAAAGTGGGAAAAAATAAATAAATAAAATAAAAATAGAATGCAGTAACTTTTAAATGAATTTAGTATTTAGGATTCCAGCGTTTGTGTTCATTACCAATGTTCATGTTAACGCTCATATAACCCTTTTTATTATTTTCATTTCTTTACTTTGAGTATAACCATGAATGTGTTGTATTTGATATTAACTGTGTGTTTATGAACCTATAACCAAGTGAAACCGTAATAACTTTGATCTAGAAATGTTGATCTGAATTACAAGAAAAAAAAAATAGCGTATAACCAAATATAGAGATTAAAATCTGTGATTATCAAAATTAGTTAATTTTAATAATCAAGTGAGGGGTGTCGAGCTCAATCTGAGATCGGCGATTGTTATATGAAAATTAATAATCCAATAATAGAAATTGCATGCTGTAGTATTGAACTAATAATCTGCCTTTCTCTAACATTGAGGTACAGCCCTGATTAGGGTGCAAAACTAAGTGCTGTGGCACACATTCCTCTAGGGGCAATAAACAACTCCCTACTCTTGCCAGAGATTTGGGAATCAGATAAGGACTAACCAGTCCATAGTTAAGAGCACATGGCTCTCTCTATCCGCTTCCTGGGGTCCACCCATTTCCTGGGTGAAATAACAAATCAATGCAGAGAAACCAGCAAACCACACCTCTAAGGAGTATCCAAGTTACTCTAGAAGTTTGGGGTGTAATAGCTCTGGTCAGTCAAGATCCACACACCAAGTTGGCACAATGTGACCCAACGCCCAACATGCAGAGAAATGCAGCATTAAAGAAACTAAAAGAGAACTAAAAGAAAAGCAACATAAAGACATCGGCCAGATGCCACTGGTAACTATAAACCATCCAACACTTATATTATCATATAAATATAATATCTGTTGTGTATTATGGTAATAATATGTTATTCTGTTTTCCCTTTTTTTTCTCCTAAACTAACAAAAGTATTAAAACCTAACCAGTTGGCTAATATTTGGCTAACCAGTTGGCACCAAGACAACCTAAGCTAACCAGTTGGCATTAAAGACAACCTAACTAACTAATTGTTGGCATAAGAAACCTAACTGATTATTTGGCTAGCTAATTATAAGAAACTAATTACTAACTAGCTGGCAGCATATAATCCTAGCTAATAACCTACTTACTGCTAGTGTAGAATAACTAGTGGTGTAACTAAAAGTAGTGTTATCAAACCAAAGTAATCAAGAGTAATAGAGTGCTTTTACCCAAAATAGGACAGAGTCAGAGCAGGGAAACCTTAACCCTACCCACCTATTCTTGTGTAAGAGTTCAAGTGATCTGTTTGAATGTGTTTGTTTGTTTGTTATTGTTTGTATTTTATATGAATTAATAAACCTACTAAAAGACACGCTCTTGTATTTACTGAATAGAACTAAACGTAACCAAGCCAAAGAGTTTTAATTGGGGAAATCTGGTCCTTTGTCTGGTCGGTCGGAAACCGAGTGCCATAACATCGCCTAATTCCGAACACCAAGCCTACTGCTCCCTAACGCCCCCCCCCCCCCCCCCCCCCCCCCCCCCCGCTCGCTCCAGGCATCTGTACGTTTCCAGGTGGAAATGAATAGGAAAAGGTATCAGCTTTTTTGAAGAGCCCCATTTGGATGCCCCATTACGTTAAGGAGCGGCTATACATTCCACATTCTTCTCTCTCACAGGGCGCACGCAAATGCAAAGCGCTGTGTATAAATCTATTCGTGGCGATGTCATTTGGATAGGATTAAGTGTTTTATTGGAGCGAACCATCAATAGCAGAGCAAATTGAGCTCAGTGGAGCTTGGCAATTTCAGACTCAATTCTGCATGGCTTGAGCCTGAGACCTAATGACTGTTGACTGAGCAGAGTTTTAACTCCAAAGATCAGGACTCATATGTGATGGTGCTTTGATGGTCTCAGACTCTAAGCATTCCTGCCGTGTCTAGTGACAGTAATATCTCTGTTGTTGGGCAGGAATCTCTTGTCTCCATATTTTTAATTTGATCCAATTACTGATCGTTGATCTGCTCCTTTTGCTATTTTTAATCCTGAAAAGTGACTGTCTACTTCTGCCTGTCAATCACGCTGACTTTCAAATACAAAAGTACTTTTATCTTCTCCATATACTGTATATCTATATATATATCTAGGAGAGGGGGGAGTCTATTGCTCCAGCATTTTAATTGTGTAGTCTCTCCTGAACAGCCCGTGTATATGCTATAATTTGAGCTTCGTATCCACCTACGATATTGACACAGAAATGCAATGAAAAAATTAGGGGTGAAAATGAAATGCAACAATGTCCAACTTGGACCTTTCAGCACAACCTTCTAATCACGGCTGTCCCCTCCTCTGGTACACAAGCTGTTGGTTTTCATTGAGTGTGCCAGCAGCTGGCTTTTTTCATTTACATCTGTTCCCCTGGAGTCTTCAGATGCAGCGCTGCACTTTGCAGATTCCATTTACCTCTTAAGGCTAAGGTAAACATATGTTCGGCAAGTATAGGCACAGGTCTATAGCATTACAACTGTCATGCTCGGTGGAGCCGGCAAACTGCCTTAGGAAAAAAAAAAAACTAAATAAATAGCTTTGACGCGCAGCTTAGATCAGCGTGAATTTCTTGGCCGGTTGAACCGTGTCGGAGCCAAATCGTGTGGTGCTATTTAGGCAGGTATTCTTTGGCTCACTGTCGGGTGGAAACCTTTTTATGTCCATAGGATTTTTTCAGGATTGAAAAATAACAGAGCTACAAGCTCAAAATGCATTGTTTTGATCTTGTAGATCTGATATTTATGCTGCTTTTGCACAACATTGTTTCATATGGGGGAAAAAATAGATGTAAGATACAAGGTTTCTGCCCAGATCACAATCAAGGCACGGGACCAACGTTTTTGAGCCCCACGCACTAATACTGTCTGGGCAATGTGTGGCAATAGCAAGGCTGTAGAGCGCCAGCTCATTGGCGGTTTCATTGGAAGCACCTGAGGTGATTGTGTTTGTGTTGTTCTGTGTTTGTTCTCCTCTCTCGTCCCAGGGCAACTGTGCACGGCCGCGTCGTGCATTTAATTTCGCTAGTTTGTCTCTTTTTGCCCCCAAGTGGGTAGAAGATGCACTCCAAGTGTAAAAGTAGCAAGCTCACAATGTATAGAAATGCCTTTACATTTCTATATGCCTTTAAAAGTTGGGGCTTTCCACGCAACGCCGATGCAGGGGTGTACACACTGTACATTGCTTTGGTTGAAGGCACAGTATATATAAATAGCACCACTTACCATTTTGTCTGTATTATCCACTGCAGGTCCCCCTGGACCCCCTGGGGTGGTGATCGTGGAGGAGATCACAGACACGTCAGCCACACTGTCATGGACGGCAGGGCTGGACAATCACAGCCCAATCAGCACCTATAATCTACAGGCCCGAAGTCCCTTCTCACTAGGCTGGCAGACCGTCAGAACAGGTAATAATCTACACGCCTGCAGCGCCTTCTCACTAGGCTGGCAGACCCAACAGGTCATCAATAAGTAAGTGGGACGGGCTGTGGGTGCATCCAGTTCATCGCCGGTCCGCAAAATACTGAACGTGTGGCCCCAAAAGAGAAATTACACATTCCTCCGAGATCCAAATAAGTGAAAATAAGCATAATTTTTTTTCTCTTCCAATAATTACTCACCTTACAATGCCTGGAATTCACGCAAGGGTTATTTATGTTTTGCTTTGTGATCCGAAATCCCAGTTGAAGCTTAAAAAAATGAGGCCAAAACAAGCAAAACAAGTGGAAAGGGTCATAATCAGTGGATATTTAAAAATCAGAAGTTGGCATATTGGATCAGGAAAACCAGACTAATCTCCATGAATTCAAGGTTTGGGGTGATAAATTGACTGAGACAAGGGTAATTTGGGGATTGAACTATAGTCCTTTAACTCAAAAGGTGTACAGATTATTTAGGCCTTTCTGCATACTTTGAGTTAGAGCATGTGACCCAGGGAAACAAGTTAAACGAACAGCATAGTTAAATATATAAAATATAAATATCATGCCGAGGGTTTTTAAAGGACCTTTAACAGAAAACGTTTTTTCTTTTTTTCTTTTTTTCAATTTCTTTTGTGTTTTTGAGGCTCTCGATACAGTGTTTTCTATCCCCACAAATAACCAATCTTGAACAATCAGGCTTTTATATCATAATAGGCACTTTAATGGAAACTGCTCTCAAGAACAGCTCAACTGATTTGAGGTCATCACGATGATTTTGTATAATTACTCCACTTTAAATTTCCACCTTCCACTGTTTACAATGTTGACCACTGATGATTTTCCTAGCCGGCATGGAGTGGAAACAAGCCTGGTTTTATCTAGCATGAGTATTATGAAATAATCTGCCTTTCAGCGCCCCCACTACCTCAAGACATTGTGGTATTGCAACTAAAACTCAGATGTGCAAACTGGTCCAGCCATAGCTCTAGATCAGTGCTTGATTCGCCACACACACACACACACATGAAGTGAACAAGAGTTGTCATGACTCTGTCGATACTCTTAAGAACACCACCGTCTGCCCCCCCCCCATACACACACACACCCCCTCTCAAACTTTCTTTTAAACGGAATTGAATGAATTACGTGGGTGCCCAATTCGGAAAGCTACAAGTTTGCACGCCTGAAAACTGCTTTCAAATTCCAGAAAGGCCGAGAAGACTGTTCATATCAGAGTTGTGATCAAAGAGTGGTGATTAAAGCTCACACCATTAGAAATTACTTTGATGGACATAGATAACATGATATTAAATATTAAAAACGTTTTTAAAATGCATGTTATGTCTGTTTTAAGTTGCAAAGTTGTCCTCATTTCATCCGCTATTAATGTTTTATTGCTGCTGGCTGTTCAGTAGAGCCTAGTGAAGGTCTGTCTGTGTATTAACAGTCTCAAAGCTTAAACGGGCAGCAACCTCTTATCTCCGTATCTTAACTGGACATAAATTATCTTTGTATTTATAGCGGCACACAAGAACAGACCAGCATCACGTGTAGCAGATCCACAAGAGCTCATAGATCTGCCACTTTGGCTATTTTGGAAATTAATACTTTGGGACATGTGAGGTTTCCACCCGGCAGAGACGAAATCCTTTGTTCATCCCATAATCTTTATACTCCTCGGTGCTCGTTTGTTTGTTTGTATGTTTGTGTTCTTGACTTATTTAAAAAAAGCCATCTATTATTATCATTTAGTGTCGGAGGATATGCCAGTTTGTCCTCAGATGATGTGTTTGTGGGCTTGCTAATGACTTGCTCCCGTGGATAGATACATCACTCTGTGTGTGTGCTTCCTTTTCCTCGCTGTCAGCCACAAACCTCATCTCCATATTTAAACTTTTTACAATTGTTTTCTTTTTTAAACTACAGACTGCACTTTGTCATACTACAGTGTCACACAATAGTTCTTCACAAAAGTGAGGTGCTGTGAACTTCTGGTATTTTTAAAAGCTTTTGACTAAATATTAACTACTTTTGATCCATTGGAACACACCCATGTTAGTGTAGTTACAGTACTAGACAATGTCAATGTATTTTAAATTACTATAAGTTACTATATTGATTTCAAAACGTTGAATCGTATCGCCAGAATGAACTAATACTGTCCATGTATCGCATCGTCACACCTCTAGTAGTTACCTTTCCTGAAAAGTAGCAGTTGTGTCGCGACAAGGTTTCCATCCAACAGACGATTTAGTTCCTCACTGTTCAACAATGTCTCTTTTGATGAAACAACATTACAGGAGATTCACACTGAGATTGACTGAGCCAGCTTGATTCGAACCATTCTCAAATACAGTTTCCTGGGTCCCGCTGGCCATGAATCACATTGGCCGAGATTCAACAGCGCACCCGGGTACACTTACATAACACACTTTGATCCTCTATTCTGTGATGTGCTTGATGATGGCTAGTGCACATGGACCATCAACTATGCAACATCTCCAATAAATCAGTCTATATTAAAGATTGATTGATATCGATCAATCAATTTTTAATCTTTAATCTTTTTTTATTAACAGCTTGGACATGTACACATTTCAAGCACAACTCAATACATGACTGATAACTGTGAGTGGACAACCCCAGAAGAATTTCTACTTCTTTACAATAGATGCCATTTCATTTCATCAAGATGAAGATCAGATGTACAATAAATTTTCACTTCAGGTGGGGAACAGGCTGGGCGGACGCTAATTTCGCAATAAGCCACAAGAGTGTTATCACCTGTTATTTTATACACACTTTGTGGTGAGACTTGATGCGTAGTTTCTCCAACTCTTGGGCGCTACAATTGTCCCCCTGGGCCTGGAGTTTGGATCAACCAAAAAAAGTACATTATTGCCAACTCAAGTTATTTTTTATTAATTATATAGACGCTTTTACTCTTAAGTTAACATGAGTGATATAAATAGGTCTCCAACATAAACAGAGTTATCCATTCGTGTTTGGAGAGTAAAGAGCTTGACTGAACAGTCATAAGAGCTTCTCTGCATCCAGCGATAAGGCTGTGAGCTGGGCTCCGTGCTGTTTCACTGAATGCTTGGCCTCACGTCGCTAATGTTTGTTTATTGTTGCAGGGGCTAATATTGACCCAACCTGATTACAGCAGCCCAGACAGGCCAGATTAGGCATGTTAATCTGTCGGAAGAGCAATCCTTAATACTTTCATAAAACACGTGACACGAATTAACAGACTAACTACCACGCTTTAGGACCGCGATCCAACCACTGCCTGCCGCGCCTCCTATGGTGTAACACACTGGAATTGCAGTGCATATAAAGACCCTGTTTTGGAAGCTGTGTTGCTAATGTGGATGCTAGCGAGCTAAAACAGACCCATCCTTGCTCCAGAAAACACCAGTGTTCCCATCTGTAAGACCACATAATCAGCAGGGAGGGATACATACCTTTTATTCATACCAGAGTTCTCTAGATCTCGAGTTATTCAGGCTTTTAGTCCTCTGTTAGAATGGAGGTGGATGACAGTGTACAAAAAAACAAAAAAGAAAACAGCGATCTGGTTGATATCAATATTATACAAGTATGATAATATAATTAAATTATTGTTTTCTTTTTTCAAGCTCACATAACACAATGTGACACATTATTGGGGTATTTGGGAGTAGAAAACAGGCCTGTTTCCTTCTGCTATTTTCTACCACAGTTTCTACACTAGTATGGGGAGTGGTTCAAAGATCAAATCGTAAGCCCCCCGAATGCAAACAGTTTTGCTTTCAAACACTGTTTGATATTTAGGTGGATTTTATCACTGTCTTTTAATTTTTGTCCCAATATTTTCTAAACGGCGTATTTACTGTGTATATAGTGCCTTTATCCAAGATGGTTTACATAGTCAATCACACACAGATTCACATTCATACACTAGTAAATTGTCCGGCCGCTATTAGCAGTTGCGGCCGTTGGCCCAGATGGTTTACAACAGTCGCGGCCGTTTTATAGCGGACATTGGCCGCGGTCGGTGCCGGTCGCCACAGTTGGGAAATTTTTTTGCTGTCTCTCGCGCCAGGGGGAAGCTGTTTAGAGACCAGGATTACTGTGTGTTTTCTGTGAGGGTACCAACCCTGTGGGACACGGGGAGAACATGCATCCTTACAGATTTATCACTGTCGGGTCTCCCACTGGACCGAGAGGAAGATGCTACAAGGAGACAGACGTGAAGTGAATCAGAGGAATTTCGATTATACGGTGATCACTTCAAAACAACCTGTGGGAGCGTTGATGCTTGTTGACACAGGCGTTGTCGTTGAATCAGCAGCACGTCTGCTCCAGGTCTGCTCATGAGGGGCACGAGGCACGATGCAATGTGCAACGTGACAATTTCACGGCCCTGCGCTAGTGAAAAATACACTCCTGTAATTGGCCCTCAATTCATCTGCATGCCCAAAACCAATGCACACCTCAAGTCATTGAAAACAAATTACTGGCCGTGTAAAAATTGCTGCCCATCTGAAATGCTGTGATCGTGTCTGCAACTCTCTGCTAATGCTGTTTCTGTTGCCTATACAGCTACGTTCGAAGCAACCGCAATGTTATCATTCTAATTCTGTAGCCTGTGATGTCCCATCATTTGTAACATTGTAGTCTGTAGAGAACGGCTGAAGAAAATCTTATGAGAGATAAGAGAGGTTATGGAGTCTTTGGCCCGAAATAAATTGTAAATACGGAAAACACCTTCCACCTTCTACACAAGTTTACTTTATTTTAAACCATATATTGATGAAATACTATTATAGGAGATTCACACTGAGATTGACTGAGTCCGCTTGACTCGAACCAAAGATTTTTATTTACTCAACTACAATATTCCTCAGCTTTTTTACAAGATATTACTAATACAAAATCTAACCAATAATAGTGTGTACTAAAGTAGAGTCTTTCAGAAATGTCAATACTTTGCTTTTACTCTAATTATAAGGGGTACCCATTTTAGTGCCCCAAAATTAATTCGTGTTCCTGTCATTTACTCAACCGTGAAGTCCCTGGATTGGTGAGGATCTTTTGTTTTCGTAGAATTCTGTGTCACAACAACCTTCCTTTATCCGTTCCCCTGCAGATCCAGAGCCAGTCACAGGGAACATGGAGTCAGCCATGGCAGTGCAGCTCAACCCATGGGTGGAGTACGAGTTCAGAGTGGTGGCGAGCAACGCCATCGGGACGGGAGACCCCAGCGCACCTTCCAGAGCGGTCAGGACCAAAGAAGCCGGTAAAATATCTCCTTGTACTCTCTGCCTCTCTCCTTCGGGGGGTGGGAGGGAACCTATAGCCTATAGTGGTACTCAAACTCTTTCTTGTCCAGGACCTCCAAATTGATACTCGGCCGCAAGTTCCCCATCTGAAGAGGTGTACAAGCGACCTCCATAAGATTTTGTTTGACGTATGTAGCAGCAACTCTCAACCATTTTGATCCCCAGGACCCCCAGTTTGACATGCATTAGTCTACAATATTGTCTTTGTGTAATAATCAACTGGAGAAGTTTCATGGCAATAACAATTTAGTATAATTATGTTTTTGCACAATAATTAACATCCCAATTTCGGAGCTATAGCTCCTGGCCTGAAAAACAAAAAGAGATGTTTTCTGGCTTTTCATGATACAAACTAGCTATGAAAACTGTGGGTTAGAATAATAATAAAACAAATACCCGACCTTTTACCAAATAAGCCCTATATATCATAGTTCAGGTAATTGAAAATAGCACCGCATGCCTGTACACAAGCCTGTAGATCTGCTATTTTCAGAAGACACACAAGATCATTGCATAGATATGGGCGCATCCCCCCACAAGGCCTCCCTGATGGCCTCTTGTTGGCTTATGCGTCGCTGGGACCTTCCAAAGCCTGGTGATTTATTGCAGCTGCGCCGCCTGTGTGCGTCAGCAGCAGAGAGAGATGGAGCAGGGCCCTGAGGCCGCCATGCCATGCCGCGCCGCGCTGCGCCGCCCTTGTTAACCTGTTTCATTTTAATTGGGAGGAGAGGATGTCGAGAAATAAGCTGCTTATTATGACAAGTTTAGAGCCGCGTGCTAAAGAGGACATGCAGCCGCGCTCCTTTGCCCTAAAGGCAGGACAGAAAAATAAACTATTTACAGTGTTTACAGTTTCTCGAAATGTCCGTGTCAAAAAGTGCATTTGCCCCAGAAATGTGGGAAAGCGGAAGCCTCATCAAGTCGGAAACTAAATTCACACACACACGCACACACACAGTGGCGTTTCTAAGCAACTTGGCGCCCTAGGCAAGATTTTCCCTGGAGCCCCCCTTACCAAATGGATCCTGTAAAATGGCGCTCTCTCTCATGGTCGCCCCCCTCCCCTCATGGCGCCCTAGGCAGCTGCCTAATGGCAAAAACGCCCCTGCACACACACACACGCACACACACACTTATGCCGGTGGAAACCATGCAAGGCACCAACCTGCATATCAGGAGGAATTAGGGGTTCAGAGTCTTGCTCAAGGACACTTCAACATTAACTCTGGAGGAGTGCAGGTCCGAAATGGCAACCTTGTGGTTGCCATGCGGTCACTCTATCCCTGAATCACTGTCACCCCTGATGCTGTAATGTGATCAAGGAGGGAGTTAATCACTAGAAAATAAAACGGGTCTGCCCTAACGGCAACTCAATGCAGTCAGTTACTATCCACCACTGACTATTCGTACAGTATGTAGCCAACAGAAACCCACAGTGTGTACCCCCAGTGTAAACCCACACTGTCTGCTCGCTCATTTCCCCTCGTCTGGTGAAATATCATAATTACAAAGGTCGACGGTCACAGGGAAGTGGCTTATTTAATCTGTCCTATCTCCTCAGCGTAATTAACAGACTAATTGCTCTCGTCTAATAGCTCTCATCCATGCAGTGTGCTGAACGGTAAAACGGAGTTCATCCAATGAGCAGCATATTATTTCGGTCCAGTTCCATCGTCTTAGCACTGTCACGACAACTATCCTGAGCATTCGTTTCAACTCAGACATTGAGACACGAACAATCAATCTAATTCAAAATATTGCTATGTAAATGATGCATACTGTATATGTTTGTATAGAAAAATGGCACTTATTTGATTAATTGAAAAAATAATTGCTAATTGACAATTAAATGTTGCAACCTCACTACAAAGTGTGTAAAATGTATAGCCTATTGGGCTGACTAATGCTTATCGCTGTTGTCAGGTAGAAATTCTGTCATCTTATATACATGGTTCTATATGCATCCTGTCTTTTTTGTAAATGAATGCTCTACTACTCGATCATACTCATAAAAGCATCACAAGTAGCAGATCTGCAACTTAGATTTTATAAACCAGGTGCTTTTGCT
Organism: Benthosema pterotum; assembly: GCA_039105355.1. Classification (NCBI taxonomy): domain Eukaryota; kingdom Metazoa; phylum Chordata; class Actinopteri; order Myctophiformes; family Myctophidae; genus Benthosema; species Benthosema pterotum. The sequence continues at coordinate 25,471,864 of CM076977.1, forward strand.
ACTGTTGAATTCAAGTAAGGAATTTACCATGAAAGAGAGTGGGTTGTTGGCTGGTTTACCCACTGCTCCAGGGTTGTGCCACAACGCGAAGCCTTTTTTACACCAGTTTTTCTACCACTTTTTTACATATAAAAGAAACACCCTTGCAACTTGCCAAGGATCTTTAGTTTCAACCATTCTGAGCTGTTGGCGGCTCATTTGCATCTAATTTGCATCTGATTGTATCCGGGTGTTTTGCAGTATTGAGCCGAGTTGTCCTATTTACCACTCTTTTTGAGCCAATCACAATCCAGTATTTGAACATGTGACTTGAAAAAGTGGTAGAAATCCTGATAATTAACAGTTCTGGACAGTTTGGGCTATGATGCTTCCAACTGGCACAGACCATACATGAGGAACAGTGACATCCAAGGCTCCCCTGTAGGTACTGTACCTGTAGGTCAGGATTTTTATTTTCATGCTAGTATGGAAGACTGAAAACGCTATAATATTCCTCTACAGTTTCAGAGGGTATCAGACTTTGTGCTCTTTTTGTCTACAGTTCCTGCGGTGGCTCCGGCTAACGTCAGTGGAGGGAACGGACGGCGGCATGAACTGGTCATCTCCTGGGAGGTAAGGATGATTTGACTGATTTGATTAGCTTTTCATTAAGGATCCCTGTTAGCTGGTGCATGTCTGGTCTTTGGGGCAGCTAGGTGACAGTTCCATGCCTACGGGGCCAGATTGCTATAGGACTGTTGTGTAATAAAGGAGAATAAATACTCTTTGCAGTCCCGTTCTGTTCCTTATAAAAACCATGCAAGGTTGTGTAGGTTAAATAGGTATGTAAATGTTAGGCCTGTCCCCGACTAAGGATTTCTATAGTCGAAATTAATATGAATAAATGTGCCGTTAGTCGACTGCCAGTCGAATGAGCCCCCCCCCGCGGGCAAAATTAACATTAATATTAATATTATTATTATTATTTCTTTACCCCGCGGCGCCCGCGGGACCCAACGCAAAATGTTGCCATACGGCTCACAACGCAGCCGTGTGCATGTGTTCTGAGAGAATCGATGTTAACTTAGGCTACTGTCACTGTGTACCTTTTGCAGTATTTTATCAAAGATATAATCCATATATACCGTAATCCACGAGGGTTGAGGGAGGGGAAAGAGCGTCTGTGGATCGCCTTCTTTCTTTCTTTCTTTCTTTCTTATTTCCTTTTTTTGGGAAGCATTTGCAGAGCCGGATAAAAGGCTGTGCACAGGGGGGGAATGCCCCCCTAAACGCCCTAAATCTCCGGAATCTATACGCTTAAACTTTTCGCCTGCCCCCCCTATTGTGAAATTTTATACCCGGACCTGAAAACAGTAACGTAAGCCGACAACAAGAGAGAGCGCGCACACCGGAGCTCGAGATTTGACAAGAAAGCAGTGACATGTTCACAAACGGCTCCTCTCATCACGTTGGTGGTGAACTTTAGGTGTTTGTGCCGTGGTTCCAAAAAATAAGCAAATAAGCGATCATAGCCGCGTTCTTTGAGACAGACTGCGGGGAGGAGGAGGAGGACGCCGCCGCCGCAGCAGCAGCAGCAGCAGCAGCAGCACAGACTCGCACAGCACAGACATGTCCTCGGTACAGCGATAGTAAAATAAGCAAATAAGCAATTCTCTTCCCTATAAAACAGTAACGTTATAACGTTTTGAACAAGAAATGACAAAGAATACAGCCGGACAGCAATGCATTCATATCCGCTCCGTCTGGGTTATCATTGGCTTGTCCTCTGCTGTTCTCACTGGGCGTTTGTGAGATCAAGTGCACGGTCGGACTTTTTACTGACAGTTAAATCTGACAGCACTTCAACAATAGGCTCTCTCTGTTCATTTGTTTATGTTAGACATTAACCACCCCAACCCCGAGAGTGGAATGATTAAAAAAAAACGAGTACAAAAAAAAAAAAAAAAAAAAAGTAAAAAAGAAGAAGAAAAAAAAACGACATTCGACTGGGAGGTTGTCAGTCGACAGCGCCCCCTACCGACTGACTAGTCGACTAGTCGACTAGTTGGGGTCAGGCCTAGTAAATGTACTGTGTCACTGCCTGGATTGATCTCAAACTAAATACACATCCAATGATCGCATTTATAAAATGTATTTTCCTTAAAATGTATTATATTTTGAGTGGGAAAATACATTTGCATAGTGCATAAGTGCATAACAACACTCAATAAGTGTTTTGGAACTGATGACGCTAGTTGTTGAAGCTTTGTTGGTGGAACTCTTTCTCATTCTTGTTTGATGTACAACTTCAGTATCTCTCTCGGTCTTTTAAAGGGTCACCGCAGCAACATGTTCACATGATTCACTTCTTCCAATCACACTCACACAGGCTATATAACTGGACGTTTGCACTACTCTTCCTGCTTGCCTGCTGCTGCTCAAACTGATACTGCTGCTCTGCTGTCGACTTAAATATCTGCTGCTCAGCCTCCTCCACCACCAGAGGCGTAGCGTCATTAGGGCTGTGCGGGCCATGGCCCAGGCTTAGGTACACTACACTTGGGCCAACTGAGACACAATGAGTAGTGGTGGGGATTTGGGAAACTATACATTAGAATGACATCAGGAAGGAAGTTTTCTAGGTGTTAGACTGTTTGACACACCGCAATTTATTAATTCAGCATTTTGTTATCAAATGGGTCAAACCTTTTTAACTGGGCCTGGAGACTGGGGGTGTCATGGATGGTCCCCAAAACAAAAACAAAAACACTATTTCCACTAAAACCTTTTTACTTGCCTGGAGAGGCTGAGGGATAAAAGATTGGCCCAAAATATACTTGCATTGTGTATTTTATTCACGCTTTATTCATGTTTCTCTATGTCACAATGGCTTCATCTCAATATATAAGCCAGGCTTGGATATCCGGCTGTACTTGGGGGCCCAGGCTGATGTTCGACCCATGCTACGCGCCTGTCCACCACAGCTCTTGTTTCCCCTGTCCCACCTTGATGGAAACATGGGGCAGGGGTCAGAATTAGCAATATTTGCGCAAAAACAATAATGTTTATCAGTTTGAACATTAAATGTCTTGTCTTTGTAGCGTATTCAATTGAAAATAGGTTTAAAGAGGATTTGCAAATCATTGTATTCCCCTTTTTCCGACTTCATTGGAATTGGCTTTTGTACAGTACTCTCAGAGCTAAATGAACACTGACGATTTTATAGTGGAGTGGATCTCATGGGAGAGACAGTTGTATAATTGCATATTGATTTGTCACTGTTAGGCAGAAACCTCTACCGTAATGGTGTTTTATTTATTCATGCATTTATTTTTTATTTTATTTTTTCCTTCATTAATTCAGTCATTCAACGGTTTGGGACATGGCCACAAAGTTTCCACCCAGCAGTGACAGTTTCGAACTTTGGCAGAAATAAAAAGTGTTCATGGCCACTGCGCTCCCTCAGAGGACTCCAGGTCCTCTGAGGGACCTGGATGACATGTTTTTATGCTGAAAACATGTCATACTCTCAAGAGATAAATTATATTTAAACAACTGAATTACTTGTTTTTTTAGTATCTACACAATTAGAAAATGTAGAAGACAAGTGATTTTGACTAACGCTTTTCCAGTTATTTCTCCTAAATCGTGGACAAAAACTTGAAAATCCTTGGTTCTGGGTCAGAGAGACTCAACTCAACATCAAATGGTGGTCCGTGGTTGAAATGCTGAATAAACGGTCTGAAAAAGGTTGAAAGCCACAGCACTAGAGGAGTGTGTGAGTTAACCTAGATCACACAGTTCACCATTCATTAAATACCTTCCCTTCCCTTTTTTCAGAATATCTGTCAGAAGTTATTAAAGTGATAAAGGCCAGCTGATGGACGAGACTTCCCCATGCTGGGATTACTAAAGCATGAAGGGAAACCGTTTTAGTTATTAATGACGGTCTTTAAGATGTACAGATGATGCCATTAGTTCACACCCAGCTGCACTCGCTTGACTTGAGAAATGCACATTCTGTTGCACTCACGCTAGTTTTTGAGGTAAGCTCTGTCGTCGTTTAGATCGATAGCTTAAAAATGAAAAGAAAAACAAATGTTGGCAGGGCAGTAGCTGATCCAGTGTAGCCACAAAAGAAAACAGGATCAAGAGTCTATAGAGGTTTTGGAGATGAAAAGAAGGTTGAATTACTGCATTTTATTTTTGGGGGGATTTGATGTTGTGTTCAAAGGACAGAGTGGATTGGTGGCAGATTGCCCTGCGGTCAGAACCCTCTGAGTTTGATCATTCCTTTGCACTGCTACTGTTCTAGCTAGACAGATTGCAGTTTACTTCTATGATTCAGTGTCGACAACAGATGTAAAAGCTGGAAACGCCACATTCACTGCGTATGGGTCTGCTGCTTAAATAAAAAAGAAAGAAAATAGAATTGAAGAACATATCATATCATGAGAGGCAAAATCTCTATTATATAGTGCTTTGTGTACTCAACTGTTTTTGAGTGGTGTTTGCACCACTCAAAAACAGTTGAGTACACACATGGTCTGAGTACACCCCTACAGACCATGTGTGTGCTGGGCTGACTGGGTTCTTGGCACCAAAATGCCAGGTCTCGACATTATAATAAGCTACTTTTCACTCTGATCTTTTAACAGGCCTGGTTGCTTGTTTCTCTCCTGCAGTGTGGCAACCCAAATTATAGAAAAACAGAGGAGGGCACAGCTGGCCTTTAGATAGCCTGTTCTGACTCATTAGAGTTTATTTAACACTGGGTTAATGATACAATACTGTGTGCTGGTCAACGAATTAGAATAATTTGAACAGTGCAATCGTTAAATTCTTTGAATGCATTTCTTGTGCAGAAAACAAATCAGGTGTTCACCGCGCCTGTCCTACTGGTTAGAGTAATCACAGAACTCGTAACCTGTAAAAAATTTGCTCAGCTGAGCTTTCCAAAAGGCCCATTTAGGCCATTTAACTGTGACACTGTTGTTTCATTGAATTAGAATAATAGAGAAACCGTTTCTTATATTGAATTAGAATATTTTTAATTTTAAATTTATTATAATTAGAATCATCACTTTCTCAGTATTTTGTGGCTGCCCCCTTGGCTTGTATGACTGCCTGAAGTCTCCGTGCAAGGGTTGACACTAAGGTCTACGAGGTACTTGCCCATCGGGCAAGTGCAATCAGGTTCTACTTGCCCTCAGGTCATGGTCACTTGCCCCCCCAAAAATATATTGTAAATTTTGCTTTTAAGTTTACTTCCTACTTGGGTGCTTTCAACAGGTGGTCCAGGGACCACCAGTGGTCCCGGAGAGGGTTCCAGGTGGTCCCTAGCTAAGTTGGTTAACCAGATGTAACTCTTGAGAGCGTAAAAATGAAACCAAATGGACCCGCAAGGGTCCATTTGGTTTCATTTTTACGCTCTCAAGAGTTAAAAATTCATCATCTTAATTAGCCCATAGTGGTCACAGACCGAGTGGTCCCTGACCCCAGCAAAATGATAGTTTGGAACCAAATGAACCTGGGAGAGAGATGGGTAGATAGCTAGAAAGCAGGGAAAGACACAGAGGCAGAGTGCAATGACCGCCTTCAAGACAAATTTATCTTGTGTAGTGTTATAGTGCACGAAGTTGCACACTTGCCTGATCGGGCAACCAGGTAGCAGTCTTCACTTGCCCCACCATTTTTTTTACTTGCCCCGGGCAAGCGGGCAAGTGTCAAGCCCTGTCCGTGGCATCGATTTGAAGAACTAGCTATCTCTACCTATCTCTCTCCCAGGTCCACTTGGTTCCAAACTATCATTTTTGCTGAGGTCAGGGACCACTGGGTCTGTGACCACTATGGGCTGATTAAGATGATGAATTTTAACTCTTGAGAGTGTAAAAATGAAACCAATTTGATCCGCAAGGGTCCATTTGGCTGAGGGCAAGTAGAACCTGATTTGCACTTGCCCGATGGGCAAGTACCTCGGAGACCTTAGTGTCAACCCCTGCACGGAGACTTCAGGCAGTCATACAATCCAAGGGGGCAGCCACAAAATACTGAGAAAGTGATGATTCTAATTATAATAAAAAATATTCTAATTCAATGAAACGGTTTCTCCATTATTCTAATTCAATGAAACAACAGTGTCACAGTTAAATGGCCTAAATGGGCCTTTTGGAAAGCTCAGCTGAGCAAATTTTCTACAGGTAACGAGTTCTGTGATTACTCTAACCAGTAGGACAGGTGCGGTGAACACCTGATTTGTTTTCTGCACAAGAAATGCATTCAAAGAATTTAACGATTGCACTGTTCAAATTATTCTAATTCGTTGACCAGCACCTGTACTGTGTGTCACATGTGGCCAAGTTTGTCTTCCTAAGTATTAGTATCCCTGTTACTGACTATGTGTTCCTGTGTGTCTGAAAGTCCCGGGGGCACCCACACGGAGTTCCACTCACTTCACATGGGTGTGATTTTTAATACATTTTATAATAAGAAGAAAATAATAATTATTGGGATAATATTGTTGATCACAATCATTTAGGCCACAATTATTGTGATGCTGTGATTGTGATTTTCAGAACCGTCTCATAGTTGGGAGTCCCATGTGATCACCATCACATAATTTATCATCAAGGCAGGGTAGAAAAAACAACTACTTCTGATCAGACTGTCTGTAGCTGAGTGCAGAAAACAGCATCAGGAATCTACAGATGTTCTGGAGATGAAAAACAGGTTGAATTCTATTATTTGTGGGATTTGATGGTGTGTTCAAAGGAAATTTGTTGTGCTAAAAATGGATAGCTTGCAGTTTAGTTCTGTGTGACTCAGTGTCAACAGCAGATCTACGACCTTGCAATGTGCCACGTTCAGTGCTTGTGGGTCTGCGCGCGCTAGTGTGATAAATTGGGCGTTAAATTACAATTCCAGACTAGCCATTTTCTTATCTTAATCTGATTATTAAGATTAAGGTATTAAGATTATTATATCCAAGAGTGAGTGGTACAAATGGTGAAAGAACGAGGTGGGTTCAACTGTGAAATCGGCAACTACGGCAGCCCCTATCGGACGTAACGCAGAGTTATGGTCATGATTATGGAAGAAATATATCAACAAAATAAGGGACTTACCATTAAACCCACCGCAGATGGTAATTTTATCACTTTAACTTTTTAAAAAATCTACATCCTCTATGCAGTATAATAATACTAACTTAATAATACCTTTTTTATGGAATGGGGTATCAGAGCACTATGTCTTTAAGAGATATGGTGGTCGTTAACTTTCAATCTCAGAGCAGTCCCTTTTCTTGGAGGCGGATGCGTTTTCATGAGCATCTGTTGTGTACTGTGCCGGCCATCGCGCAATTTAATCATAGCCTCGCGCCCAGCGAAGTGGGGATTATAACGCTGAAACGTCTGTCACATAAGAGCTACGGTATCAGTACACCTCTGGCTGGGGGCCAGGCTGCGAGGGACAGCGTGCGCAGATGAACAACAACGCTGCAGGGCCTGCAGATGAAGCAGCTATTAGCAGGGGAGTGGCGAACAGATGTGTGAGGGAAGCAAGGGTTATTCTTGTAGTTATTAAGTATGGGAGCCCCCAACTGTCACCCAGGAAAATGACCTTCACATGCCGGTGAAGTGCACCTTGGTGGGACGTTAAAGTGGAAGGGACGGCCGCAAAGCCCCCTCCTCCCACTCCAGATGGGCTGTTGGTTGTTTAGGTCCTGCGACACACTTGATCGCTCACTATTTATATCCAGTCATGGAATGTCATTATGGGCTGAGCTTATGGCATCGTCACAATATCTGTCTCTCTGTCTCTGTCTCTCTGTCTCTCTCTCTCTCTCCCTCTCTCTCCCCCCACTGTCTGTCTGTCTGTCTGTCTGTCTGTCTGTCTGTCTGTCTGTCTGTCTGTCTGTCTGTCTGTCTGTCTGTCTGTCTGTCTGTCTGTCTGTCTGTCTGTCTGTCTTTCGGTCTCTTCTCTCTCCCTCTCTCTCTCTCGCTCTCTCTCCCCTATTAGTACACAGAGCAGAAGTTTAGAGCTTGTTCTGTGAGACATAAGAAGCTTATTAACAGCCTTTACAAAGCGTTGGGGGGCTTTCTTAGATTAAACTTGCATCTCAAGCATCCAAATGAGTATAAGGAATAAAATCCAATATAACTAAAATAGAACTGTAAGGGCTCCATTTTCGTTACCGCTATACCCCTTATCCCTTAACTTCTTTGCCTTTTTAAACTATTAAAAAAAAACATTTCTCAGTAGTTCAAATGGCCAGTCTACTAGCTCACAACGTGTTAATAGATTGACATGTTGAAATAGTCCAAAAAAGTTTTTCAAAATAGTGAAAATGAAATAAGGGATATGGCATAAGGGGTTTAGCATGTAACGAAAATAGAACTGTAAATGTCATCCGGCCAGTGTCCGATGGATTTTATGCACAGCACAATCCTCCGGTTAACTCATTCCATACCGGCTACTGTAGATGGTCTTTTGACGTCTTTTTTTGTAAAGATAAGTAAAGATATTACACTCCTATAGTAATATCAATATGCCATGTACAACACCGACACATCAAAACAACAAACATCAACCACTGCCGTTGGTGGACGTCAGCGCCACTCAGCAATCGCCTGATATATTGGTGAATGTTATTTACTGTAAATATTAGTATTTATTATTAGTATAGTATGTTCACTCTTTGTAATATTGGAAAGCTATAAGGTCTCTTCCTTACTTCACACGTCTTACCAATCATACTAGTAACATTTTCTATTTAAATCCCCTGAAGTAACCCACGACAGTTCGTGGAACCGAACATGAGAGACACTGGTGTTGGTGTATCCTACATAGTTTCCAGTGAGCCAACATGAACTGTGACTCTGTTTGACCTGAACAGAACAGAACCTTCATTAGTATCATGAATTAAGATTTATTCCTCCCAATATGGCTGCTGTGCATCGAATCTATTCCTACACCAAGAAGCGACAGACTGAGGACAGCGTGGCTATGGCTCTCTGAGCTCGCCTGCCCGTTCGTGGCCAGTGGTGTATAGGAGACAGTTACCCTTCAATAATTCCATCTCATCGCAGGAGAATCACACTGTGGCGAAGCTCACATGCTTTTCACTCCGGCTGCCAAATGTCTCCCGTTCCCCTAGCGTGCAGTGCCATTTTCACTCATTTTCTCCGTGCCCTATTTCTTTCCCGGTTCCGGCTAAACGCTTCTGGAAATAAATCAGGAACTACCGCCGGTGATCAATGGAGATGAATATGGAAGGAGACGGAGCAGGACTGTTAGCCCTCTTTGGCAGTCAGGGCGTGCGTGTGAGCGGCGGCGGCGCCGCGGCACTTCTGCCTCTCCAATCATCTGTGGAGCGCTGTCAAGAGCCCAGGACGGCTGGGCTGCGGAGGGCCGGGGTTATTAAGCAGGATGAATGACTAAACAGTCCCCACCGTTTCATTCAAGCGTCTCATTAGATGAGACGGTGAGAGACCCGCTTCTTCAAACTGGGAGCCATTGCCAGGGCCATTAGCGGTGCCCCTGCAGCCGCCATTGGCGACTGCATGGTGAGGGGGACCCCCCCGCAATTTTGTTCAGGAGTATCGCAGTTAATGTACTCCTTGGCACGGTACACAGATGTTTATGATTCGTAATTTGCTGTGCATTTCTGCATTCGATAGGGTGCCACAGACATCTCAGGTGTCAATATTCGCCTGTGCCATATCGTTGCCATATCGTTGTTGTAGAGCAGAAACTTCTTATCATAAATAATGCCCGGTATGATCATACTACAGCATCACAAAAAAGCAGCAGCTCTACAAGCATGAAGCTTGGCGCAAAGTGTTCTGAAATTGCCGACCTGCTATTTCTGCAACTTTGAAAAGTTTGAATCCTGAAAAGTAGTGTTTTTTAAATGTGAGGTTTCCACCTGATAGGCGATTTCGAACATGTGTAAGTGTGTAATGGCCATTATTATTATGCACCATCAACCTCACCAAATTGTTTTTTTAGTAAAACACTTTCAAGGAGAAAGTGGCTGTCCAAAGTGATTTACTTCCTGACCAGACTGACTAGTGAATTGGACAAAACGATGAACAATCCGAATCCATCTGGACTCCAGGCCTGTCTTCCAGTATATGTAGTGGGCTTATTGTTTTGCCACAGGCATTTGCTTAATAGACTACTTTTCATTGGTTAAATATTTATAAAACCAAGACTGAACCATTTCAATTTCAATTTTCCTTTCATGTATCTAGAATGCTATAAATCGTATTGTGAAGCTGTTCCTGTGATTGTGAGTTGTGTGAATCATTAATACTACTGTTTTTTTTTTTCTTTAGTTTTTGTTGTTTTCGGGTGTTTTTCAAAGACATAGTGAAATGAAAAATATGATTTTTACACTAATAGACCATATCCATGGTCATCATTGGACATATACTGGTACCAACATTATTTGTGTGTATTTTTATATTAAAAGTCCAGGGGGCAGCCGCTGGCCGAGTGTCCAGGCACATCCCACATAATAGGCTCTGGCCTGACAGCGTGCCACGTGTTTGAGTCCCTCTCATGACCTTTGCTGCATGTCTCTCACCTTCTTTCCTTCCCACTTTCCTATCAATCTTCACTAATTACAAAGAATAGTCCATACAAATCCAATTTTAACATGCACGTGGAAGTCCTCCATGAATAAAAATAATCTTAATTTTCTTCACCTCTTTGATTCCCATATAGCTGTGTGCATTGCATTCCTTCCATCAGTTGCTGTTGATTACAGAACTAATCCACTCCTTCTATCCCTAATTCACTCCTTTTAGATCTCACCCAGGCAATGTTTTACTCATTTCAAACTTAATCAGCATTCTAAAATCAGTATCTGAAAACGGTTAAGTAACACTTTATTTCCTTCATCTGTTGCACTACTGCTACTTGCTGTTCTATTGTTTGTCCTACTGTCTTGTCCTGTACTTGTGGCACTGTGGAAGAATGGGAAACCTGTATGTCTGACATAGACTAGTGTGGCAAATAAAAAACCTTGAGGCTTGAACCACAGCCTTCCGTTTTAGACAGAAACTTTGACATAAAGTCCACTAAAAGCCATCGTCGCACCCCGTCTTTAAGGGCCCATATTCTGTTCAATCTCTCAATTGCTTTTTTTTCCAGTTCAGGTAACATTGATAATGTAGGCTATTTGGTTTTGAATTAGATTTTTCTCAATGTAATTATGCAGGCACAGATATGATTGGACGTCATTTAACCCTTTGTGTACTGTACGCGTTTTGGTGTTCAAAGCATTATGTTACACTTAAGCTTTCAAAAAAAAATATCAGATATACAAGCTCATATCGCGCCACTCGGTGGTGCGATATGAGCTTGTAGATCTGATATTTTTCAATAGCTAAAGTGTAACATAATGCGTTGTACACCAAAACGCGTTCAGTACAGAAATCTTGTCCTACATTTCCTGTAGGACAAGATAGGGCGAGTTTTTAGCGTCTAAAATATTGGCAAGTAAAAATATTGCCAAGTTTCCTCCTTTCTTCTTTTTTTTTGGGGGGGGGGGGGGGGGGGGGGGGGGGGGCAAATCTCTAGCTGGAAATTTCATTTTGAGGCCACAAGAATAGCAGGGGGGAATTAAAATGAAGTCAAGATGAGTGGCATCACTCCACTCCCTCCGCCCCAGGGCTGGTCGGGTGGCTCATATCGCCAATGCCGTCGGGAGACATGATTATTTCTGTGTGTTAATGCCGCGACGGACTAGCGGACAAGTGTTACAGGTGTTTGGAACGCATTTGATTTAGTCCGTGATTAAAAAAAACTGTAAATGAATGTGTTCTACAGCACTTACATTTCACTCTTGCTAAATTAATTGAATCTAGTTTGATTAAATGCGTAGCAGGTGTTTGAGGCTGATCCCAATATCACCAATTTGGTGATATGAGAGCAGCAGATGAGCATGGCACTCCACAAATCCTCCACTGCACACAGAAACATTGTTTTAACCTTATTTTGTTATTAGCCTAATTTTCCAGTACTTTGTTAACTGTAGCATCATGTCAACTCCAGCTGAAAATGTCACTTTTAATCCACTACAACTATTTGAAACTGCTATAGTTACTTTGGGGATTATTTTTGATGAAGCCAATACACAAACGTACATTTCACCTGTTTAAAATAGATCTACAAATAACAGCTTGTAGATCTGCTATTTTGCTGCTTTTGCTTGTACGACAGTACATTGACTGGTACATTCTGATGCTGATATATTTGTATCTTTAACTTCCCAGTAAGTACAGCCAGGACCGTGACAAATTAGTGACGTTGATTGTGTTCAGATCAAGGCAATCCAAGACTATCTGGCCCAGAATATCACCTGATTTTAACCTGTCCACTAAAGATGGATGTCCCTGGATGATTCAGAGAGAGCCAGAATGAGGTCACTTAAATCAATCATAACTAGTCAGATCTGTCCCAGAATTGCTTAGCTAGTCTACAGTATATCTTTACTCTATCATTTGGTGCAGACGTCCTGAAAATGACCTAAAGACCATCCCCATATGGGCTGTGATTTGGCCTAGAACATCACTGCAGTCCTCCAGTGACATTACAATGACGTCCTCCAGTGACTCCATGACATCACTAATTTGTCACGGTCCTGACCGTGTTTACTGGGTTGAGTACATTTTAAAAATGAAATTCTATTTGTAACGGAGTACATCGACATTACAGTATTGATACTGTGCATTTACCTAAGTAGCAGATTAGAGTGCTGTGTGTTCTACCATCATGAGGATGGACAGTGTGCTTACAGTAGCATATATGCAGGGGGCATCAGGAGTCAGGTCACACAGGCCGCCTCCGCTGGGAATGCATGGCGGCTCATGGTGTTTTCTAAAGCCTGGTTATTTTTAGCAGTCTGCTGCTAGTGCGCCTCTTTCTGTTTCGAGGAATAATACGGCACAAGTGGCCTGCTTATGCTGCGCTGTGCTGAGTATACCTGTGTGTGTGTGTGTGTGTGTGTGTGTGGGTGTGCGTGCGTGTGCGTGTGTGTGCTTGCCACTATAACACTCTCAGCCAACCATCTGCCTGGTGTGAGGTTTTTCAGACACACAAGAGGTTTAGGGGAAAAAATGAAAATGTGTTCTCACACACAGTCACACGCAGAGCAGAACAGGTGGAAATAATATGAAGCTAAACATGTGAGTTTTATTGGTGTGAGAAAACATACCACATCTGTCAAGAGTGATAAAAAAATTATCCACTCATGCTCCTGACAGTTAAAAAAAACAAATCCTAGTTTGTATAATATAGAATATACTATATATAACAAAAGAAGAAAAATACAAATGAAATTAAAAATTCAGTTCTCAGACATTTTTCATGGAAACAAGCTATATACTGTACAACTGCAAATAGTTTGATTAAAGTAGACATTTTATTCTTTCTGCTTTGATATTTTGAGTTTACATTTACAGTATATTCTGTGGGTCTTGAAGGACTAGTAAAAATTCTCAGAAATGCTGGCACTGTCATGAAGACTGTAGAGAAACACCAGTAGTCAATGAGTTAAAATACTAAAAGCATCTTCAAGGTATACCTCCATGTGTGCAGTAGTTCTGTCTGTGTCAGAGGTCCATGCAGTACAGATAGTGTTTATATGGGCAGTATGTCTATCAGATAATGCATGAAAATCAATGGTTAGGACTTAGCAGTCTTTAGGGACCATGGGATCTTGCTTCTGTGTTTTCCACATTGTTGTATTTCTCCCAGTAATATTATGTTTACAATCTAACTTTGCAAAGCTGCAATGCACCATTGTTTGTGATTGCCCTTCATCAGAATGTCATTGGTTTTGTCTCCACATGTCCAAAACTGTTGCCTTGCAGGATAAATAAAATACAATGAAGTAGCAGATCTGCAAGCTCAAAACCACGCTACAATAGAACAGATTTTGAGCTGGTAGATCTGCTATATTTGCTGCTTTTGTGTGACACTAACTGTAGTTTGATGGAGTGAAGTCACATCAGGTATAGTCAATCAAACATCCTTAATATTATCATGAGCAATATTTCCATTTGCAAATAGAAAATAATGTAAGCATGTTAAAATAGGCAGTACCTTTACTGTATATAAGCATAAGCATTGTTACGGTCATAAAGAGATGGACCACTAGTGTGAACCGCTGTCTCTCTGTCTCAGATAAAATGGCTTATATTGATAGTTTGACTACAAGCAAGTTATTAAAACGCTATTACCCTGAACAGTAATAACTACAGTATATAGTATACCAGCTCCTTATTAGTAATAAATCACAGCATGTATGTAATATAATGTACATGCTCTGATATTATAGAACATAATGGTTTACAATTATCCCATAGCAATTACAAATATAAGCATTTACAGAATTTACAGATGCTATTATCCAGTGTAAAGTGTGAGAACAAAGCCAGAAACAATTTATATAGCGTATTAGTAGAGTGCAGAAAGAACAGTGTAACTAGGATACCAGACAAACATCAAACACGGCATCTGTCTAATAAAATGCTGTACTTTACTGATCAAGAAAGAACTAAACCAAAAAAGGACAACTTTCCTTGTGAAGAAATAGGCCTAGTGTATGTAGTGATATACTTCACTGAGTAGACTTCATTGCATAGTGAGTACAGTGACCTTTTGAAATCAGTAACAGTAGCATTTCCAGGATGTGTTGGGTGTAGGCAAGATGTGTCATCGCGCTGTCCCCCACTCCACCATCCAGCCACCAGCAGCCCGTACAACCAGATGCACTAAAGGCTTTCAGATATAGTACCGGTATATACCCACCAGACTACAGGCTACAGGTGATGGTCCAGCCAGACCCCTACACCCCATGAGTACTGAAAGCCTGGCACTTGGATTCCATTTGTGTGCAATGGCCAATCTGGTACCCAATAATAGTTCTAAAGTGTGTTGTTTATCCTCTTTTTTTTCTCATTCGTGATTTCCAAATGGATTTGGACAATGTAGATACGTCACTGCTTCTGTAATGACTAGGCCATTCCTGACCTGGAGGATTTTTTTTTTCTCGTTTAATAAATTGGGCCAGAAACAGCAGCCTTTGGCTGATCGCAATTTTTGGTTATTGCTTGATTGGTTATTGTCTTTGAACACGCAGAATCATTTTGAGAGTTGAGAGTTGTTGAGACACTGTGTAATGCAACAATAGCAAGTACCATTGAATTGGATAATGTACATGAACTGAATTGCTTGTAATTACAGGGGTTTTGGTGTCGTTAAGCTGGGATTGTACTTTAATCTGTGTTCATAAGCTTTCTCAGGTAATTGTGTCAGCGCCACTCAACCTCAAACTACAACACCAATACGCTGTAGGCCTACTGTATAACGTCACAGCCAGGTGGAAACCTAATATGTCCAAGACTTAGTTTTCAGTATTCAAATTCCAAAACAGCAAAAACAGGCAGATAGGCAATTGCTTCCCTTCACATTTTAAGTTTGTGATTTTGCATTATGCTGTAGTTACTAGTCAGTCAATATGTGTACATGTGGCGATATGGAACATATCTGGCCACATTCTCTAATGTTTCTTAAAGTCTTATGTTTCACAGAGACCCCCTATTCAAACGTTTTTGGCATGTTTTTGTTATTTTTATTGTCCAGAATTTAAGTCCAATATACAGTTATTTTGCTACACCAGACTGCAGTGCAAAACACTACCAAATAGCGTCACAAGATGGCACTGTTGTCCATTGAATTCATGGTCTGTTCTAGAAACGAATTCCATTGCTTTTATTCTGAAAGGGTTTTGGGCAGGAAATTCAATGTACAAAGACAGTCTACAGAGAAACAGCCATTATTCTCTGTCTGACCCTGTTGTGATGTTATTTTCTGCATTTCAGGTGAGATATAGTGAAAAACCCATGAACACTGTATATTATTGTGCTTGTCTGTGACAATACACAACTCGTTTTTGTTTGGTTTGTTTATAATAACTGATACAATGAGAGATCTCTGAAATAACATGCATGGTACACTGTGGCTGGCTGGTTAGCTATAGGGCAGTGGTGTCAAAGTCATTTGGGGTGGGGGCCGCATTGGACTTAATGTGACTTCATGGGGGCCGGAGCGCCGCGGTGCAACCAGTCGCAGACCGCAAGCATGCACGGCACACGCATGTTTATGTACACAGCCGTTACTTCTATACAGTATATCACACAAGTCATATTTATTATTAAGAATAGCTATTAATATATATTAATGACTTTTCATTATTGGTTTTATACTTGTAGCCTAGATTTAGACATTTGCTATGAAAGATGCTATTTTTATTTACAGAGCATCAATAAACCATACGAAAATAGCATTTAAATTTCAAATACTAAATTTAAGTAAGTATGTATAGTTAACTAAGTATTGTTCTCTCGGTTACACACCCTTGTACTGCCGAAGTATAGTTCTCTCGGTTACACACCCTTGTACTGCTGAAGTATAGTTCTCTCGGTTACACACCCTAGTACTGCTGAAGTATAGTTCTCTCGGTTACACACCCTTGTACTGCTGAAGTATAGTTCTCTCGGTTACACACCCTTGTACTGCCGAAGTATAGTTCTCTCGGTTACACACCCTTGTACTGCTGAAGTATAGTTCTCTCGGTTACACACCCTTGTACTGCCGAAGTATAGTTCTCTCGGTTACACACCCTTGTACTGCTGAAGTATAGTTCTCTCGGTTACACACCCTAGTACTGCTGAAATATAGTTCTCACTTTGCAGTGCCAGCAGCCTAGCCTGGTAAAACGACTCCCCCTGCTGGACAACATGCATTACATGCCGTTCAGAAGAGAGCTCAAAAGCATTTCTTTAAACGATCATAACTTTTGATAGGAACGTGCTAGAGACTTACTTTTTTTTTTTAATAGACTCAGACATTTTTGCTCTACAAGCCTGGGGCCGGATTAAATCATCTCACGGGCCGGATCTGGCCCGCGGGCCTTGACTTTGACACATGTGCTATAGGGTGACCTCTACAGCAGTATAGGCCTACTGTGTGTACTGTGTGTACTGTGACTACATTATTGTAGTGAGTGTTATGAAAATACTGGACTTTATTGGACGTGAATACATATTTTGTCATTTTGGGGAATATGCATTTATTATTTTGTGACCTAATTGATTTAATGGTAATTGAAGATTCATACTAATTGCAATTGAAATGGACTATGGTTATATGAATATGCTAATTAGATGTTTCTATGTTGTATGGATAATTTTGAGAATGTTTTGGGAAATTCAATGTACAAAGACTGCAGAGAAACAGCCATTATTCTCTGTCTGACCCTGTTGTGTTGTTATTTTCTGCATTTCAGGACAACGATCCTGGTAAAATAAAAATCTGAATATGTGGCACCAGAAAACAATCCTGGTTATTCTGTGAGCACTACATACACAATCTACGCATCAGCAAAAAAAGCAGCACCATGTGCTGTTTGAGCACAGAATATGTTCTTGAATTAAAATCTAAGCGACAACAGCTTTAAATATTTCTCCCCTGTGAACGTGTCTCTCGCCAGCCCGTGTCGGAGGAGTTCCAGAACGGTGAAGGCTTCGGCTACATCGTGGCGTTCCGCGCCAACGGCACGCGAGGCTGGAAGGAGAAGATGGTGACGTCGGCCGACTCAACGACCTACAAGTACCGCGACGAGACCTTCCCACCCCTCACCCCGTTCGAGGTGAAGCTGGGCGTCTACAACAACAAGGGAGACGGGCCTTTCAGCAAAGTGGTCACCGTCTACTCCGCCGAAGGGGGTGAGCTGCTTGCTTCTCCCATGTCTGTTAGGGGCGGGCAAAAAATTGTTATGCCAATATATCATGATTCTTAATGCCATGATATCGATATATATATATTTATATTTAAGCATTTAATAAATTGTTAATGTCAGAAAGGACATTGAAGTGCAGGATAGAACTTTTCATGGTATATAATGTTTCAAGTTGCTTTAAAATGTTGTAGTTGATTGAAGTTTTCATGGTCCATATTGTTTAGAAATGTGTTAAAATGTTCTAGTATGATAAAAGCAAAGTAATTTGTGGGAAAATATCACAATATATCGTTATATTGAATCAAATTACAACATAATTAAAATGTCAAATCGATTTGGCACTCTAAATATCGATAACGCATTGTATCGTGAAGTAAGTGAATCGCCACTAATGTCTGTGTGCTTCGGTTTTATTTGCATAGGGCAGTGGTTCTCAACCTTTTTCATGCGAGGTCCACTATTTATTCAGAATTTGAGCCAGGGACCACCATTTGATGACATTTTAGCCCCACATATCCCAAAACTAAAGATTTATTTTGCTTTTGTGCACAATACCAGGCTGGATTTTTGAGATAACAAAACAGTCAAACTTACGGATAAAAATGACCATTAATCTACATTCTCTAGTTGTGTAGACTAATTCAGATGATGAATATTTTAACTCTTGTAAAATGTGTGTAAAATGAAACCAAATGGAGTAGCAAGGGTCCATTTGGTTTCATTTTTCATTCGTCTGGTTGACCAACTTTCCAACATTTAGCTTGGGGACCACCTGGAATCTTCTCAGGGACCGCTGGTGGTTCCCGGACCACCTGTTGAAATCCCGTGGTATAGGACCGTGGTTTTCAACCAGTGGTCCTTGAGGATGTTACAGGTGGTGATAAGCGTCTGCACTAGTTCATTATTTATACACAATTAGAGAATGTAACAAATTCTTATATGTTGATCAGCGACTGCCAAAAGCATGAAATTGTATAGACAAAATCTTATCAAACAAAAGCAGAAGCTACTTTAGTTTTTAGTGTGAGAGGTTAAATGGCATCATTTGATGGTCCGTGGCTAAATAACAGGACTAAATAACAGGCCTTGATGTGAAAATGTTTGAAAACCAGGGCGGTGGTGGTCCTCAGGGTGCTAATGGAGATCCCTTCAGAGGTTCCAAGGGGATTCCCTGCTAAATGACTGGAGCAAGTGCAAATGGAACCAAATGGATCCTCCATTTGGTTCCATTTGAACACTTTTATATAGTGGTCCGCATCCATGTATTTGGCTGTGGAGGCGTGGACCCCATCTAAAAATGTCCTACCCCTAACTCCATACAAGATTCGAGCAAAAAAAAAAAATCAAGGTTGATTTGAAAATAGCAGATTGCAACTTGCAAACAGCCTGTTTGGTATTAAACCGATGCTGTATTAATGAACTAATTTAGCTACAGGGAACCCCTTGGAAACTCTCTCATGGACCACTGGGTGTCCCAGGAGCTGCTCGTTGTGAACCATTGGCCCAGTAATTCATGATGAAGTGAAGAGAGAGAAAGTTTGGGAAGCAGCGGCGCATGAGGGCATATTAAGATGTGGTTGACTCACCGTCTGTCTGTGTGGTTGTTCTGTTGCTCAGAGCCCAGAGAAGCCCCACTGGATGTGAAGGCTGCCAGCATCTCTGCGTCGGAAATTAGGGTCACCTGGAAGACACCCAACCCTGGCCCTGGAAGACCGAGAGGATATGAGGTGTGTGTGTGTGTGTGTGTGTGTGTGTGTGTGTGTGTGTGTGTGTGTGTGTGTGTGTGTGTGTGTGTGTGTGTGTGTGTGTGTGTGTGTGTGTGTGTGTGTGTGTGTGTGTGTGTGTGTGTGTGTGTACATGCATATGAAACTATATGAAATGTTGTCTATATAGCATGCTTATTTCTTAAAGGAGAATTCACCCTCCACCTGGGGAACTTTTATTAGCTCCTATGCTAACGTGGGGGAGGGGGAAACTCCATATATGGTCTGCACACCTTATAATAGAGCATTTTAACAGAAAAAAAAGTTTTGGGGGGGGTGATATCTGACAAAAGTGAAATCACTTCCCCTACCTTTAACAAAAAGTAAATGAATAATACAGCACAAAAGTAATTAATAAGAGCAAACACACACACCCACACACACTGTAGCCATGCATGTTAGATCGTGTCCTTACCGTATTCAGAGCTAATTATTCTATTCTACTGTACAGAGCATTGTGTCCATCCTGTGCATAATTACTGTACATAACTTCATCTAAAAGTCAAGTGTTCAGGTTACTGCGTGTGTCCCTTGGGGAGAATGAGTCAAGGACATGCATGGCGTAGCATGTTTGTAATACTAGTCTCTGTTTGTTATGCGTTCGCAGGTCGCCTACTGGAAAGACTCGGAACAGGAGGAGGCAGCCAGGAAGAGAAGAACAGTCAAAAACGAGACGTCCGTGGTGGTGACGGGTGTGGAGGGCAACACCGTCTACCACATCACTGTGAGGGGCTTCAACAGCATCGGACTTGGGCCTGCCAGTCTGCCCATCACCACCCACACCAGGAAAGCTCGTGAGTTATACACCCCGACATGACCCGAGGTCCCAATGGGTCGGGGCCACGTTTTATCGCAATCTGTTTTACAACGTATCATTATGCGAATAACCGAGTGGATCCCAGAACACATACTACTGTTACCGTGGTTGCATCTGTGACGTGCTGTACTGGTGAAACAGAAATGCAATAAGGTGCTGTTTAACTTAAATTATTATGACCCGAACTAGGGGTAGCTATGTAGCAATTACAAAATGGAGATTAAGATCTAAAAAAAAAAGTTAAGTTATGCGATGCATGTCATACTGCAAGGTAAGACGAATGGGGCTATCTTTAAAATCTCAGGAATAATTGGATGCATAAAAATGAAGGATAGTTGAAATGGTTCAGAATTGGATCAAATTACTCCATGCTGTCATCTCGGAATGGGTCGATTCGGATGAAAATTCACAGGTTTATTTTGGGTTCAGGGGATTTTTTTAAACTGTGAAGTGCTCTATTCTGCAGCACTTGGACTGAATCCTACCCTTGTGCCATAACACACAAATGTTCTTCATTTGATTTACTTTTTTCTCTTTTCAATTTTGATGCATGTTATGGTCCAGGCCTTGTCTGTTTGTGAAAATGTACAAAATCATAACTTGGATTTTTGATTAGTCAAAAATCCAAGTTATGATTTTGTACAACATTTCAAAAAAAAAAAAAAAAAAAAATCCTGTAAGATTTTAGAAAAGTCCAATAGAAAAATCCTATTAGATTTTGGAACAAATCCTATTGGATTTCCAATAGGATAAGAATCATATAGGATCTTACAGGAATCCTATAAGAAAATCCTATAGGATTTTCTTATAGGATTCCTATAGGATTTTTGGGAAAATCCTATAGGATTCTTTTGGAATCCTATTGGATTCCCATTGGATTCCTATAGGATTGTTCCAAAATCTGATAGGACTTTTCTATTGGAATCCTATAGGATTTTTTGACTAGGGCTAGCTCTCATTATATTTGGAGATGTTTCAAAAACTTTCCAAAATAGCAAAAGTAAACTAATATCTAATTTGATATTTGGAAATATCTGTATAGCACTAATGGGGTCTTCACATTGTGTGTGTGTGTGTGTGTGTGTGTGTGTGCGTGCGCGCGTGCGCACGCTTGCACATGCGTGCAGCATGTAGAGAGTCTTTTGTCAGACGTAAGAAGAGGGGATTCCAAGGGAGTTAAAACCACAGCTAAAAATGGAAGAGGAGCAATTGACCTAGTTGGTGGGAACTGTGTAATGCCTATTAGTAGCTCAGTATCTCTGATGCTCTGTCTCCCCTGCAGCGCCAGCAGAGCCCCCTGCCAACCTCATGTGGGTGCAAGAGGGCAACAATGTGTCGCTGAGCTGGGACCCAGTGAAGTCCAGAGACAATGAGTCAGCCACTGTGGGATACATGGTAAGTACTTCACCACCTCTGTTCAGAGTAGGGATGGCACTAATGGCTAGTTTCCTAGCCGGTTAGCCGACATGACATGATAGTGTTAGATTTTTTACATTTTTATTTTGTTTGTTTTTTAATACCCCAAATGTAATATACTGTACATTAATGTTGGTAGCCATGGTATCAGGTAACTTTTATGTGTACCGTAATTTCCGGACTATAAGCCGCGACTTTTATCCCGTGCTTTGGACCCTGCGGCTTATTCAGCGGTGCGGCCAATGTATGGATGTTTACGGCTAACAAACACTATAGGGCGTTCTAAGTCTAAATGCACGGTATGCACCCCAACTTTAAGCCGGCCCGAGCAGGAAATGTAGAGGGACAGGGCACAGGCAGTTCGCTAAGACAGACACTACTAAATGCATCATGGAAAGCAAACGAAGAAGTACATATAACGCAGCTAAAGTCAGTCGAGCTGGTTGAAAAATAAGGAAATCTATCTGCTGCACGTAGCCTTGGGATCAATGAATCAATGGTTAGACAGCGGACCAACGCGAGGAACGCCAGCGCGGCGGAGACGCCATGAGCTCCGCGGACCGCGGCGCCAGCGCGCGGAGCACCAGCGCGAGCAACATGCTGAAAGCAACTTTTTCTCAAGTCTGCCAGTGGATCCTGACTGCGTGGAAAAGTGTCAAAACATCCACGAACGGGTTTAGAAAGGCTGGCGGCAGCAGCAGCAGCAGCAGCAGTGCGATCAGGAATAGGAGGGGGTCCGTGGAGGCGGCAATAAAGACGCCTCGTCGAGCGTCTTAAACATTGAGAGGATTCCTGGTGGTCCCCAGCTAAATGGTGGACAGTTGGTTAACCAGATGTACGGTAGGCTACCTTTTTTCATGAACCAAATGGACCCGCAAGCGCTCATTTGGTTTCATGAAGTGATCGGAGTTGCGCATCTCCGGCTACACTCTATGGCCAGGCCTGGATGTAATATTTCTCAATCGGGGGTGCAGCCGAAAATGGCAGTTGGTTTAGTGGTGCCACAAATGTAGTTAGTCAATGTTTAACTACCGCTATAAGCATTTGATTTGAAATATCTTTGAAGTTTTCATTGTTTGCATTCCGTCATGTTTGGTGGGGAAGTCAGGGCGTCTAGAGGGCATCCCCCCCCATGTCTATGCCTAGATCCGTCCTTGGTCTATGGCTCTAGCGTTAATTACATACAGCACGTGCAGTTCTGTAGTCGTTTAAATAATAAAAAGGATGCTTCTCAAACAGCATTTCGTTGCCGACAATCTCATCTGTGCAAGAACCCTTACATATGGTAATTAAGCATTAAAACACCCGCGGCTAATAGGCCAGTGCCTCTTGTATATGTACACAATTGATTTTTTCGCTAAATTTGGCCGATGCGGCCTATATTCAGGTGCGCTTTATAACCCGGAAAGTACGGTACTCCTTTTAAAGGGAAATTCCACCCATTTTCAACATTTTTTCTGAGAGGAACCAAATGAACCCTAACAGGTTCATTTGGTTCCATTTGTACGCTCTCAGAAAAAAAGAAGCGTCTAAAGCAGGGGTGGGCAATTATTTTTCCCAAGGGGCCAAATGAGATACGTAAAATATTGTGGAGGGCAGAGACTAAAAGCTAAACTAAAGTCTGCGTAGTATTAATTTAATTTTCAAGGTAAAAGTAAGAGTAAGACCAACCATTAGACACCAGGGCCCTGTAATTATTCAGTATTTGAGCCACAAAGGACCACCGTTTGATGACATTTTAGCCCCACAGACCCCAAAACTAAAGATTTCTTTTGCTTTTTTTTGCTTTTGAATGGACCCCGCAAGGGTCCATTTGGTTTCATTTTTACGCTCTCAAAGAGTTACATCTGGTTAACCAACTTTCCATATTTAACTGGAACTCTCTCAAGGACCACTGGTGGACCCCAGACCACTGGTTGAAAACCACGGTACCCTTTCACGGGCCGCTCATAGTCTGCCAAAGGGCCGCATTTGGCCCCCGGGCCGCATAATGCCCAGGTATGGTCTAAAGCATACCTGGGCATTATGCGGCCCGGGGGCCAAATGGCTGACTCTGACCGGCCCCTGAAAGGGCACTGTGGTTTTCAACCAGCGGTCCGGGGACCACCAGTGGTTCTTGAGAGAGTTCCAGTTAAATATGGAAAGTTGGTTAACCAGATGTAACTCTTTGAGAGTGTAAAAAATGAAACCAAATGGGCCCTTGCGGGTCCATTTGGTTTCATTTTTACACTCTCAAGAGTTAAAATATTCATCATGTGAATTATCTTCAAGTCCACACAACTAGATTAATGGTCATTTTGATCTCTATGTTTGCCTGTTTTGGATCCCAAATCCAGCCTGCAATTGTGGACAAAAGCAAAAGAAATTTTTAGTTCTGGGGTCTGTGGGGCTAAAATGTCAAATCAGTGGTCGTCCGTGGCTCAAATACTGAATAAATAGTTGGCCCTGATGTCAAAATGGTTGGTCTTACTCGTACCTTTATCTTGAAATTAAACTAATATTATGTAGACTTTAGTTCAGCCTTTAGTCTTGGCCTTCCACAATATTTTATGTATCTCATTTGGCCCCTTGGGAAAAATAATTGCCCAGCCCTGTTCTATATAAATCCATTAACATGGTGAAAATACATCTTGATGATGCCATCAAGATGTTTCACCATGTTAGTGGTTTAATTCAGACCTCCATTTCTTGGGAACACAGAATGGGGGAACTTTTTATCATGTCCACCCAATACCTTGAAGGTACATCAATGACATAGTAAAATGTTGAAAATGGGTGGAATTCCCCTTTAAAAGAGGAAAAAGGCAATGTTTAACAAAACGTATACATAATTTTACAACATAGACTTAATAATCATGAACAATGCATTGTGATCTGTCTAGTCTCAAAACTAAACTGTTTTAAATGTATTGTACATAACAATACTCAGGTGTTTTCTAACGGTCGGCTAACAGGATATCCGATCACCTGTTGACATCCCTAGTTCTACAGTACTTTGCATGTAGTTAGGGATGGTCACAGTTCCGTTGTTCCAAACTGTAAATTTGTCCAACTCAAAAGCTAATAAAAAGCCAGTTAATTAACTGATTTTACTTTTTGAGTTGACTCTCACCAAACACCGTAAAAGGAGGGGAGACTCCAGTCTGTCCAACAGAAGCATCGCCAACACGTCCACTCACTCAATCTGAATGAATCAGACTGTGACTGTTTGTGACATTACATTACAACATGGAAAAATAGTTCCGTCTCACAAGCGCAGAAGTAACAGAGGCTAAAGGTGACGTGTACCACGTGAGTGAGTCCCCTGCGCCGAGCGTCAGGACAGAAAAAAAAAACGTAAATCATCAATTTCAGACTGAATAATGTCTGAAATTGATGAATGAAACAAAATGAGAATGTGTTGGGGTAATGTTAACTGTTTGTCTTTCTCACACACACACAGGTGTTTATACGTCAGGAGGGGCGTGGCCACCACAACCAGGTGGTCAGGACCATCAACCCGTCCACAGTGCTGTCTCTGCCCGAGGGAGGGACCTACATCATGGAGGTCAGGGCGGTCAGCGAGGGAGGGGAGGGGGCTGTCAGCTCACACATCAGAGTCGTCACCTCCTCGGGTAAGAGGGGGGCATGCTGTTTTAACCACTTGTGACCAGTGAACAGATCACTTGTGACCACTTGTGATTTTAATGAATGCTATTTTTACAGATTTTTAGGTAGTCACTCGAGCCAGTATACTCTACAGGCTCACAATGCCCCCTGGTGTGGATCCGTAGGGTCATCCAAATAACATTCAAAATTGTGAATGAAATAATTAGTGGATCATGGTACATCTAGAGGTTGAAAGTTAATGTACTAATAACAACCTATAACTTATTTACTTTTGGTCATGCCCCTTTTTAGCTTAGTCCGTCCTGCCTAATGCAGACTATTTGGTGTTATCCTATTTGCCTGATGAGCCTGTTTTCACTCATGTCTAAAATTGTTAAAATAGTTAGTATAAAACAGTTGTGACGAATAACTGACCCCTCCACTTATCCATCATTTATAATGTGTGCACGCACACATTACACACTCCAATGTCTCAAGTCTATTCTCCACCATCCATGCAAAGAAGTTGTTTTGGTACCAAGCTCACATTGTGGCCTTTAATTGAGTCACCACACCTAATATGTGTGTGGAGTTTTCTTTGGCTTAATCCCGTTTTAATTACCTCTTCCCTTCCCTTCCCTACAAACCATACTGTTGCACAGATAATTAACTTTCTCGGAGCAGCGCCAGAGAACACCTAACAGTCATTTGCACTACATGAATACACAGAAAATCTCAGGGCAAAGGAGGACATTTAGAAAACCAATTTCTTTGCCAATTAAAGCAGTGTTTTTTTTTTTTCTGTGAAGCAAAATTTCTTTCCTCTTTCCTGTCAAGCTATAAGAAAAAAAAGATCCAAAACATGTCTTTAAAAAAGGATGTCATAGTTTAGTTGGTGGTAAAAGCAAAAACATCCAAAAACAAAATCAAACAAGCAAACAAAGCAAACAGTCTCTGTCAGATGGAAGCCTCTCTGTTCAACAGTGGTTTAACTCGGGGTGCATTTCAAAGTGGGGTACTGATCTCCCCCCAGGGGCAATGTTGGAAACCTCATTATGTCCCAAACTTTATTTTTATTTTTTAGGCTTCAAATGCAAAATCATCAAACTAAATAAATAAATAAAAATAAAAGATATATAATAAATCAGACCAACAAAATCGAGCTTGTGCATCTGCTAGTTTTGAGGCTTTTGCGTGATGTTAGGCTGTTAATGGGACAAAAAGTACAAAGTCTGATGGAGGTTTTTGCCCAACGCTGTACTAAAAGGAAGACTTTCATGACTGTGACACGTCCTATGGTGTCCGTCTGTCCTCCGGCTGTTTTCTCCAGGCGTCCGGGCGAAGAGTGGCCAGCAGCACTCTGCGTACGGCGGCCCGCCGCGGGGCCTGACGTGGGCCATGCAGCTCCTGCTGATTCTCCTGGTGCCTTGGGTTTGCTGCTGAGCGGGAAGGAGGAGGAGGAGCAGCTCCTGAACAGACTGTCTGCTTTGCTTTGGCCTCGGCCGCGCCTCAGAGAGCCTTATTGGGAGGCTGCAGCCCAGAGGGTCTGCCACTGAACACATGGTATGGTCCACACTCTACATCTTCTCTTTTAGTTACCTTGGTCTGGTTTCTGGACTTTTATCCGTTGCGTTTTTTGTGTTGCTTTTGTTCTTGTTTTTAACGCCCGTCCCGGGCGTTGTGGTATAGTGCACATGGTGTCGAGAGACTCTTTCTTTTTGGACGATTGTGCGATTTCACCGCCGATGGACCAGCCGGCGCCTTCGCCAGCTGTCGCCCATCGACTCCTCGGACCCTCGGACCCTGGGCTCACACCCACCCACCTCTACCGCTTGGCTCTCTGCAGAGCGTGAACATTTTCCTGGAGAGCCAGGCGCCAGCGCGCGCTGCCGGCGGTAACAGCAGCAGGGATCGGCCAAGGTGTGTCCGTGTCTCTGTCGTGACTCGATCTGCATCAGTTTAGCCCTCAGGCTGTCCTAACCAGCAGCCTATACGCTCAGTAGAGATAAGTGCATTGTTTTTATTATTCACACATTGGGAGAGTAAGAGAGTGAGTGTGAGAGACAGCGTGAGAGAAAGAGAGTGCAGATTAACATGACAAACAAAAAAACTTTTTTAATGGTGCCGAAAGTCTTACTACTGTATTTCCAGACTTGCTTTTTGTACATTGTGTTACCTTTAGAGAAAAGAACAACAAAAAAAGAAGAAAAAACAGTGGTATATGTCTGCTTTCGTCAAGGTATTATTATTATTTTTTTGTTATTTTCTTTTGGTGATTTTTTTGTTTGGTAGCGAGAAGCGAAACGCTTGGTGATCTGTTGTTGACTGTTGGATGTACGGCGGTAGAACACAGGACCTGTTTGTAGCGTCCCAGCACATGGTTAGACTCTGCCACCACGCAGACTCGGCAGTGTGGGTACAAATAAACGTGATGTATATTTTTCAAGTGCTTGCGACTCCTCCTTTATTTCGACTCCTCGTGTGTCCTTCTCCGTGACATTGCAGAAACCTGTTGGATTCACTGTGTGCAGACGGGGGAGAAAGAAGCTTAGATTTAAATGCACTCACTCTGCTGTGCAAAGCTTTCCCCACAATAGCAGAAAACTGGAAGGACACTAGTTTTAGTCTACATAAAGCACACCACTGTGCTGCTGAGAGAAACTGTCCACACCAGGTCATAGTAATGTACTATTATCAGTGAATGTGGTTTGACATTTAGCTGCTGAATTCAGTGACTTGACCAATTAGAATCAAGCTTTCACCCAATCTGTGTAATAAAGATGTGTCTATATAGGTTGTATCCTGGCACAGCCTTCAGTTCTGACACCATTATTGGTCCAATAGTCATTAGATCAACATCCTAACCTCAAAACCCTAATCTAACCATAACCACAAGCACGGGAGCAGCACTTGAAGTGGTAGTCCGACTATTGTTCCCACATGTCGGACTAATGCTTCATCGTAATTACCATCGGATCCCTTGTTAACTTTATTGAAACATAAGAAACAATAGCTGAGCTTTTACTGAGCTTTTCCTTATAGTTTACTACAACATATTTATCGTCCATCCGCCTGTCCGTTCGTGTGCATTACTAAACTGTATACTCATATATACTGTATACTCATATACTGTACATTGTATCCATACATCTTGTAAATCAGTATAGATATCTCTATAGATCAACACAAATCTGTCTGCTTCCCCATATTCCAGTCCGAGTGGCTGAGATTGTCTTCCAGAGTTTGCAGGATTGGTCCGTTTTAAACAAAATGCCCCAAATCATGAACACAGCAACAATTTCTGCGAAATTCTGCACAAATATTGCCACTAGGCTGAGGAAGAAATGCCACATCTGGTCAGTCTCATGGTGAGGATGATAGCTGCGTTGATGATGTGTCAGTCTTTTGCCCACTACTGACCAATATACTTTATATTTAAATATTCTTTGCCCAGTTATATAACGACCAGATGACAGATTTTTGCAATCTCTCTCTGTCTGCCTCCCTCTCTCTCTCTCCCTCTTTCTTCTCTCTCCCTCTTTCTTCTCTCTCCCTCTCTCTTCTCTCCCTCATCTCATCTGCACTAAAGCGCTATCTCTTGGCGGGCAGACATCCATATGAATTTGCTTCAAGTGTAATTAATGCGAACAGGGGGGATTTTCTAGCCCCCGGAACAGGTCCTACTTGCCATGTGCTTTGAGACCTCAATCCTGGACCCCATTCCTCTGCCTCCCGGCTGCCTGGACTCTCTATAGCACAGGGTCAGGAGGAGTGCTCCCCTCAAACTCCCCAAACAACCCCCCTACACCCCTCCCCACTCCACTCACCTGCTCCGGTTTCACACAGGGGGTAGTGAGACCGCCTGCCCACCCTGCTACCAGCACAGGACGACCGTCGCTCCCAGCCAAAGGTTTCCATCCCATCAACACTGTCCCAATCCTATTACACCTCTGCTTGGGTTCCTTCAGGTTGGAAGAGGACGTGGACGTGTTCTTTTTAGTTCTTTTTTTTTCTAGCTTTACTTTCATGTCAGGAATTCAAAGCATGACTGTGGTGCGTGTATGTGTGTGTGCAGTGCCGATTCTGGCCTCCAAGGGGCCCTAAGCAGGTTTTTTACTAGGGGCCCTGCTTTTTTTGTTATTTTGGCCATTTTCTGCAGAGAAATAAATTATAGATAACTTAATTGTTATAAACCTATGGACACACACACACACACACACACACACACACACACACACACACACTCACACTCACACTCACACACAGAGAGAGACACACACACACACAGACACACATTCTCTCACTCTCTCTCACTCTCTCTCTCTCTCTCTCTCTCTCTCTATAATGTTTCCTTTTCAAATGAATGTATTTATTGCCATTTCAATCCTGACCAACAACAAAACGATGAAACTGTCTCTTATGTAGAGATGTAGAAGGTCTAGAATAGGGACAAATAAGAGTTGAAAATATTTGTTCACCGTCAAAGTATTGTAGGCTACAGTAACCACCACATTCTGTGTAGTAGCATAATAGTGCCACATAAACATCAGTCACAGAGACTCTGTGATGGGACTGGCTTCATGAAGTGAATGGAGTTGACATGACTGTCTATATCCATAATACTCTAAGCTTTGGGCATGCCACATGATAGGAGATATTATTATTGACAAAAATACAACAAGCTTGTATCTCTGCCACCAAAAAAAACATTTTGTACAACACAACAACACACTACCGACAACCCAGCATTTAACAGCACAACCGAAAACTGCAGTCATTCATAGCGTTAGCCTGCCAGCCTACCTGACTGCTGCTGCTCCTTTTTTCATATCCTGAAGTAATGATGTTGTTGACCAAACATGCTAAGCAAAAAGGGGGGGGCGTTTCTGCGTGGTGTAAAAAACCGCGACAGCGGGCATGATTCAAGTAACGCTGTTTACGGAAGAAGATTTCCCTTCTACGTACAGAACAAGCATGCACTAGAGTGGTTACGTTTGCCCGCTGTACGTTATTTACGTAATGCCCCGCGATTCAATAAACGTACATGCGCCCACTCTACGTTATTTGCGTAAATAACAGTTCTTTCAATTAGTTATTTACTCAGAGCTGGCGGGGGGGGGGGGGGGGGGGGCTTTGGGGAATCGGGGCCCAACGCAGGGTGCGTAGTCTGCGTATAGGAAGAATCGGTGCTGTGTGTGTGTGTGTGTGTGTGGGTGTGGGTGTGTGTGTGTGTGTGTGTGTGTGTGTGTGTGTGTACGTGTGTGTGTGTACGTGTACGTGTGTGTGTGTACGTGTACGTGTGTGTGTGTGTGTGTACGTGTGTGTGTGTGTGTGTGTGTATGTATGTGTACGTGTACGTGTGTGTGTACGTGTGCTTCTATCGCTGTACTTGATAGGGCCAAATATTACCACAACTATAGCAGAAATGTGACAATAGACATATAGGCGATATCTGTGAGGTCCTCGCAAGAGAATGTTATATGGATTTAAAAAAAAGGATTTGGGGAGATTACCTTACATAACTGAACTTATATTTTTAACTTTTTTTACTTTTTACTTTTTTGAAAGAACGTTTTTGAATGGCCGATGTACATGTTCACGTGTCGTTGTACACAGGGACATAGTAAAACATTTAGAGATAAGGGGCTATTTTAAAATATATAAAAAAAAAAATTCAACTAGTCCTATACCCGTTGTGTAATATATGATGTGGATGTATAGGCCTAGATGACATTGATTGGGAGTTGTTGATGTTGGAAAGCTGGATAGAACTTGGGCACAAAATTAATGTTATAGACACTATTTATTCAGGATTGTAGCCTTGGAGGACCACCATTTGATGTTGAGTTTAATCTGTCAGACCCACAATCAAGAATTTTCAGGGTTTTGTCGACAATTTAGGGGAGATAAACCGGCAAAATGTGGGTCAAAATAAGAATTATTCTACATTTTATAACTGTGTAGATTGTTGAAAAGGAAGTGACTCAGATGTTGACTCTTGAGAGTGTAAAATAAAAACCTAATGGACCCCATAAGGGTCCATTTGGTTTCATTAGAACTATTTCAAGAGTTAGAAATCTATAAGGGTCCATTTGGTTACCAACTGACCATTTAGCATTTAGCTGTATGTGGACCACCTGGAATCGTGTCAGGGACCACAGGTGGTCCTTGGACCACCTTGAAACCTCTCTGCTGAATGGAATTGCAATAAACCCTGAAGGAAGGTCATTACAATTAATATGAATATTAATTGTAAGGGATGTGTTCCAGCACGCCTGCCGTGTTCCTGTGGGTTTGCAAGTTTGGGGAACCCCCCAGAGACCAAGTTGTAGGCGACCCGGACCGTCGCACGTACACAGACACACACGCGTAAAAGTGGCGTTTGAATAATAACTTTGGAGAGGACTGGATGCCGCGGGCTGCCGCGCGTTAATATCCAGACGTTGCAGTGTAGTGGTAGTAGAAAGAAGTTGTAGGCGACCCGGACCGTAGTAGCGCGTGTGTCACCGCGCCGTGCCGAGAGTATATAGTTCAAATGGCCAGACTACAAGCTCACAACATGTCAATAGACTTGCACATTGAACTATTTCCAAAAGTTTTTAAAAATAGTAAAAAAGGGACAAGGGGTTTAGCATGTAACGAAAATGGAGCCCAAGGTGTATAGGCCGTGACAAAAACAGACCCATTAGGCTTCATACAGTTATACAATATGCAGTTTGGAGTGCTAGAGGTTAGATTTAGAGCTCAGATACTACTACTAATAATAATAAGAAGAATACAGGTCAGAATAATAATATAGTGAAAGGAAGTATAGCAATACAAATGGTGATGTGATGTGCGTGTGTGCGTGCGTGTGTGTGTGTGTGTGTGCGCGTGACTGTCTGTGTGTGCGTGCGTTTCTCTCAATGACGCTTGTCTCGGTCGCTCCTACCTCTCTCTGCACAAGTAGTAATGCAGCGTTGTTAAATTATGCATGCAGCACCTGTCTGTGTCGGCGCATCAGATTTATGATAATGGATCATGTACCTTGCAAAGGGGAGCCGTTAGCAGCCGAGCAGCGGGAGTTATGGTGTCAGCAATTAAAACAGAATTGTGTGTGCGTGCGTGCCTTGCGTGCGTGCCAGCCTGTGTGTTTTCATTCCTGAGTGTGCTGTCGGGCAGAATGAAGCTCTTATCTCCACATTCCAAAGTGTTGTTTGTTTTATGAATTAACGCCCTATTTGATCACACTATTGTTGCAAAAAGTACCAACCCACAATCCACTATATGGATCTGCAACTTTTGGTGTTTTTGTTTGTTTCTGAATTGTGAAAAGTAACAGTTTTTTTTTTTACTATGTTTCCCACACACCTCATCCACCATATGTTTGCAAGCATTTTGCATTTTAAGCTGTAGTTTAAAAGGGTTTTGTATCACAATGTAGATCACTGTTGTTGCCCTCTGCCTCTCTCTCTCTCTCTCTCTCTCTCTCTCTCTCTCTCTCTCTCTCTCTCTCTCTCTCTCTCTCTGTAACACAAACACGTCGACAGACGACATGATGAAGACATGATAGCACATAGGCCTATTTATACTACATACTTTATGCTATACATTTTCCACAGTAAAATAAACGGCATGATGAGGGCATTCGGTGAGCAGCTTCAGATAAACACTCTACTCAAGTGTGGGTGCCCACGTTCAAACGAGAAAAAAGTGGCTGGCCCCAATGTTGTGGAGAAAAGCACAGCCTCTGTACACTTCAGGGGAGTCGCAGTCAGCTGAGTTCGCTGCGACACCAACCTGCACTCAGCACTACGGAGTGGCCCATTCCAGTGGAACCCGATCAATAGGGCAGAGTACAAATCAAACAAGCTGTGCTGGAACAGCGCCTCGGGACAATGCGATGATGCTATCAAACAAGGACCCCTGCTGAGCATGTTATGTTTCCAGAACCATTGAAGCTCCCCCTCACACACATGCACACACACACACACAGACACACACAGACTAGTGTGAAAAGCAAAGCACACATTCAACAACCGTTTGCTATCTCTCTCGCAGCTGGCAATGTGGACTAAACGCCGTTGTCTTTTGCCGTCGTTTGATGCTAATGATTGTGTTTATGTGACATCGCTATTTGCTTGTCATGTGACCAGATCTAATCATAATTTGTCACATGAAGCAACACATGGAGCCATCTTTTACCCCTACACCCAATAACTGGATTATTTTTACACATGCCTCGTTCTCACATGTTCAAGGTTTTTTTTTTTTTTTTTTTCAAATAGCATCGTGTACTATGCATTTTCAGCCTTATCTTAATTGAGTAAGACTGCCTACCAGCGATATCATATCAAAAACAAGCCACTAAGGGCCGGATCTAGGGGGGAGGAGTGTTGGCAGGGTGGGCCCCTGTGACATGCTTCCAGCCCACCCTATTGGTACTGGCTAAATATGGCCCTGGAAAGTCGTAGTGAACTGGAAACGGTGGGCATTTTATTATTAATGAAAATAAAGAGGAAAAAGAGGAAGTGTCACTGATGTCTGTGTTTTAATATAATAAAACACTGGAGCAGACGCTGTGTGCGGACTTTTTTCCTCTTTATTTTCATAGTATTCGTTTTTTAGTCCAGCACCAGCATCACTTTGGATGTGCGCAACAACTCCGTTCAACTAATTTTATTATAATCCCACCTGAAATGCTGAACACTGGCTTTTGTCAGTTGGAATGTCTGACAGTCCAACTGTCTGACATTTGGCCGGTCTGCCAGTTTACTGCTATGTGGCTTATTTCTGCTATATAATGTCTTCAGATTCTAATGGGATGATTAAGTTTAAACAGAGTAATACAGTCTAGATGCCAGAATGGAAATAAAAACATATTTCTGACTGTAATCAATTCCAGGACAATACAGAAATGGGATAAAAACAGGTCATATTATTTTCGTTGTTTTTTATTGCTGTAGAGAAGGAGGCATCCTCACATGGCACGTTTTCGTTTTCATTAAGTAATTTAAAAAATTGTAATATAGAAATACGCAAAAGTGAAAATTCTCATTTTCTTGGCATGTGTTGTTGGGCATGGCCAATGAACATGGAAGTGTGAAAAAATGTAATTTTCATTTCACTGCAACTTTAAGCGAAACAATTGAGGTCTTCTATTTGTGGTAGTATTGTGTATGACTGAGAGTGTGTTGTTGTGTTGTGTGAACTATATGGGGGTGTACTGTACAATAGGGACTTTAAACATACGGCAGTGACGTTGTCCACTACGGCAACAGGAAGTCGTTCCGTTGATTCCTACTACAGCAGAACCTACTGTACACTCTAACCCCCCCAAGGTTAAGGTTGTTTACCTGTGCCAAGAACGATAAGACATAACTCCTTTGATTAATCCACTTTAATCACGGTCTATAACCAAAGTAGGATCTTAGGATAATTTTGGGACCGCTCTCTCGTAAATAATGTCCAAAATAGGTGCAGTATTTAGGTCCATATCTGAGCATATTGTGGCAATCGGCGGCCAGATTGAAGCTGATTTCACGATTTAAAGACACAGATCACAGATCAATCAATCAATTAATGCATATAAATGGCACTCTGGGCCAAATGGGGGCGCTACAGGCTGGTAAAATGGCACCCAAGGATATATTAATATAGTGTCTACAACATCTGCTTAGCACACGCTGCATAGATGCGTCAACATGGCAACCTGTCGGCATTGCAGGTGTCTGCTTGCTTAATCATTTTGCTCAGAGTCACCATACTTTTGAAAAGAGTCGATGCTTAAACTGCCTAATGTCCCCCATATTATTGTCCAAAACGTTGAAGATCTTCAATGCAGTTCCCATGAATGGTCCAACACAATTGGACTTGTTAAAACTGATGTAATGCTTAGAATGTAGAATATCCGCATGGAGGTCATTGAGTGCGATGTCTTGAATGACAGCCTGTAGAATAATCATCATCAATCAGCACATTAAGTGACACTTTAAATTCAGTAATTTTAGGATAATGATGATTGGCGTTAGGACCGGGCCATTTATTTGATCTGTTTGATGGGGGGTAGCGGGGCTGGCGGAAAGATGCATGACTGTGCTCTACAAATCCTTCCCTCTGGTCATTAATTTTTAAATGTTTACCGACTATGTTATATTGTCACACTTTACCATTTTAATTAACAAAATAAAATAAGAGATTAGATCTAGCACAACTAATAGAACTTTGATTTTATGTTGCACACAGGTGCAAAAGATCAAAATGTGTCATACTACCAAAATGACCAAAATAAAAGCAACTATAGGCTGTTAAATCCTGTACGGTTTTAGTCGACTAGAACTAGACTAAAACTAAAACTACATGACTAAAAACTACAAACTAAAACATTAACATACGCCTGAAGCATGAATTTGTGTCAAAGTGTCCTTGAACAGGAAACTAACTGAAAACATTTATTTTTGCTCCTCTGCAGTTATTTGGAATGTCTATTTTGTACATTACAATGTCCAAAATGGCAAATGTAGCAGATCTACAAGCTCATTTCAAACTTGTGAATCTCCTACTTTTGTGAAGAATGAACCATATACTTTTAAAACAATGTGATAGTGGCTCATAAAAAGTCAATATTGTGAATTTATTGTCGACAGTTTAAGCATTGACACTTTTCACAACGGCTCCATTGGCAGATGTACGGCGACTATGACGCAATTGCCGTAGCAGTCAAAATCATTAAGCAAACAGCCATCCGCAACAGCGACGGGTTGCCATGGTGACGCGTCTATGAAGCATGTGTTGAACAGTAGTTTCTGTCGGAACGGCTGTGACTGCAAGCAGGGTTATCTATGGAGCACGGATCGACTGTTGTATGGTAAAGTCTCTATTATCACCACCACTAACCCAATCCAGCTCAAGTGGGGGTTAGAAGCACAAACAGCCTATTATAAAATCACAATACGGACAGAAGCACATGTGTTCAAAAGCGCTGATTGAGGAGAACCATATCATTCCATACTTTTGTACTTTACTCAAGTAACATTTTAAATATGGGATATTTATATGCTGTATGTTGTAGTATATGTAAGGGATAACACCCGACGAATGCGTGAAATCACCGGTTCGAAGGGTGTTATCCCGCTTATTACATGGCTGACGTCAGTGGTTTTCAACCAGTGGTCCGAGTTGAGAGGGTTCCAGGTGGTCCCCAGACTAAATTCAGGCTGAATGGCAACGGCATGTAAACAACCAAATACGTAGCTAACCAAATGGCGTGCTGGAACTAATTGCGGAAACGCACCGCGGATTGATATGAACGTTGGGGACGTTGATTATGCAGCGGTCCAATATAGAGCGGAGCGGTGAATTATTGTGTAATATGTGACCAGAACGCCATGTAATAATGGATTATAGTATTGCTACTCTAAAGAAAGGTAAAAACAAAACAAAAAAAATATATGCATAGAGTGTGTGTGTGTGTGTGTGTGTGTGTGTGTGTGTGTGTGTGTGTGTGTGTGTGTGTGTGTGTGTGTGTGTGTGTGTGTGTGTGTGTGTGTGTGCGTGCGTGCGTGCAGTGGATTCTACCGCTATCAGTGGATAACGGTCGAAGCGGGTAGTGTGTGTGTGTGTGTGTGTGTGTGTGTGTGTGTGTGTGTGTGTGTGTGTGTGCGTGCGTGCAGTGGATTCTACCGCTATCAGTGGATAACGGTCGAAGTGGGTAGTGTGTGTGTGTGTGTGTGTGTGTGTGTGTGTGTGTGTGTGTGTGTGTGTGTGTGTGTGTGTGTGTGTGTGTGTATGTGTGTGCCAGTGTGCCGGCGCACATGAGGACACCCTGGATGAATGGCCCTTCCTGTCACCCCTCACAGACTTTATTGGATAAAACGTGATTGTAGTTTTAATTTAATTCTGCCTGCCATTTTTCTCAATAAGCTCTAATTAATTGTCCTCCATTAATTATTTGCAGCCAATATATGCCTGCCTAATAGTCCTTTTGTATAATTAAAAACCTTGGCTGTGTGAGGTGAGACCTGCTGGATTAATGAAACATGCTTAGAAACACGCTGAAACTTGTTTCACTCTTTTTCTGTTTTGATTGACTGACTACATTATTAGTCAGAAATGTAAAACTGTACATCGTGTACAATCAGAAACAAAAGGAGTCTAAAGGCCTATTCAGAGATGGATTTTCGGTGCCCACCGTGACCACCGTTTCCTACAATATGACGTCATACCACCGCAACCACCGCACCTCCCAGCCCTCCTCTCGGATTTTACTAACCACCGCACCGCACCGCACCGCGGTGGTTGCTTGTTTTTAACGGCTGGTTAAAAAAAAAGAAAACACACAACACACCACAGCGCGGTGCGGTGCTGACAGTAGACTTTGAAATAGCGGTGGTCGCGGTGCTCTGAGCGGTGCTCGCGGAGGCCACCGAAATTCCAGACTCTGAAAGAGCCTTTAAATGGATAAAACAAAATGGCATTGGCAGGAGTGGAGTCGGTAGACCCACAGTTGTCTGGGCCCCTGCCCAGGCCAGGGGTTTTCAACCTTTTTCATACCAGGGCGGGACCAATATTTATTCCGAATTTGAGCCACGGACCACCATTTGATGACATTTTAGCCCCACCAACCCCAAAACTAAAGGTTTATTTTGCTTTTGTACACAATTCCAGGCTGGATTTCGGAGAAAACAAAACAGTCAAACATGGAGATCAAAATGACCATTAATATTCTACATTCTTTGTGTAGACTTGGGCTAATTCAGATGGTGAATATTTTAACTCTTGTGAGTGTAAAATGAAACCAAATGGACCCGCAAGGGTCCATTTGGTTTCATTTTTACGAGTTAGATCTGGTTAGTCAACTTTTTGTCATTTATCCAGGGGACCACCTGGAATCCTCTCAGGGACCATTGGGAGTCCCGGGCTACCTGTTGAAAACCCCTGAAATGCTATGGAGCTAGACTGAATGTTCTGACCTCACAGCACTCTATATTTTGGCATTCAGAAACAGGAATCCACACGTTGGCAGACTCCATATTTGGTCTGACAAAAAACTCCATTTATGTGCATAAACAGAACATCTTGATCTGGGTGTGGCATGCATTTCCAACTTGCATCATTCCAAGTGGGACAGGGCCCCAACAGCCACACCTGTATAGAGGAACCATGGCCACCGCTCTAGTTTATGGAAAGAACTCAACAGAGATTAAATGGCAAACTGGCAGACGATGTGTTTACATGCACTGAGTGGAGGTGCTTTTGGTGTGAATTTCCTAAAGCATGCATTTGATTGCATTCCAGGAGATGATTTCCAGACAGAACGTCTCTCATGAGCACTGTAGCACACGGCCATCTGTCTCACACTGGCAACAACCTGTGCCTTAACCCCTTACAACCAGCATAGCATCCGTTGATTTAGACCACTGCTTTTCAACCTTTTCCATACCAGAGCCCACTATTTATTCAGAAACTGAGCCACGGACCACCATTTTAGGACCATTTTATCCCCACAGACCCCAAAACTAAAGATTTTTCTTTTGCTTTTGTCCACAATGCCAGGCTGGATTTGGGAAACAAAACAGTCAAACATAGAGATGGCTTCTAGTTGTAGACTTGGGCTAATTCAGATGGTGAATATTTTAACTCTTGAGAGTGTAAACATGAAACTAAATGGACCCGCAAGGGTCCATTTGGTTTCATTTTTACGTTCTCAAGAGTTACATATAACCAACTTAGCTGGGGACCACCTGGAACCCTCTCAAGGACCACTGGTGGACCCCGAACCACTGGTTGAAAACCACTGATTTAGACTTTAGCTCATTATCGTTATTTTAAGAAATAGTTTGAAAATGTGTAAAATCTTTGGATGTGTATTCCTTGAAAGGGATAGTTACTGGTCAATAAAAATAAATTAATAAAGGTAGAGGTAGCTTTAGTAGCGATCGGTGAAGAACATGAAGAAAGTCACGACTTACAACTGATTTATATGGTTGCAAAATGATCTCACTATCTCTCAAAAAATGAATAATAAGAAGAAAGTAATAAAGTAAAAAGAAAAGCTGTGTTTTACTTTAGGTGTGGAGTTAAAATATTGAACTTTGAAGGTATTTCGGATTGTAAATTTACCCTAGAGTTTCATGTAGCCTTTTGCCATTTAATAAAGCACATAATGCCAATCTGTATTAGCCCTCCAGGCACCTATTTTAAATTAATAATCCTTGATAGCGTATATGAAATTCATACTTCCCCTCCTGATTGCTGATTAACAAAGATAAGCCTTTTCTCAAATTAAAATATATTGTAATAGGTAAGTGTGTGTGCTGTGCAGAATGTTAATATACATCGACAGAGACCGTAACCAATAATGGGTTATTATCTACATCAGGGCTTCTCAACATAGGGGTCTGGGGACCCCCAGGGTCCCGATGTGGTGGTTTTCACAGTGCTGTCCGTCGACCCTCTTAAGTAAATACATAATAATACATTTAATAATACACTGTACTGAAGGTATTATTAGTATTGTTATTATTCACTTTGCCGTCTTTAATTGTCTATACTCTAACTTCTAATCCACTACATCCAGAGGAAAATTTTGTTTTTACTCCACCACTATTATTATTACCGGTAGTCACTGCAGATGTTACTTATTAACCTTTTTGCCAACTCTGTGCATGTTCGTAAGAAATCTCAGGGGTTCTATACCATTATGTTGTTCATTTTAAAACCCTTTAAAAGGTTGAGAAACACCAATCTAACTGAACTGATGCTTCACAATCTCCACTGCTGTGCATGTGCTTTATGTTCATACTAGGGCTAGGACTTTAACTGATAATTGAGATTAATTAATTACAGAAACAATAACGTGATTAAAGAGATTAACTCATTTTAATCGCATGTAGATTTTGCATCACAGAACCTTTTTCACTAGACAAATTTCAGGGGTACCAATCATACCGGCGCAAGCAATGAGAGAAGAAGCCAATCAGGGTAACCAATAAGGGCTGCCATTGATCCCAACTCCCAATGTTCCGTCCTCCCATTGTTCGAAATTGCTATCTCTAACCCTCATGATCAACATATCACATTGCAGTGTGGATATACTTTTGATTTAGAAAAACGTACTCACAAGCTACCAATGTGTTTTAATTGACACAAAAAAATGCTTCTCTGTTCAAAATAATATTGGTATGCGATTAGTTGAGATGAATTAATTACAAAGCTTATACTAGTTCATACTTAATGTTAATTACCTATAGCTCGATATATTGAGTGGATCTGGAGATAATTCCTCATGTTTTATTCACAAGCCTGTTAAGGTTGAAGTGAAGAGAAGCTTTCATCAGCTCAATGTACTCAGGATTCAACAGGTCTACTGGCACAAAAAGAATAATTAAATCCAACCATTTGAAAACAAAATGCCTGTATAGGTGGATTCGGTGGCAACCCTAACCTTGCATGGTAAAACCATGCCCACCTTGGGGAAACACCAGGGAAAGAGTCTGGAGATCTGCGCTGCATTTCGTGGGGAGTGTGGAGAGAGAAGGTATAAACGCTGACTTTATCCTGGGTGTGAAGCCTGGGTGTGCAGAGGAGCATCCAGTTCATATCCTGGCATTTTACAGCTTCATCGCCAGCTTTGCTGTAAAGCCAGGTGTGGCGACCCTTTCGCCCGGGTGACATATTGCCTGATTTAAAGATTCCCTGGGTGGCGGGCCACAGTAAAACCTCCCTCGGATCACTTGAGGCCATCTTGGCGGTTCCCTCAAAGTGAAAGTAAGTAATAAAACAGAGAGAGGGAGCCGCACTTCCCTTCAATCCCTCTGCTGCTTGCTGCCGCTGCGCTCTAGGTTTTAAATTGGTGGGATTATCAGAAAATCCCCATATTTGCCCACACATCTGACTCGGCTACGGAACAGTGCCTCCCAAGAATTTTCATGAGCGGAGGGAATATAAAGCCAGAGGTCTTTTCAGAGTATCTCGTACACAGTGATTTCTTTTTAGAGCGAATGAAATGATGATTTCAGTGGATCTCACCCACATAGAGAGAAGCTTGTGCTTGTGGTGATAGTGCCACCTATGACAGTGCATTTCATTTGTCTCATCAGCTCTGTATCGTCCTTCCAACTGAAACTCTTAGGCAAGGTAAAGGCCAAATAGTATAAATATTTTGCTAAAACATTGACATTATTACAAACGATGTAATTAATCCGCTCTTATTTTTTTTCTTTTAAAAAATAAGTGATGATGATGATTATTTGTGTTGTAAAATTGTATAATACATAGCCAATGTTATTTTCATTTCGATAAACTAGATCAGCACTCGGTAGAATACAAATTTGTGCATTGCGCACTAATAGACCTGCGTGTGCATGCCATGAGTACCCCGACACCTCTGGGGGATAATACTCATGACAATACTCATAAAGATCTCTTAATTAGTCACCATTAGGTTTGCAGGAGCCATGTCATTTGATTTAATATATTTTGGTTAAATGGCGCCCCCATCGGCCGCCTTTCAGGAGGGCACCAGAGCTCCTGTTTAATTATGCCACAGGCCTGCAGCTGTGTGTGCAGAC
This sequence comes from Benthosema pterotum, assembly GCA_039105355.1. Classification (NCBI taxonomy): domain Eukaryota; kingdom Metazoa; phylum Chordata; class Actinopteri; order Myctophiformes; family Myctophidae; genus Benthosema; species Benthosema pterotum. Next base: position 25,513,792 of record CM076977.1, read on the forward strand.
TCCACTAGAGCAACAACAGCACACACACTGCAGTTTGAAGAAGGAAAGAAGAGAAAGACACTTTATTTTGTTCATTTGAACCCTGCACGTGTTTGTTTGTTTGTTTGAAACTTGTTTAGTTTTGTCTGGAACCTGTTTTGTTTTGTTTGTTTCCCCCGTTTGTTTTGAATCAATACACACAACACCTGCAGTTATCAAGACGCCATCGTCATCCGGTCGTCCATCGTCAACATCAACAAAACTGTGAGTAAAACAAGACAGCCAAGTTACCCAGTGTGTGCTTGTTGTCCCGTATACCTGGCGAATAGCCATATTGGCCCTACAACGCCATTACCTGAACCGGCCAACCCGAGTACTTTGAGGGCCGTTCAACGACCGTCCACTGTCGAACGAAGCTGAGCATAATTATACTGTATATGCTAGTGCTATATTTACATGGGAAAAAATATAATTCTGCATATTAAACTGCTGTCTAAATCTTACATAAAAAATACTACCTTGGTTGATACTTTGCATAGGCATAGAAGGTCGAGTTAGGGCAAGTACTGTACTACAAGTGCTCTAGGCTCAGTGTGTTTTCAGACTCTAGCGGAAGATGGGAGCGAGTCTGTAGTTCATGAAGCCCATTCCATTAAGTATATTCCATAGTTTCCATGGGCTTCAACGTAGAGTGGCAAGATGTTGTATTTCAAAGCTCATGTTTTTTATACTTTTATTTGTAGGAAATGTAGTTGTAGAGTCTGCATTATTTATTCCTCAAACCTGATAACCCCGACTTGGGCAGGATGTAAGTTCGTATAACTTTGCCTCAAGCCTTGAACTGCTTCTGTCGATCAGGGTCAGATTCCACAGTAGTGGACCCAGTGGACTGTAGTGGACCCAGCTGGACATGACAGGTTGAAGTCTGACTCTGAACTGAAGACTTGAAAATGTCTTTATTCATAGATCCCATTCATAGATCTGATAACACCAAGCCATAAAACTGCATCATAACACCATGCATTGTTCAACATCTCAGCTCAACATACAGTATACAGTATATTGCAAGAAACCCTAATTGCATAGCACATAAGTGTATACCAAAATACAATCTGAAAACATTGAAGATAAAAAAAAATCATAAGAATCAGACCCACACTACCATTACAAAGGGGTTCACCTTAATGTCCCCTTGGTTCCATTTTGATGCTGTTCTTCCTCCTCTGCTACTGAGCATCTTTTGTCTGCAGCACCATGCTGGGTGTTGACAGCACAACGGGTTGATCAACCCAAACCCAGTGTTCATTGAGGTTTGGAGAGAAATAGTCAAATAAAGATCTATGATGAAACCCACCGTGGCAAGAAGCCCTTCACAATAAAAGTTCACCATCAGAGGGTCCGTTACACATACAAAGCCAAAAAACATGAATTCTGTCGGGTGGGAAAAAAGACATTAACTCTCTTCGGTAACCAGATGGAATCCAATTCAAAAAGGGTGTACAGGTGGAATGCACCTCGCTCGCGGCGGTGCACGTTTCCTTTTATAATGGCTGCAATCACTTGAATCCTATTACTCTTGAACAAGGATAGGGGTTTCATTGTAAAAGGAAGCACAGGCCTTATCGTGTCATCCTCCCCTTCAGAAAGTCTATTACCACCACACAATGGAACCTGCTGCTGCAACACCAAGCACAGGAAGATGTGTGTCGGGTGTGTAGCCTACTCTTTTACCTGAGTACAAGTACGTTCTCAGGAAAGGGAGGCAGAGACGTGGTGTACATTATCAGTCGTCACTTTATTAAAAATAACGTGAGACAAGCCGCATGAAGATGCATCCGAACTCTCTTCTCAACTCCCACAGCAAGAGCACAGCGTTTTTCCGCGCTACGTTTTCCCGCACAAAACACCGGAACCACAACCCCAGACAGGAAGTGCCTCCTATTGGCTCAGCTGTAGCTGGCCGCTACAATATTGAAATACAAGTAAAAGTCCAGAATTCAAAATGTAGCCTATACACTTCACCTATACATGGTAAAATAGGATGGGTGGCAGTTCCATACATACTACAGTTAAAGCCAGTCCTACAGTACTACAGTTAAAGCCAGTTCTCTCCGCTGTGGTCAAAACGGCACTAGGGTTTGTTTTTGTTCTAGGCCTGTATGTTGTTAAAAGTACCAAAGGTAAAAACAGGCTATTCATTATTCAATTCAGAATATCATTTTTTATATTATTGGTAGGCTATTATGTTTTAATTTACGTGAATTCATCTTATTTTTGAAGACGTGTACATTTGAATGCATAAATGCAATGATTTGGAAGAAATAAAATATAGTTGTTTGTACTTTTTAAATCCATATACTTTTTAGTTCCACAAGTTGAAGTTCCCAACTCCAGATCGACCTTTGAAAAGGCCATTGGTGCGTTTTCTCATCTCCCTAAGATTACTGTATTCTTTTTATCCTGGCCTCAGCAAAAAGCTAGCCTGTCTTCAATTAAGACCAAATTCTGCTGCTAGACTGTGGACTTTAGAGCGTGACCATATCACCCTATCTTGGCTGCCCTTCACCGGTTGCCTGTGATCTCCGGAATCTATTCTAAAGGTTTTACTGATCACTGAAGGCTGTGGGTCTAAATTGTTAGCCTGTGCTTGCTTTTGATCCTTAGATAATGCGTTCTTGGTTAAAATTTACCTCATTACCTGGGGGCAATCAGGCTTTTGTTGTCTAGGCTTTGGAATGCAGTAAATAGAGGAGCTAATGTTGTCAACATCAGTGACTTCACTTAATACACTTCTGAAGACCTTAGATTTATGTCAAGCCTATTGGCTTATGGTAATGTTTAAATCTGTTTTGTGTTGATTGCATTGATGCTGCATTCAGATTGTGCTTTGTTTGCCATTTTTATCTTTGTTCTATGAATTGCTTTGTAATGTTGTGCTAATACATTTCATATCATGATGATCATTTTGAAAGTATATTTTCGTACAAGTAGAAATTTGATTAAGCAACTTCCAGTTGTACGTTGTAGTTGAGTCATATTTGCAGTAGTTGAGTCCACCGCTGCAAACCACTAACAGACCACGACCACCACCTTGCTTCCATTTACAGTACAGGTATTTGCTAAAATGCATAAAAAAGGCAGAGACGTTTTGCCTGAAGCATCAGAAGGGGAGGGTGTAAGTGTGGTAGAAAAGCAGACACTGTCAGTCTACAACTCTACATTGAGTTCATGTTGGGGTTAGCCTTCAAATGCCCCGAAGACAATCGCAATCTAAACATTGGATGGAACAAGTGATACTTGTAGAATCAATGCCCTTTATCAATACCGACAGGTAGCCTATATGAGCTTGGGGCAGAAATCATTCTCCTTTGCTACCCAACTATAGTAGGTATCCACACTCTACAGCAGAGCTGTCGAAAGAAATAAAGGATGAATGAAAAACTTGAAGTACAGTGTACTGTACTGTTGCACACAGCAGAATGTGTAGGACAAAACCTGGCTAATAAGCCAGACTGAATCTGCTGAAAAAATAAATAAATAAAACATGCCAGACAGTGATATTAGTCGAGCTTATCAGCCAGGCTAGTGTAGACAAGCTGTGAGAGCACAAATGTAGCCCATATGAGATGATGGAACATGCCTTCTGCCACAGACGGCGCTGCATTTAAATTGGACAGAAATGCTGTGAATTTCTTTTCTCCCTCGCCTAATTGTTGGCCAGGATCGCTTTATCACCCGAGGTGAATACAGATATCAGCAGCAAACCCACAGTACGTGCAGCCGCAATGTGAACTCGGTTCACATTTAATGAGCTGTATACACTCAAATGTAAGGCTGGCGCTGTGTGATGAAACAAATGTATGTGTGTGTAGTATTCAGTACAACACGCTACATATTGAAATTTTAACCTTTTAGCCTTACCTGGGTGATTAATGTCTTTTAAGTGTGACCTTATTGACGCAAAGCTGAAGGGCAAAGAGGTAAAATGACTCTCAAGAGCCATGCTCTTTTAACCTGTGTTCTCACTGCAGTAGCATGATGAAGATGGCTTGATGTCTGGGTGTTACACAACAGTTACACAACGGGTCTGTCTGTCCAAGTCTCTTTTATGTCCCATGTACTACTGTTCAAGGTTTTTTATTTGTCACTCCAGTGTACAGTATGTCAAGAGATATTCAGGGATGAAATAACGTTTCCATTTTCCACAGTGCAGTAAGACAATAATAGACAGTGCAATAAGACAATAGTCAAGACAAAATATAGACGAGACAAACAATAGTGCAACAGAACAGTAAAGTGCTAACTGAACACCTAACTTGAGGTGAAGGTGCTAAGCTATAACCAGGTGTGATAAAGTGTCAGTAGTATGAAATGAAACTTCATACTACTACTATATGTACTACTCTGATGACATCTGCCTGCTATCTGAGCATGTAAGACAGACACAGGCTCTGCTAACCAGAGTGGAGTTGTAGTGTGTGCTGGAGTTGGCCTCGGAGCTAAATGCAAAGAAGATTGAGGTCATGACCTATAACTTCCCCCAGGAGCATTTGCCTCTGACAACAATAGAGGGTATGGTTGTTGGAGGAGGTCAATGACTTTAAATACCCGTGAGCATGGCTTGGCTCCGTAGAAAAGGACCTCTATGGTAGGAAAGCACTTGCCTGGAGAACCCTTAGTGGTATTACAACTGTGTGGAAATCCAACCTCCCCCGGCACATCAAGATCAGTTTCTTCTGTGTCCATCCATTCTCCTATATGGCTGTGAATGCTAGACACTAACGCAAGCCCCAGATAAATCCCTGGATGGGTGCCATACAAGAATGTTACGTGTCTGTTCGGGGCATTGCCATGTGTATCAGAGAAAAAGACCCAAAAACTTGTACTACTGGGGCTACTGAGGGAAGCAACACACAGGCATCGATCCAGAGGACGTCCCACACCTACCGATGTGGACGCTCTAAAAAAAAGATGCTGGTGCAGAGAGCACAATGAGCTGGCCAGATGTATGGTTACCGAGATGATCGGGGACACGGTGGAGGGCTCATCTGAGGATGACGTAGAGAGGGACTACAAAGTAAAGTACACCCTCTGGACATGATTGCGCTAGCATGACGCAGGGGCTTACTCCTAATCCAACCCTTTTGATGAGGAAAAAAAATCCAATGTAGTCCAATGTAGTTATTATTTGGTCAGTGACTGGTGTTAATATATTCCTCTGGTTTTACTTTGATATTTTTTGCTATAGTTGTGAAGACACTGTTTCTTGAATAAATAGGGCATTGACTTACAAAAACAACATTTATTGACGATATAGCACTATTTACACTGTAAATATTCCCCCTTTTTGCTTAGTAATAAATTATGCTTAAATTCAGTTGGTTCTCTCACCTGATGAGCTGAGGCCATAGCAGCAGGCCCGGATGTAACATTTCCCAATTGGGGGGGCAGGCGAAAATTGTATGGGGGAGGCTTCATCGCCCGTGTCGTTTCGTGCCAGAAGGCGCTACAGCTGCTGGTTGTTTCCTGTTCAGCTGAAGTGATAACGACAAATGGACGTCACACGATATGGAGTAGCTTGCATGAATTGTCATGGAAACGTGAAAATCAGGACTTATACACTATGTGGTGGGAAGTGTCGAGACTAGACTAGACTAGAAATATACTGTGCTGCAAGTAAAAGTATTCAACATTTTATTGAGTAAAAAATAATGCATATTATTATATAATTTAAAATAATTTGAATTATGAGTAAAACAAAATTTAAAGTTTTATTGGCATCAAAATGTATTTAAATGACCAAAAGTGGAAAGCAATTAATATGCAAAATGTCCCATTTCGCATGCTTTCAAATGTATAAATTGTGAAAGAAAGACTTTAAATTTTAAAATAGACTGACACATTACGAGCTTGTAAAACCAATACATGTAGATGGCCAAAATGGATACAGAGCTGAAGGGTTTTGGCTAGGCTAACCCAACCCATAAAGTATAACTCCAAGTTTTATGCTTGCAGTGGACTAAAACCACAATAATTACCTTGTAGTGGTGTAGAATTAAAAGTATTAGTGCTACTCTCTGACTTGAATATCTCTGGTTGTCATGGAGACACCTCAAGGTGTTGCATATGGCTTTTGTGACAGATAAAAAGAGAAAAGGAAAAAATAGAAAACGACAGGCAGACAAGATACTCAAACAAAGCGTGTACAGTACAGTACAGACGGAATTGTGATAAATTATCAAATAATATCAGCAGGCCGTCTGAGCCGAGGCTCAGCGTGCGCCACAGCAGGCGTTCTCCTCGCAGCAAACGAGACGCCTGTCTCGTTTAAATAGCCGCGGCTGCACATGGTTGATGTCACACATGAAAAGACAAGCGGCTGCGCTTCGGCAGCCATTTGTCATTCGTAACGGCCTGGCGCGGCGCTAATAAGCAGCCGTCGCCTCTTACGGCAGATATCGTCAGACTGAAACCTGTTATCTCCATTCTCCATATAATGTTTGGTGTTTTTTGGGGGAGATTAACCCTGCGTATTAGATCATATATTACACTGTCACACAAATGCATCAAAAGCAGCAGATCCACAAGCTTGAAGCGTATTGACTGAGAGTGTACAAATGGAACCAAATCTGAGATTTTATATTAAACATTTTGTTCCATTTGAAACCTATTTATTCTAACCGTAAGTCCTAGTTTAGTAAGACATGCAAGTGCAGCTTGTAAATCAATGTTGTATAATGTAGTTGACCTGTTCGAACATTCCATATGTTGATCTGACCTCTGACCTTTCTGTGTTGAATCTGTATATTGCCAATATGGGAAATCTGTGCATACACATTTGGACATATTGATTGTGTCATTCTCATGATAACCAGTGTGGTTGCCCTGATGTGTGTCACACTGGTAAATGAAATAAGTAAATACTGTACATGCATCTCCATAATGTGAAGCTGACTTATCACCACCTGGTTCTCTATTGACCTCATCAAACCCTGGATAGCGATACATGGAGAAGACCGGATCATCACTTAGATCTTCATGTATTAAGAAGCTCTGTTGTTTCAGCACAACCTCACCCTTTATGATTAGGGGGAGGTCGATTCTCGCAATCAGTGTGTCTTACTGGTATTATCACTGACGATCAAATCGTATGTGGACTTAATGCATTTCGAACTGGGATTCCTTGAACTCAAAAGGGTTGAGAACAAGGGTGTAGTGTAGGGGGGATGCGGGGGGAACGTGTCCCCCGACTTCTCACATCTAAAATATTTTTGTGGCAAAAGTAGGCCTATGTTTTTTTGTCTTGTCATTTACTTGGATACTATGGATATAACTAGGCATTGTAAACAACAAGTTTACAACAAGTATATCTATGCTATACTTGTTTTACTAGCGTGTCTGTGTGTGTTGCGCAGGTGCACGCAAATGCGCATGCAAATGCATGTGCATGCATGTGTCTTAAAGGGGAATTCCACTCATTTTCAATATTTTACTATGCCATTAATATACCTCAGTGCTGTTGTGTGGACGTGATAAAAAAGTTCCCCCCATTCAGTGTTTCCTAGAAATGGAGGTCTAAAAAAATCATTAGCATGGTGAAACACATCTTGATGTCATCATCTAGATGTGTTTCACCATGCTAATGAGTTTCCTTTTTTCTGAGAGTGTACAAATGGAACATTTGTACACTCTCAGAAAAAAATGAAAAATGGTGTAATTCCCCTTTAAGAGACATCCCCCCACTTCTAAAAGTCCCACTACAACACCTGTTGAGAATCAATGAGACAGCGGAAAAGGCGAAATATTATGAAATATTATGAGCATACATTTATTTTTATGTCACAGATACGATTCAGTTCAGATAACATTCTGTGAGTGTATTACACGTTGCAGCAATTTGTTTTGTAAACCAAAAGGTGCAGAGTAAACAATGCATACATCAACAACAAATCACATTTCAGCAGGTATACAGAAATCTGTTTATCCCAAGGGGAAGTGGAATGGTTTCAGAAGCAACCAGGCACAGCAGTTAGAAGAACACAGACAGGACATGTCAGAAACAAAGCAGACCTAAATAAGAGGAAACATTTCACAGCACTATTGTGTTAAGTAAACAGATGTAAAACATAATAATGGGGTATGTGCTTTAAGGAAACTAGGATAGAAATACTGCATTGAAACAGTGGGCAAAGTGCATGGCGCATAGTGGGGTTTTGTCCGCAGCAAAACACTTCGGAACATGGCACGCTTCCAAGGCCCTGATCAAGGCAAATAGGCTGGGGGCCGCTTTCAACTGCCACTTCAGAGGAACCGAAAACTCTCGGCTAACATGACTATTTGTCATTTGTTTGTGGCCAAAGTGGCTGAACTGTGCCTTGTAGTATTGGTTTGCTATTGTCTGAAAGTCAACAAAGACAGTCTTTGTTAGGGAAAATGCTAAACTGGGATTAGCTCCAAACAGCCGACGAGGCTACAAGGAAACTGGGAGGAACTTGGTGGTAATCGCGCAGATGCACCGATGGGTTTGAGGGAAGCTGTGTAACTGAAGCGCTTGGAACACGCTGTTGAAGGAAACCCCAAGGAAATCTCCACAGATTATCCTACCAACTGCTCCACTGCATCCAGCGGGGACCTTCTGAAACCCCCTTTTTACATGAATGTCTTTGTGCCGCTTCAGAAAGCACAGCAGCTATAACCCCACACAAAATGAAGGTGCCAATATGCACCTGAAATTGGTTTGTGACAGCAATGCCCCCCTTACACTTGTTGAGGAACTTAATATCATGATTATAGCTTGTGGATTGGCTATTTTTGCCATTAATATGCAATGTGGCTCTCTGAAGTGAGTGTGGAAATATAGTGGCCCTCTATCGTCAAATTTGCCCTCCCTCTATATATCTCTACTTGAACTCAGTATATGTTAACTATTTCGGGGTCTTCCATTTTTACCAAATCTCTCAAAAGTAGCTGATCTAGCAGTATGAGACAGTAGGGCTGCAGGCCTACAGGGTACAGTAAAACCAATGGGATCACCAAAAAAAGGAAAGTCTGATCTTGTTTCCATTCAGGTCCTGAGAGATTCAGTTCATAAGCATTATCTTGACAAAATATGGACGCTGGTTGAAAGTGAAAGAGGCTGTGTCGTTATGTGTTTTGTATTTGTATTTGCTGTGTCGTATTTAATTGTTTACCTTGACTACGAACAGAAGCTCAGAAAGGAGACTAACGGATATGGAAGGTGTGTGAAGGTGTGTGACTAATTGGCTACAACAAACCCTGCTACTAAAGGTCAATGACGATGTCTTCTCTGTGGAAAAACACACCTTCATGTTTTAATGCAGAGCTGCTTACCATCTGTTGTGCATAGCTGCTTTACAGTCATGTTGTTACAATTAAAAACAACTAAGATGTAAGTAACCGACTTGTATTATATTGTGAGTGTGGGTCGCAGATCGGTCATAAACCCATAGAATAGGTGTGTGTGTGTGTGTGTGTGTGGGGGGGGGGGGCACATACATTAAAGTTGACAAGAAGAAGATAAAACGAATGCACCACAAGTGAAATAAGCTTCTAGTTTGTCTGTAATTGAGATGTTGTGCTTGCAGACAGCAGCATCTGTTTCTCCTTATGGACCCGTCCTCTTCTGTTTCAGAACTATAAAGTTATGTATTGATGGTGGTGGAGACAGAGGAGTGAGAATTTAATGGGAAAGTAAACACGTCTAGTATGTTCTGACACAGACATTCCCAGAGGAGAGTTACTGTATGTGGATTATTGGGGGTCTTTGGGTCTGCAATAAACAAACTTAGATATCTTTTGGAAATCAACCCAAAATACCCCTACCGGCACGTGTCCTGGAAATTGTATTTTTCAAAGTTAGCAATAACTATCATTTTAGGTGTTTCAAAGACATTTGAAAATAAATATAAATATTTCCTTGTAGGTTTAACCCAGCACCCATACTGGGGGGAATTAAAGCTGTCACAGAAAATATCAGAAATGGGAAGATGCAAAAAAGGAAAACAAAAAGTACACTAGTGAAGGGCCCTGAGACTGAGAGACTATGATTAGTGATATAGGTTGTTGAAATTACACTGTTTAGACAGTCCATGTAGTCAGAGTGCAGGAACTATCAAAAGAATCAAGTTAAATTTTACATTTTAACACCACTGCCAAATTAGCCTTCTTATTTATCACAGCATGGATGACAAATGTTTTGTTGCTGCCTATCGCCTGCTGGGCAGATTGTTCACTAGCTGCAGCAGTGTCTTTTTTTAATTTGTCATATCACCTAGGCATGACTTCAACAAGAGGAACCCTGAATCCCCTCCGCCCAAACACACACACACACACACACACACACACACACACACACACACACACACACACACACACACACACACACACACACACACACACACACACACACACACACAAATCATAAATTATGACGAAAAAAGACTTCACAGGAATATGGCTGCCTGTCTTATGGTGAACTACCACGGGGGTTCATTTACATCTGTGAACAGATAAAATATGCATTTGGCAACGCTTCTCTCCGAGTCTGATTGTGCCATTTAGAATGTGTGCCATCAAACAGGTTTCAAATAAGACTCAAATCCATTATTAATGTGCCCCGTAGTGATAACAGCGAGGTGTTCCGCTGTCCCTAGGCCCATGTAGCTTGCATGTATTCCCTCTCTGGCCAAGAATCCAACCCTGACATTTAAAGGCTTCTCCATTAATTGTGCCTCCCATACATATAGGCTTCTCCATTGGAGATGATATTGGTGGGCAGATTTGGAAATGTTTTATAATACCTTAGACCAGGGGTTTTCAACAGGTGGTCCCCAGCTAAATGGAAAATTGGTTAACCAGATGTAACTCTTTGAAAGTGTAAACATGAAACCAAATGGACCCTTGCAGGTCCATTTAGTAGTTACATATTTACACTCTCAAGGGCTAAAATATTCATCACCTGAATTAGCCCAATGCTGAATAAATAGTGGGCCCTGGTATGAAAAAGGTTGAAAACCACTGCCTTAAATTAAATGATATTTATTATTATTAATGAACAGTGGTTTCTATTTCAGCATGAAATTGGCTTGGAATCCCCATTGATGATGTCATTGGTAGGCAGCTTTCGGAAGTGTCCACAGACCCACTAATGAGACGCATGAGTGAGTAGTCGGAAATTGTGCCATCGTATAATGAGCATTACATAGTGAGTTCCAATTAGATAAGGTTGAGAATGGGTGAAGTGCTCATTAACGTGAATTCAAATTATGGCAGCAATCAAGGCACTGGAATAAAATCTAAATCATTATGGCAGCAATCAAAGAGTGTATTTGTATTTCAATTATCGCTTCACGAAGACAAAAATATGCTACTCATGACTCCACTATATTTCTAGAAAGAGAAAAGTATATAGGCTTCAGTTGTGTCAAATGTAGTGAAATTAGTTGGTCTACAAACTGATATATTTTGAGGTCCTAGGTTCATTCTTATTGATGTTGTTTGGATATTTCTGGAAAAAATCTTTCCAATGCACTGATATTAAAAAGAAAGTGGAGGCGACTTTGCAATTTCTACATTTGAATACCAAAGTTTTGGCACAGCAACTTTCACTTCAAATTGAGTAAAATTTATATGTGACTATAACTTTCACTTCAAATTGAGTAAAATTTATATGTGACTAATGTAATGTACATTAGTCACATATAACTTTTACTCAATTTGAAGTGAAAGTGAAACATTGAATAACTCTGGTCAGTTGACGGTTTTGTGATGAAAAGATGTTGGACACATTCTGAGCCCCCCACCACAAGTATTTTTTTCTTTCAGTTCGGGGAGGAAAAAAACATTTTCTGTCCATAAAGTGCATTTTTTACATGTGGTGTAAAAGTGTGTCTACTGGAGAATGTCGGCTTTTTCATCACAGAACCGTCTTTGGTAAGTAGCGATGTGTGCTGCATGTGGAGAGGCTGTGCTGCATGTCATTGCAGTGGCAGATAATGGAGAGACCAGAGCTAGAGTAGGAATATCTATACTTGGACTCAAGTAACTGCATGGTGCTGATTACTCAATTTGTCCCCCACTAGCCCAATAACATCAGCTCTTTTGATTAGCATAAATCTTTAAGTGGGAGCTGTCACTCAACGGGGCTTGACTGGCGTTTGCCGGTGGTGTGAGCCAAAAGGAAAGTGGTTAGATAAGCCTTTTGTCTTTGTCTGTTAAATGCCCCGACCTTGGTGTATTGAGCTGCTGTCAGACTGCATTCTGCACACGCCACACGGTGGCCCGTTTGACCAGCTTTGTGCTCAGGTTTAAGGACATTCTGGCAACTGTGGCACAGGCTCTCACAAAGGCTGCAGAAACCTCTCATCTCCGTATGTTTAAACTTTTGGTCTGTTTTAAGAGTGGCAGATCTGAGAGCTTGAACACACGCCGCATTTCGAGCTTGTAGATTAGATGATTTGATGCTTTTGAATGAGAATCCTGAAAAGTAAAACTTTTTAACATTGCGTTTGCACCCGACAGAGACAAAAACCTGCTTCTCTTCATGGACATTGCCATTGTAAATGTGAGTCATTATTTGTGACCTTGCCTTCTTTGTCTTTGGGTCATTATGATTAACATGACCTTTAAAAAAGGGGGACAATGCCGGGGTCAAAACCTTGGCTTGAGGGGAGAAACCTTTTATCGAAAGACAATGAAATCCATTTGCGAACATGGCAGATTTTGCGACAGTTTAAACCCTAAACATAACCTCAGTTAAGCCTATGCCTAAACATAACCTTAACCGTTGAACATTATGCAAACCATCGTGACTGTTACGCAAAACAGTTTGCGACAGTTATGCAAAACGGTTCACGGCTGTTATGCAAACGGCTGCGGCTGTTATGCAAAACAGTTTCTCACTTTGAATTCCAATGAATAGAACTTTGGCTATCAGTGTGTGCATGCTGCCACTCTTTTGTCTTGTAAAACTTAACTTTTTAAATGTTTTTGCCATGAGCTGGCACAACTATTAAGACTGTGTGCGTAGCATCCTCCTGCACAGGCCTAGACCATCACAAAAAGAAAAGAAACCCTGGACCACAGCACTGCTACAGTGCTGTAACGTTTCAGTGCCAACCATTTAAACACATAAACAGTGAATGGAATACTCATGGTGGGTCTATTGACCATGCCAGGAAAGTGCACATTTGTTTGAAACAGTCTCGTTATTGATGTACAGTACACACAAACTTTTCTTCACACATGCAGGCCTTTTCTTTTTTATCTCAGTGTATAAAGCTTAGTACCATAACTATATTATTAAACCAAAGGATGGTCATGGACTGCGAGGTATAGGCTACCCTTTTCCTTAGTTCAAGATTCATGCCCTCGCATTCCAAATGGTTGCTTCTTGAAAAGTGCACAGAGCATACGCTGTAGCGCTTCACATAAAACGACTTTCCTCTCGGCTTTGAAGTGTCAGTGGAATGAGCAAGACATCGCCTCGCTGCCGCCAGTGATCACCACACTGTAGAGTAGGACATGCATGCATTTTGTGAAGGGAAGCAATCTGCAAGGTGAATGTGTGACTGAGAAGTGACTCAGCCACTCCTTCTGCCTGCTACTTGCATTATTCATCCCCAAGGGGCTCTAACAGCAGCTGTCATAACACCGCTTCCAGGTGGAACCTCGTATATCCCAAAGTCATGCTTTTTAGGAAATGGAAACAAACATAAAACACAAGTTCTAGTTAATAATAATAACTGGAATGAATGCAATTTTGCAATTGCAAAGTGGGGTTGCCCCGATGATATTGTAATCTGCGACCGAGATGCTAGCCCCACCGATGTTGTAATGGTGTGATACTGCACTGGCCTCACCACTTCCAGTTCAAGTTTCAAGTTTATTTGTCTCCCGAAGGAGAAATTTGTCTTGGAGTCAGGACCACACCAGCTATCTATTCAGCAGTTTAATGGAGAGAGGTACGAATGAGTGTTTGTACCTGTTATGTTTGCACTGTGGCGTCCTATACTTTCTACCTGATCTCATTAATTCATATTCTGAATGAAGAACATGTGAGGAGCCAGAGGTTACAGTCCTAGCTTGCCTTATTACCGTCTGCTCAAAAATGGCTTGCTGGTCAAGGGGGGAGAAGATACGCCCATGATCTTCCCAGCCGTTTTACGGTTTTTTCTATTTGAGCTTTGTATTTCACAGTCAGATTTCCACTTGACTGCTGCTCTGAGTCCTGAAGCTCTCCAGCGCTGTCTAGGTTTTCTAGGTTCATTTGTTGAACCGTGTGGAGTAGCCCATTCTCAGCGGATACATACAGTACCTCCTAATGAAACATGCTTTAGTTACGTCATTTAGAACAGTGGTTTCTCATTGGCTGGATGAATACAAAATAAATATTAGAACAAAGTTTACAGAAGAAAGTTTACAGTATATGTTACTCCACCAAAACACACCATAATGAGCTTGTTGTTTGTGAAAATGGCATTCGTACACGACACACATGACCAAGTTGTTGCAGTGGTCGCAAGTTGATGCTAAACAGTGTTGTACATCTCTTTTCTTTTGCGGGTGGAAGAGCGGTACGTTGGAAAGTAATAAAGTAATATGTTACATAAGTAATATAATGTTACTTTTTCTAAGGGTATCACAGTCTCTGTGAAAAGTGTTTTACTTTGATTTTTGCTTGTGATTTTAGACTCCGACCAGCCCTCTGCCTTGCCTGCCTGCCTTTCAGCCTCAGCTTGCTCACTCTCACCGACTGTAGCAGATCTACAAGCTACTTTTTATTTTTTTAAGAAACGCCCCTTGTACTTGGAGCTTGGACTTCTGCTTTCTGCTTGGACTTGGTTATGCTTTTGGGGCTGCCAGTTTTACAAATCATGACAAAGGGGTCATGAGTAAAGTATTAAGTAAAGATATTACTTTCCTGAGTAATATTGAGTAATTATTGACCTGCTACTGACCATGATACTGACATAATCAATCAACTTAAAAATCAATAATAAAAAAAAGATGATGACATACTGACTTGATACTGAGCAGCATCACCTTTATTTATATTTGAGTCAGAAGTACAAAGCCCCCATTTTCAATGTAGCCAAGGTTGCAATATGTATTGTATAATCAATACATCCAAAACACGATGTATTTATTATACATCAGGCTAAATGTCTAGGCATGGAGTCAACCCACAAACAAAAATAACTCTCAGTAAACAGGAGCAATCACAGTGAAAAATGTATTTAACTGACCGAAATTAAAGAATTTGTGAGTTCATTCCAGAATGTTGGGCTGCTATAAGGTCTTTCCCAGCTCTGTCTGAGCACAAGGAACCTTGAAGAAATCACTAGAGCAGGCTGGTGCTATCATTCAGTTCCAAAATGGACCAAATATAGAATCCCAGCAATTGGCCTGCAGGCTTTATATAAAAATAGGTACCAATGTTTACTGTTTATGCTGCCTCTCAGTTAGAGAGGATAGATAACCTGAAGATAACCCAACCATGCACAATGGTGTTTACTGTGGGAAAACATAATTATCACCAGTCCACCATAAGGCTTGTTGCCTAGGTGATTTAAAAGATATGGCAAGCCTATAAATGTCACCATAGTCCTTAGACATAGAGTAAAGTGGCCTCTATAACAGCTTTTATTATATACTAGATTTGGAAAAACATCATTTGTTGCCTTTTGAGAATATTGAGACAAAATCAATTTCATGGAATTTGTTTGTCATCAAGTCAGATTCCCAGATATTTATATTCAGAGACCCTCTCAGTTGTGGACCAACTATGTTTTTGGGAGTGTTTTACTATGTACATTGCTGGCTGTATGAACACCAAAAAATAAGTAAGGGATAACACCCGACGAACCGGTGATTTCAAATCACCGGTTAGAAGGGGGTTATCCCGCTTATTACATGGCTTACGTCAGTGGTTTTCAACCAGTGGTCCGAGGACCACCAGTGGTCCTTGAGAGGGTGACGGCAACGGCATGTAAACAACCAAATACGTAGCTAACCAAATGGACCCGCTAACAGCGTGCTGGAACTAAATGCGGAAGCGCACCGCGGATTGATATGAACACAGCTGTTTGCACTTTGGGGACCTTGATTATGCAGCGGTCCAATATAGAGCGGAGCGGTGAATTATAGTGTAATATGTCACCGCTCACATGACCAGAACGCTGGCTTCTGATTGGAGCATTCATTCAAGCCATGTAATGAATAAAAATAATGGTGATTCAAATTTTGACATGTTATTGCAGGTTCTAAACAGCAATATACTGACCATGATACAACACTGATCACGATACTGACATGATACAACCTGCGCACACACACACATATGCGCATGGACACACACATTTGTGCACGCCCGCGTGCGCACACACACACTCTCACACGCGCACACACACATGCCTACAGACATGCACGCACTCAGCCGTGCACACACACACACACACATGCACGCGCGCAACCGTGCACACACACACACGCACGCACGCACACACGCACACACACACACACACACACACACACACACACACACACACACACACACACACACACACACACACACACACACACACACACACACACACACACACGTCAATTCCTACATCCACAGTCCACACACAGTGACGTTAAAAAAATACCTATCTCCAAGATGCATGCAAATAACCTCCAAGTCCTTGGATTCCACAGGCTCCGTAAACCATTTAACCACATATTTGTGGAGCACATAATTTCTCTGGGGATGGTCTCTGCCATTAAAAGACATGCACGTGTATTGACTTGAAAGGGATGGACATGGTCCAGTGCCTATGGTAAAGGATCAGTCCATGACTCATCGAAGCTGTTGTTTGTTATTCTGTGTGCAAATTATCTGAGCCTTTTTGTGTGTGCTATGTGAGGCACACAATCTGTCTGCTGCTATCTTAGGCACAGTATTAATGGACAGGGCGTGTAATTTCATTTCAATGATTACATTCATACTACATTCATGTAAGCACATTATATTGTACATACACAAGTAATCATCCTTCTTGGATCCATGTTTAAAGGAGAATTCCACCCATTGATAACATTTTACTATGTTATTAATATACGCCTTAGAGATGTTGTGTGGGCATGATAAAAAAGTTCCCCCCATTCTGTATGTCCTAGAAACGGAGGTTGAAAAAAAATCATTAACATGGTAAAACACAAGTTGATGACATCATCAAGTTAATTGTGTTTCATGACATCATGTTAATGATGTTTTTTTTAGGACCTTTTTTTATTAAAATGTTGAAAATGGGTGGAATTCCCCTTTAAGCATCACTTAAAGTTGTGAATACACTATACAGATTGTCGATTGTCCAGTCATTTTCAGAATAATATGAATAAAAGCAAAAATATTAGTTACCCCAGGTCGTGAACTTGTAGAGCAGCTATTTCGTGCATCCATAGAGTCGTGCTCGGACATATAGTACATTTCTTGTGGTCAGACTTACGGACGGACGGACAGACAGCTCTGTAATGGAGCGCAGGCACCCCTCAAAAAATCTGTGGACAGGGACCTATTTCAAGCCGAGTCAAAAGTGCAATACCGGCATTTGTCTTTGAGATTTAGTTGAATGAAACTATCCAAAAAGACAGATCTAATCAGGTAAAGTAGAAATTAATACTCCAGGGTTAAAGAGATGTACTCATCTGTAACTCAAAGTACAGTACTCAACGTAAATGTACTTGTGTGTGACTTATTGGTTAAACCTCTGACAAAAGACTCCCTCAATGGCCGGTCTCCACAATGGCCAGTCTCATGAGCTATCAGGATCCTTCAAGCACCTTAACAAAAGGTCTGTCCATCAGACACGGCTGGCAGTCTCCATCAATTGTGAGGTTTTTTTTACTTCAGTAGTTGTCCAGGACAGGTTGTGAAGTACGGTGTACGAGTACGGTGACCAGGTGGTTTTTGTTTAGGGCTTTCCAGACAGCATCGATAAACGCCTGCAAAAACGCAGCGATTCTTGATTCTCTTTGCAGTGCCGACATAAAGAAAATCGGCCATCGATTAATGCCAGGTGTTTAAAAAGCTCACTGGATTGAGCTTTCAAAAACATTGCGCGCGTGTGCACAAAACGAGCATGCGCGTAACACAAATCACTGGACGCTGTGCGATAAACGACCGGCGTTACACGCTCGCTTTATCGCAGGTCATTTTCTGAACACAAAATGCCGGTCCTATTGAATACGAATTAGAATGCGCGATTTATTGATCACCATCTGTAAGCCCCTTTTGTTTGTTTTGTTTTTAAAATGCTGTTACCATGCTGTTAAATCTCATACCACTGGTATCCCTACTCTGGAGTAGAGGTCTCAACAGACCTGAAAATTAAAGCCTGACCCTAACTGGGCTGTAACTGATCAACCCCGAGGCCCGGCCCATCAGCACCATCTTCATAATAGTGAATACACAGACAGACAGAACAGAACTAGTATTTCTATTATAGTAAATAATTCAATATACAGTACAGTATATTATTTTTTTCCTGGAGTCGAGGCACTACTGATTAGCATAGATTTTAGTCCCAGCCCGGCCCTAAAATGTTGGGTCGGGCCTGGTCAGGTTTGGGCAGAGTTTGAGAGTTTGTACTCTGAGGTGACAGTGACAATATAGTGGCCCCCGTCACCTTCAAAGTTGCCCACAAACTGCTAAGGACAAACGGCAACACAGAAATCTCTGATCTGCACCCCATCGTCCCTGCTGTGGGGCAGGCCGAACCATGGTTGAATGGTGTGGGTGACAGTTTCATTTCATTTGCTGACTAAAATTTGCATGGAAAACTAATGTTAAGATGCAGGGGCTCTCTCAGTGCCAGCCCTTTTTCATATTTTTGGAGGTCGCCAGTGCCAGCGATTTTCATCTAAAAATCATATTTCATATTTCGGTCCATGTTTCCCGACGGACAAGTTAGTTGACGGACACACACTTTTGGTTCCGGGTTGGTCGGTCCCTTGTTATGGTCTAGCAATGGTCGCTGCGGTCGCTGCTAGCTGCTGTTAGCATGGGGATCGTATTGAACCGGCGCCGGTAAGTTACGTCATGTACAGTAGCGTTAACGTCAGCAGCATCAGTCGTTACTGTAAATCATAATGATAACGGGTGACGTAGATTCATTTCCACGGCACGAAAACCGCTGCTGTTAAGATGGGACGATAAGATGTATGATGAGATGACTGAAAACAAAATGTAGAAGAAATAGGCAAATGTGGCAAGGATTTTTGGATGGGTCCTTTTCTTTGTACATCCCCCTTATTAATTAATTCATATTATTTCAAATACGGTACATTTATTCATAATTATTCCTGATATGTTCAGTATATACAAACAAAAGGGTACGTAGACTAAGTAGGTGACAGTTCTGCCCATACCCGAGGCGAGGTTGGCAAAGGGACTTTCTGTGTGGAGTTTGTATGATCTCCCCGTGTCCCCTATGGTACGTACCCTCACAAAAACATGCAGTAATCCTGGGTTCTAAACTACCTCCCACTGGCCAGCCACAGCGCCGATGGAGAGGACAGGAACTGGTTGGAATAACGTGTTCCTTCCACACTCAATGTCCAATCAGGGAAATGACGTGTTCCTTCCACACTCAAGTGAAAAGACGCCTCATGCATTGAAGGAAGCATGAGCCCAGTTCGCTGCCTCCCCAGGTTGGCGAAAAATGTATAGAGCCCAGGATCACATTAGGAACTGGCACTGGGTGATAAAAATGGGTTACAAAATCATGGGGATAAAAACAGGAAAGAAAAAAAGAAAAGAAGGTGACAGTTCTATCTAGTGCATGGCTTCAATGATAAAGGAAACTAACATTTACGAGAGACTGAAAGTGCATTGAAAATGCAATTTGAGCGACTATCAAGGTGTGGGAATGTGCATTCTCTCCTGTTTGGTTTTGTGGCCACTCAAACTCTCAGAGAGTAAAGGACAATAAATACTATAAACGGAGCTTTTAAAAAAGGCACCGTCTCGGTTCCAGATTCTCCCATCAGATTTTCTGCTATGGATGGGGATCCGTTAAAAGGACCTTGGCACGTGGTTAACTCGTTCAGGGAGCGCTCAGGCCTGACGGATAGAGGCATTGTCCTCTTGGAAGACACTCCCGTCAGGCTGATGGGAAGTGATCACTTGGAATGGCGGTTGTGGCTCTATTGGTGTTGACCTTAAGGTTCTAACAGGGTAATGGAAGACTACTGGAATCACAACCATGGCAGAAAAGAATACCTATTAAAGGCTGATTTATAAGTCGGTGCATGGCTGTGTCGCTGTGCAACAGAAATAACAGGAGGAAACTGGAAACATCATATGTCCAAAACCAAAACTTTAACTGTCAGCAATGGAATATAACTTTCCATGTCTTGTGTTATATATTAGGGGCATTCATTTATTCTTGAAAACCGTGAACCATCTTGCTGTAATACGCAGTAGTGACTAGTGAGTAGTCTATGTTGTCTCTTAAAAGTGACACATGATGTGCAGACCTCATTATAGCAGTCACAACAACTTTCCACTCCGCTTTGAACAGCAGTGGAATATGCCAAGGTGCCCGCCGAGCCGGCAATAAACACTGCAACTGTTGTCCTTCCATAGGAAGTAATTGGCAAACATGCATACTGCGATGAGGATGAGAAAGTGAGGTTCTTATTCTGCCAATTACTTGCATTTTAAGGAATACATGACTCAGTATCAGTGTTATACAGTGCAACACAGTTGGTTTGTGCATGGGCATTCTGCAATCTATATCCTCCCTCTATCTTCTCCACAGGCCACATGTTTGTGCTATTCCCCCTCCTTTTTTGCTGGTAACAACAAATGATATGATTGCGATATGCAGCACAGCATGCATGCAATATTTCATATGAATTCATAGCGGGGGGAAAAAACTGTGGAAAATAAAACGCATAGGCTATCTCACGTTATTGTACAATATATCTTCTGTGGTGTACTTCAGTGGTGCCTTACAGTAAAGCTCTCATGTTTATGTATGTTTCTCTCTGTGAACATCCTAGTAGTACATCAGGTATAGGTTCAAAGAGTTTAACCTTATTCATCACCAGTGTAGGTAAAGTCATGTTCTGGAGAGAGAACCTTCTGCAACATCAAACCAACGTTCTCGGAATGTGACCAGAGAAGAATGATGATTGGAAAGGTTGGAAAAAAAAAAAGACTTAGAATTCACAGCTCCCTGAGGTTGAGTATAATTATCCGTCTGAAACTCCAAGCGCCATTTTATCTGATCAGAAGCAGCTCAACAAGCCTCCCTGGCCTGCTCTAGGAATACTAAACGATAGTCATGATAAGGGTGTTTCCTTAAAGAACTGCAAAGAGCCCACACCTCACCGGAACAACCTAATTTGTTTGCCAGTCATAGTGTCTCATGGTCATTGATTAGTACTCTGTTTGAGGGGTACAACCAGTGTTGGGCAGTAACTAATTAAATATGACATGTTACTGCAATATTATTACCTTTTCCATCAAAAGGAAAGATATTACTCTGCCAAAACATGCCTCATTTACTTATTACTTTTGAGCTTGTTGCGTGTGAAAATAGAACAGATTTAAAGCTATCAACAGATAACAGACATGTGAAGAAGTAGATCCTAATCCACCACAGCATTCTGCACACAGGACATTCACTACAAGTTATCGCAGTTGTTGGAAGTTGTCACTAAACAGATTGTGTTGTTACTCGCTTCGACTATTGGTGTTGTACATCTCTATTCCTTTTCGGGTGGGAGGGGGAACTTGGGAAAGTAATATATAAAATATTATTCTTAAAGTAATAAGTGAATGAATGAATAAATAATTTATTTTCGTGTCTGGTTTCCTTTCGCAGCCCAAACCCCATGTGATTACTCAGACACATTTTACAATACCCATATTTCCAGTGCCAACACGCTGACATAAAAATAAATAATTAATAAAAATAAAAGAAAATGTATATTGTCAAACAAAGTACACAATGTACATTAGCATGCAAGAGAGAGAAAGGTAAAGAGAGACAGAGATGGAGAGAGACAGAGAGAGAGAGAGGCAAAGAGAAGTAATGTAATAATATTACTTTTTCTAAGGGGTCGTAAGCAAAGAAAATATTTTACTCTCCGAAGTAATATTGCCCAACACTGGGAACAACATAGGGCTCCATTTTTGTTACCGCTAAACCCCTTATCCCTTAACTTCTTTGCCTTTTTAAACTATTAAAAAAGAACATTTGTCAATAGTTTAAAAGGCCAGTATACAAGCTCACGTTGAACTATTCCAAAAGGTTTTTCAAAATAGTAAAAAAAAATGATAAGGGGTTTAGGATAAGGGGTTTAGATGGTAACGAAAATGGAGCCCTATATTGGCAAAAAATAATAAAATAAAATAAAATAAAATAAAATAAAATAAAATAAAATAAAATAAAATAAAATAAAATAAAATAAAATAAAATAAAATTATTGAAATGACCTGATTCTTGTAATGCTTGAAATTAAAAAATAATTAGCTGCATAGGTTCACTGCCAATGGTTTTAATGCGGTCTTCTTCATTTGAGCATGCTCTGATTGTTTCGCCTGGGACCGTGTCTATGTTCCCTCAGCTCTATGTTCCCTCACTATGCCTATAGCTAACCCTAACCTTAACCTCAGTAAAACTACACCTAACCCTCACAAACCTAACATTAACCGCAGTAAAACTATGCCTAAGCCTTGGGGGAACATAGAGGTGAGGGAACATACTGTAGGCATGACCCCGTTTTGGGAAAATAAATCTGTTTTGCAAAGGCTCCCATCTTCCTAATAAGAGCTCTGGTCAAAAGTTGAAAAGACAAGTGGCAAGAACAGATGTGGTTTAGGGTCGTTTATCATCCTTTATATAAAATGAGCCAAATGACACAGTGAACTGAAGTGATAATGGGAGTTATTCCATTATCAGTTGCTGCAAGGTTCTTCCATGGCATCTTTCTGAAGAGCCAATTTTGGTTCTAGTTGGCAACATTTTTTCTGTGAATACATTGAGTGCTTTGTAGAAGAAGGAAGAGTATAGCTCCTTTCTTCTGTAAAACCAATTATTGGCCGTGGTTCCTTTAGATAAGAATAACAAGTTTAGCAGGAAGTTCCTCTGGCATTATGTGATTTAATTTCCTTCTCGTTCCCTTTTGTTTACACTCCCCAGAGAAACACAAGGGAGTGAAGGAACATTGTACTGTCAAAGTAATATGAAGTAATAATCCAAAGAATAAATAGGCCAGACTTGTAACACTGATGAAGTAATGTCTTTGCAGTTCCTGTTGACTTTTCAGTTGAGAGCTTGACAGTCCATTCAGAGTCTGGACACTCCATTCCTCCATGATGGACATGAATGACCTCTTTCCAGCATGAGTATACAGATAGGGCTTGTACACATTGTAGGATATTTGCTCCCATTATGCAGTCGGACATTGGCGATTTTAGGAGGGTGGCCTCCTAATGCATTATATATAAAAACAAACCCATTAAATACTCATTATATATACAAAAAATGTTTTTGTCAGTTGTAACTTAATTTAATTGTAACTTCATACTTACACATTCATATTTTTCATTTGATTCATGGTTTGTAGTGAATACTTTACTTCTGAATCAAATATAGCAAGCAAGCAAGCAATTGGAACAATTTGATTTTAAAAAGTATCCCTAAAGAAAATATTTGTACCCTGGTATTACCGAATGCTCCATCTGACTGGGGAAAAAATAAATGTCCCCAAGTGCTAAAAGAAAAAACTCACCTGTCTGTAGTGAGTGATGCAACAAACAACTGCTCTTGCATCTAGTAATCATTGTTATGCTTAAACTGTACACAGTATGAAGCTCAACGGCGCCACCTTGGTATTCTAAACCATAGAGGGGAAACGCCCTTCTGGCTCTGGAGTGCAAGTGCAAGTGCTGGACATCTTCATGAGATTCCTGGCAAAGTACCTCAGAAGCAAGTGTGCATGTTTAGGTCTGATGAGTCCCAGAAAGGATGCACTCTGATTGGCATCTTAACGTGGCACGCCTTCCACACTTCCGGCATACTTTCTCCCCCAGTGTACATTGTTCGTCCCCTCCTTCAACACACAAGGCTCCAACAAACTCCATTTACAGTATTGGTTGGTTGGTTGGTTTGTTTATCAAAATCACTATGCCCTACTTCGGGACATACTGTACATACAGACAAACCTAGGCACAGGCATCTGCTTAATGGTGTGACAGCATTAACCAACATGCGCTCAAAAAGATGAACGCTCCCTACGGTTGTCAGTCACCATGTAGTGCAGTGTGTTGATGGCTTGTTAACAACCGTCTTTGTTTCATTGATTGTCTAATCAACTCCTACAGCTCTCTCTTTTATTTATTTTTTTGTCCTATGTGGCACTCCCACTATTTTTGGAAGCCATTTTCAGAAGAGAGAGGCAGACTGGAATTCAACCCTGTGTAAATAATGACGTACACTTATATGCATGGCAGTGGGTGCATAAAATATGTTTTCCTGAGTCTGTGAACACACAAATAAATGACACATTTGGCCTTCAGGAGTTTGGATTACTTGGTTTCTTTGTAGTATGATTCACTGAAAAGGAGTACAATGGCAACTCCAGAAAAAATAGTGAAAATAGCGCAGTAACACGTTGATAGCTTGTTGATCAGCTATTTCCGGGGTGAAACCCAGCACTCCCATTCATCCATGTTACAACATGGAGTTTGAAACAAATTTGTTCAACACAATATGCTGCATTCCATGTTAAGGGAACTTTGGGGGTAAAAAAGCAGTTATCTTGAATGGTGCCATCTGGTTATGGAAAGGAGTGGAATTTGCACTTTAACTATAGTAAATGTTGCACTTGTGGTGTGGAAAGGACAGTTTTACTGATGGCTAAACTGATGTCTATGTGTGCACATCTCTGCTGCTAAGTAGGCAACTTTAAAGTTCTGAAATGAAATAAGTTTACTTTGAGCTAAAATGTATGTAATTGCCTAATTATTTGTTTATGTTTGCTTCTTTAGAAGAAAATTCAAAACTAAACACTTCAAGTGGTGACAAATGTTAAATCGCAAAAATATGTGCAATGCATTGCAGCAGGAGGACCACTGGACCAGAAGATAACTTTATCAGCAAAGTTAGACAGGGTTAGTGTGACAAAGGAGTGCCCTCTAAGATTCTGCATGGTCCAAATTAAAGAGAATTGTCCCCACAGGACACTCAAAATGTTTGCTTATAAAGCTACTGTTGCAGCATCCGTGATTTATCGCCTCCACCTAAATCTGTGCCTGATGGAGTTCCCCCACTCAGCAGGGTAGTGCCTCGCCAAGGTCAATGGGCTGGAAAATAAAACTGTGGACAACTCTCCCATAAGTCTGTCAGGGAGATTTTGTCATTCAAAGTTGTTCCAAATGGGGTTGAAATGTGGAAGGTATATATTCTGTTCTGTACCTCAAAGGGGACTATTCATAGTCATAGGCTGCATAGTGCTGCAGAGTGGGGTCCAGGGACCTTGATGGCTACCTTGGGGGGTTGAAGGAGAGTGGATGTCAGCACACTGTTCTTTAAGTTCCATTTTATTCAATTGGTTCAGGTTTCAACACTTCGACCCCTTCGGGTCTTCATCAGGAATACCTTGAGGGGGTTCCAACGGATAACAGTTTAAAGATGGGAATTGCAATTACTATTCCATATCCGATAGCATATGCCGATGCATATATGCAAGTATGACCTTTGAAGTTTGTGTTACCACTAAAAGAAGCATTCCTAGGGGAGTGAGGGGTTAAGGTTTTCGTTAAATTGAGATTAATGTGGAGGTTGTTCTATTGTTTTCTTTGGCCAATCATTCAAAGCTTTGACATTGGTTTAACCTTCACTCTCTAGCATAAGATTAGTTTAGTTTAGTTTATTTGTTTATTTCGACAGGACACATACAGAATATGTAGAATTAGAATTAGCTGCAGCTAAATTTCATCTGTTGTCCTCATGAACCAAAACATACAGACACACAATGTTGTAAGACAATGTTATAGACAGTGTTATATAGAATACGTAAAAAAGTCACAACTTCAGTTGTCAGTTGTAATAGCTAGTCACTAGTCGTTTTTTTAACATTAAGCATAAGGCAGGCATTGTCTAGCCAGGCATGTACCCTGTCAAGAGCACTGTGTCATTCTCTACACATCAGATTGTGGACTTCAGGTGAAGATGAACCCCACTGATGTTAATATTGTTTAGCTCTAAATATTGATCGATATTGCAATATTTGGCATACATACACACATATATGAAATGGTATCCATATCTTCCGTCACCTACTAATAGAAGACCACTCTCTTCCATTGATAATATTGTCAGACAGGACAATCTTATTCTTGACATTATCACTGCATTGCCTGAAGCCCAATATCTCAGTGGTGGTACATTTACTACGTAACTGTATGTGAACAATTTTCACTAATTCATATGCCCACTTTACAATTATTTAAAAACGTTTACTACTAAGTTAGTTAGTTTGAACATTTTGATTATTACAAAACATACATTACCACATCAGTCCTATACACACATTGCTTGATTGTAGAGTATGCTACTTTGCAGCATTTACTTTTACTCTCAAGTGAAACATGTGAGTGCTTTTTCCCATGGGTGGATTCCCTGAACAGCATGGGCCTGTACTATAGAGAGGTTTGGTTTCTCATTTGGGATAGTCTGGTTTGAATTCATTGTGTTACAGTTTCTCAGCACACAAACATAAAGGCTTGTACAGTACTGTACACTGCACTGTACACTGTACACGGTTCTGTTGCTTTGTTCTGTTTGGACTTTGTTGTGCTTGTCAAGTCCACCTGCTCATGACATTAACCTGTTGGATGAGGACCCAAAAGGACACCGCTCTAAAAGGGCACCATACGGACGACGTCTGGAACTCATAACTGGCCTCCATAAAATCTGTATCCACCAACCATCTATTTTTTTCTCTTCATGATTTACAGTATATTTGTATGTCTCTAAATGTTAGGATGAATTAAACAAGATGGAAAACTGAAAAATGTTTTTGGTTTATTTGGTTTTGCTTTATCTGGCCCCATTTAGTTTAGATTGATGTGTCCTCCACACCTGAAACCAATCTTTTTCTGTAATTTCTCCACTAAGCATTCACATATCGTTTTGATATATTTGGTTATATATTTGGTCAGCCAAACTGCTGATATAATTCTCATCTTCCCTTTATACATATTTTAATCATTTTGTTTTATACCTTTCACTCCAATGGAGGACCTTCATTTAATATCTTTATTATAGTAATTAATAATAATGATAACTAAAGAAGTCCTGAAGTACAACACATATCCTTCAAATTCATCTATTACTCCATATCTGTGCATAAGGCCTAGATCTTCGTCACCGCTAGACCCATTATCCTTTAACTTCTTTGCCTATTTAAACTATTTCAAAAAACATTTTTCAATAGTTAAAATGGCCAGTCTACAAGCTCACAGCGTGTCAATGGATTGGCATGTTAAACTATTCCAAAAAGTTTATCAAAATAGTGAAAAAAGGGATAAGGGGTTTGGATAAGGGGTTTAGCGTGTAACGAAAATGGAGCCCCAAACTGTTTTTCTCTTCCGGGCAGGTCAGAGGACACGTGTGCATGTTGTGTGCACACGCATCAGACAAACACAGTGTAACACACACATCCTTGGAGTGTGAAAGTGTTCCTTTATTGGACTGCAGCCTAAAGTAATTACTGTATCACTGCCAGGCCATAACAGCAGAGAGGGAGTCTTTTCTGTGTGTGTGTGTGTGTGTGTGTGTGTGTGTGTGTGTGTGTGTGTGTGTGTGTGTGTGTGTGTGTGTGTGTGTGTGTGTGTGTGTGTGTGTGTGTGTGTGTGTGTGTGTGTGTGTGTGTGTGTGTGTGTGTGTGTGTGTGTGTGTGTGTGTGTGTGTGTGTGTGTGTGTGTGTGTGTGTGTGTGTGTGTGTGTGTGTGTGTGTGTGCGTGCGTGCGTGCGTGCATGCACACCACGTGGTACATGTATGCTCTCTGTCTGTCTGAATGTGTCTCTTCTAAGAATTCAGTGTTAGCCTACAGTATATCTTGTGCAAGCAAGCTGCCATCAGTCTAGAGGAGTAATTCCCTACATATTTTTTCCATGACAGTCTTTGCTTATGAGGTGACTACCACTTTGGTGGTGAGTAAAAACATACATGGTCGTTTGTAGGGATGGGGGAAAAATCGATATACCAACATATTGTGATTCGTAATGCCATAAAATCAATAACAAATCGCCAGGTTGATTTTTTTCATGTATTTATTAATTTGTCCATGAATCTCAAAAAGACTGACTAATAATGGTTATCTGGCTGTGTTGAAGTGTATTCATGTTTGCAATTCTACTAAGCTGCCCTGACTCTAAATACCAATATTGTGTTGTAAGGTATAAGTGAATCATCCCACCTAGTGGTTTGCTCTTCAATGTGGGCGGCTCATGTTGTTGTTTTTTGTTGATAGCATTGGTGTTCAACTCATGATTGAAAACTCAACTATGCTTGGGTACAGTAGATAACCTATGTTGGTGGACGGGGCCATGATGGGGTCTAAACTCTAAAGTGTGATTTATACTCAGCTGATCTACAAGCTGACCATGAGTGGAAGTATTATGAGATTGTAGAGATTGTAGATATTATAGCTATCTATAATATGATATATTATAGATGGCTATTTCCTGAGAGAGGGACACATGCACACAACCATAATCATATCTTCTCCATGCTCCCTTTTAGTTCAGTAGCATGGGTTAGTCATAGCTTACATTTCATTTCGTTGACTACTAATACTGTAACTTAACACTGAGCAGTTACAGTACACCGAGGGAGTGTACAATCATGCCACCACTGCACTGTCAGGACGTAAACAAAGTATAAGTACAGTA
This sequence comes from Benthosema pterotum, assembly GCA_039105355.1. Classification (NCBI taxonomy): domain Eukaryota; kingdom Metazoa; phylum Chordata; class Actinopteri; order Myctophiformes; family Myctophidae; genus Benthosema; species Benthosema pterotum. The sequence continues at coordinate 25,542,747 of CM076977.1, forward strand.
CAAGAGTGAGGAAGGGCTCATCTGATAGCAAATGTCCCAGCGTGATTGAATGAAAAAGGGGGTGTGAGGGGGGAGGGGGGTTGGGGGGGATAGAACATCTAAATTGGGGCCATTAATCATGAACTGAGAGAGAAAGAAATAACTCTGTGACGCGTGTTGTGAAAGGCTTCCCCGCTCTGGAACTATAGCTGAGTGCCTGCAGGAAATTGTGTGATTACTTTAATATCTGATTTAAATGAAGAGCATACATGTCGGTGTCAACAACTAATTGGGGAAACAACAGCTTCGCATCGTTTAGACTGGAGGCAATTACAGTCTCAGGAAGGCGCCTCGTTATCTACGGCTGGGCGTGATGGATCTGCTGCGTCTCAGGAGGCATACACATGACCGACATCGCTCCACATCCATCAATCCATTACCACCATATATAGGTTATCACGGATTACAGGCCTGATTCATGGGTGACATACTGTAGCAACCGTCTGCAGATCCTATAATATCTGACAAACATCTAGTAGGATATATATAACAAAGTTGATTGTGACATCAGAAACAACTTCATTATCACATCAATGGAGGTGTAAAAGAGTGGGTGTAAAAGACGGGAGGGGGGGCAGGGAAAAGCAAACAATTAAAGCAAACAAGCAAGAGTACCATGTTTTTTTTTAAGCCTAAAACATAATCATCAGTCATAAAAAGTGTACAGTATTTGTTGCTTTTATATGGACACTCCCACCAGTACCATATGTCGGCTACTAGGTACTGTAACTTGACTGGTGGTCACTGTAGTTTTTAGATCGAGTCCTATATTTCCCAGCATCCCTTGCACGTTTAAGTCGCATTCTGATTGGTCCTTGTAATCAAACACATCTATACTACACGTCTTAGCATAGACCAGGAGGCACAGTCCATGCACACTATATGCAAAAAAATCAATATGCCAATATATTGCAATGCTTAATGCCATGATATCAATATCGAATCGCCAGGTTCAAAATCGAACCTGGCGATTTATATTTATGTCGAACTTTTATATTTATGTTGGCCTATTCATTGTGTTCATGTCAGAAAGACTGGCCGATGTTACAGTATCAGGCTGCATTGATGGGTATTATTGAACGTTTTGTTATCAATATTGTTTAAAATTGCTTTAAAATGTTCTAGTTGATTGAGCTTGTTGTGGTGACACACAACTTGACATCATCAAGTTTGTTTGTGTTGTGTTTTTTAATGATTTTTCTTTTAGGACCTTTTTTTCTGAGGGCATACAAATGGTACCAAATGGACCTGTTAGGGTACACTCTCAAAAAATCTCGAAAATGTCACGGCTGCAGTAAGAACCCAAATGCAGAGTCACAGACAAGAGTACAAGTTTAAGTATTTAATAACGGAAGTAGTTCTTACAACAGGGATCAGGCAATGGCAAACAGGAACACAGGACAGGAGCATGCAACCATGGCATCAAGTTATGAACTGGCAATGAGTGTTGTCAAGAGTCCAGTTAAATAGGGAGAAAGTTCATTAGAGGAGTGTTCACAGATGGGCTGATGAAGTAATAGGAGACAGGTGAGAGCTTGCAGAGTGGAGGGGAATGTGGGAGTGGTTAGGGCTGATGGTCTGTGGGGAGCCAGACTCTGACAGAAAATGGGTGGAATTCCCCTTTTAAAATGTTCTAGTATAATAAAAGTATTTGTGGGGAAAAACGTGATATATCGACATATCAAATCGAATCACAGCATAATTAAGAATTGCAATATAAATCGATTCAGAACCCTATCGATATTGTATCGTATTGTGAGGTAAGTGAATGGTCCCACCCCTAATGCACACATGGTTACAACTTACAACAGTGGTTAAGGCTGTGCCCAAGCCAGCTGTAGCAGGCTATAAAACATGAGCACACGCCACTAATCTCGAACCTCTCCACACCCAGATCGAAGATTGAGTCGGGGGAGATGGCGTGCATTTCTTTCCCCAAAGGCCATCATTCCGCACCGCACGACCTTATCCTCCGAATGTCCCATCTTTGTCTGTGTTTCGTCTCCATATCTTCTTGTGGCCGCCGCACGTGACGCACACAGGCCCCACAGCAATTAAATCTGCAAAACAGTGTTTCCACTAATGGATCACATTTCTTTGTTCACCGTATTGACGAGACAAAGTGGTCCCATGAGGTGCACTACAGTAGACTGGAGTGTGAGGGAGATGCAATTGACATCTAGGGGCATATTATACCCCACCCCCACTCCTACACACACGCATGCAGAGATTACACACGTACATGTGTACACACACACACACACACACACACACACACACACACACACACACACACACACACACACACACACACACACACACACACACACACACACACACACACACACACACACACACACACGTTTGTAAAACTACATTTGTGAGGACATTTCATGAATGACATTTTTACATTTTCTAGATGTTTTAGTCCTATGAACCGGAAGAATAGCCGATCGACAAGCTCACTCCACGCCCCCCTACAGCACTTCATATGCTTGTAGGTCTGATAGCCTATAGATCAGCTTTTATCGGTCCACGACACACAACTACACTATACTAAGTAGGTTTATATTACACAAGTAGTATAAACCATGAATAATGGCCTGTAACCCTTAAACTCGGGCTCCATTTTCGGTACACGCTAAACCCCTCATCCCAAACCCCTTATCCATTTTTTTTTTTACTATTTTTAAAAACTTTTTGGAATAGTTCAATGTGCCAATCTATTGACACGTTGTGAGCATGTAGACTGGCCATTTTAACTATTGAAAAATGTTTTTTTGATATTTTAAAAAGGCAAAGAAGTTAAGGGATTAAGGGTTTAGTGGTGACGAAAATCTAGGTCCATGTCTGATCAAAACCATCAACCACCACCACAACACACACACACACACACACGCACACGCACACGCGCACACACACACACACACACACACACACACACACACACACACACACACACACACACACACACACACACACACACACACACACACACACACACACACACACACACACACTAACTCTTAACACCTATTTATCTTGTGAAGTCAAGGGTGCTATGTCTACTTCTCAAATGTTACTATACAGTACTAGTGTGGAGGATTGGCCCTCAAATACATGCTCTCACACATCTCTCACACACACACACGCGCACACACACACACACACACACACACACACACACACACACACACACACACACACACACACACACACACACACACACACACACACACACACACACACACACACACTCCTTAATGAGAGCAGACATCTCCTCAGATTGCCATGGTGTGATACAGGGACGTCAGAGGAAATCTCATCAGACTGAGCCCATGCTGCTAGATTGCATTGCAGGGCTCATTGATGCATTTTGCTTCAACACGTTCTCATACTCGACAAAATAGTAGTCTCTCTTAGTCGTCCTCAGACGAGCTTCCATCGGAGTCTCCAGTCCTTCCGGTTCTCCATACACCCGGCCAGCTCCGAAGAGCTTTCAGCTCCCGCATCCTTCTTCAGGACGTCCACATAAGTTAGTGCAGAGCGTCCTCGTGATCAATGCCCGTGTGTTGGTTCCCACAGGACCAGCCTGCTGGCTGGGAGCTCGCGATGTCTGTGGCAGTGGCCGGCCAGCCTCATCCTCCTGGCGGCTATCTTTTTGCTGAGCCTTGGCAGTTGCCCGTACAGATCGTTGTTGGTAATATGGATGTTCTGGTCCACATCCAGAACAGTTCGCAGCATTCTGGTGTAGGACCCATCCAGTGATTTCTGCAGGGTTGGCGTCAGGGTCCAGCTTTCACAGCCATACAGGAGGACGGACTCCACAGTGGCATGGAAGAGGCTCAGCTTTATGTGTCGGGGGAGATTCGAGCACCACACTCTTGACATGCCGTTCAGGGCCCTCCACGCTAGTGCCTTCCTGACCTTGAGGTCTTGCTCCGTAGAGTTCACCCAGGAACCCAAGTATTTGAAGTCAGTGACCTCTCGCAGAGTGTTGCCATCTGATGTTGTAATTGGCGGATGGTCCATGTGGATGTTGTAAGTGATGACCTCAGTCTTCTTTGCATTCAGTCTGAGGCCAACCTTTGCACATTCCACCTCCACTCTGTTCAGGAGTTCCTGTGCCTGCTCCACGCGGTCAGACAGCAGGCAGATGTCATCTGCGTAGTCTAGGTCTGCCAGGGTGACAGCAGGGGTTCTGCGAGACTTCCTTGGTGAGATTGTGAAGCCAAGCTCCTGCTCCCGCCCATTGACGGCTTTCCTGAGCGCATAATCCAGAGCTATGATGAAGAGGAAGGGGGCCAGAGTGTCTCCCTGTTGCACCCCTGCTAGAATTTCAAATTCTTCACTGGTGCCATCTGGGGTGACCACTTTGGCTCTTGTGTCCTTGTACATGGCCTCTATGGCCCGAAGTAGGTTCGGGGGGACCCCATATGCCTTGAGGATCTTCAGCATTCTGCCTCTATCTATTGAATCAAAGGCCTTTTTGAAGTCAATGAAACAGAGTACTGCCGTTAAGTTGTTCTTCTTGACCTCCTCAATAATTCTCCTTAAGGCCAGGATCTGGCCAACGGTGGTCCTTCCTTTTCTGAAGCCATTTTGGTTGCCTCTCAGGTGAGGGTCAATGGCATCTCTACATCGGTTAAGGATCATGCGGTTGTACATCTTTGCTATTACACAGGTGAGGCTAATGCCACGGTAGTTGTCTGGCTTGGACAGATCTCCAGATTTGGGGACCGGGATGATGTTAGAGAGGGACCATATGTCAGGCTTGATGTTCTCTGTTAGGGCCTGGTTGCAGATCTCCAGTAAGATGTTGTCGAGATCGCAGTTTTTGGGAACTTCTGGGGGGATACCATCGGGCCCAGGGCTTTTTCCCAGCTTCAGGGCGGACTTCACAATGGCAAACTCTGCGGCTGTGAAGGGGCCATCATCAATGTCCAGATTTGTGAGAACTGCAGGTATCTCTTCCTCATCTCTGTCCACTGTTGGGTGGGAGCCCAGGAGATTCCGGAAGTGGGTGAACCAGGAGGCCACTCTCTCTTCTGGGCTGCTGCCTTCCAGCTGTCCTTCTCTTGCCCTTTTGCGTCCAGTCATCTCGTTTATGACCTTCCATGACTCCTTGTACCTCCCTTCGCCATGCTCTGCATCCACTCTTCTTGCCTTCTCCAGCATCTCCTCCCCTTTGATCCTGTCATAGGTGCTGAACAGCTGTTGTTTGGCACTGTTCAGCTCCTCCCGGCTCTCTGCGGTCCCTTCCGTCTCATGGTTTCTGCGTGCCTCTGCCACCTGTGCTCGCGCTCGGACAACTTCTGGGTGCTTAGATCTGGTGGAGGTTTTTAGTTTTCCCTTTGTCGGGACCCATTTCCTGGTAGCTTCTTCATGAGCAGAGAGGAACCGCTCGAAGGTTGTTGGCTCCCCTTCCTCGGCCAGCAGATCTAGGCGGGCTCTCACCTCCGCTGTGTAGTTGGCCTGGAGTTCAGGGCTTCCCGCAAAGGCCTCCCAGTCGGGTTTGGGCCTGGGCTAGACCTAGTAGTAGGTCTAGTGGAAGGTAGTGCACATGGTACGCTGTTAAAGTCAGCAATTGTGACTGACAATCGGGTGTCCTGCACATAACAGGCGAAGCAACTACGACTTTGATGATCCGATGACATTAAAAACAGTAAAATAGTGCAACACCATGGATCAAATTAAGTTGTATTCAACCTGGCCACAAGCATTTGTCTTCCAAACTACTTATGTTTCTTTGACTCCATACCCAACAAATTCCAGCCAGCAGCCTACGTAGTGCAGCCCTAAAAATAGACAGAGCTGTGATATTGAGGGGACAGAAAATTGTCTGGTCTCGTGGTTCATGCCCATAGATTCCAATGTATTTAGTACCTTCCGGTTGTCACTTCATTCAACTTCCCATGAAGTGAATGGAGTTTGCATAACTCTGTCTATTTCTAAGGCTCTGATATAGCCTAGAATAGCAGTCTTGGAGGAGCTTTTCTGACTATATCAACCCAATATATGCACGCGCATGTGCACACAGGCATGTGTATTATGAAGCTGAAGATGAACGGAGTGTTCAGTTCTGAATTGTCGACTGAATTGGCAAAAAAAAAAAAAAAAAAACTGGCAGGCGGCGCTTGCTTTGGTGACTAAGTAGTCCAGCGTCGGTGGATTAAGAGCAAGCAGATAGGCACACTGCATTGGAACATGAAGCCAAAACTCGAGTCCTGTCATAGTGGATTATGTGCTCTTGTCTAAACATAAAGCGGAGTGGCCCTTCTATACTATAAGTCAGCCAGGGATGCCTGAGGCATTTGACCGAGCTTCCGTATTTGACAGGGTGAATGGGTCGGTTTGTTGATAACAGATGGCAAAAAATCGGCTTAGGAACACAGAAGTGAAATCCAAGACCCAATTTCCCGGTTGGAACCTCTCCATTGGGTAAAGCCAAGTGTTTCCCTTCCTTAATGCTGGACTGACAGGGTGTGGGAGGTGTGAGTTTCATATCTTATTTTTCTCACCACAGCATGTGTAAGATGTCTCACTTAAGAGACTCCACACCTCCGCCTCTGCATGTGTGTGCACGTTTGTGACTGTCTGTGCATGTGCGTGTGCGTGTGTGTGTGTGTGTGTATGTGTGTGCGTGCATGCGTGTATTGTGCAGCCATGTTCAGCTCTGTGGGCAATTACCTGACCAACGTACCATTTCTTTTCCCATGTTCAAGCGCAGCCAAACAGCTAATGCAGGGACATTATCAAGGGTGCAGTAATCACACATCCCCCAGCAAACACACTCCCTGGACAGATATATTGCACAGCCAAGCATGCTTTTGGTCGGTGACTGCAGTATCACTGTGCTGTACTGTATTGTAAACATTGTAGGCTACTGTACTGTATATAGTAGTTTCGCTTCTGAGCCATTCTGGCTCTGGTTCATGATTCATTATCAATCAGACTCAAGGTTTTATTCTAGTGAAAACTATGGAGCAGAAGTGAATGGAGGCAGCAAGGGTTATCTGTGTGCCATTAGTAATTTATGCCACAAAGCAGCCACTTTGTGCAAACCAAATGCTAATTTGGAGTTTAACATCGTCACGCAGAGAATGTGACAAATTCCTCTGACACCAATTAGGCTAAACTCTAATTACCTCCATTAACCAACGGATTAATTCAGAGCCAAGCATGATAATACCCCTTCTAATTCAAGAACGATGTCCAATCATTTCTACAAGGTATATAGGCCTATACGGTTAATGACTTTGATAAATTGTTCTCATGAGGCATCATTTCAGCTAAATCTGATGATTTCCTATAGGCCTATAGTATTGTATGTCTTCTTGAATTGAATTACATACTGTATAGGGCCACAATGGAACCTCAGAGCATTAGTAATAATTATAACTGAACCTCTGGTATTTTTTTTAGAAAACTATTAATGTTTTCTTGTCCAGTGGTTAATTGCATACACTATAGGCCCTAAAGCGTTATTCTTGACCCCCTGGCCCTTGTGTCTTTCCCTGTTTCCTGTCACTCTTCACTTTAGGCTACTATACAATGAAGACCAATGAAGACATCATACATAAAATATATCAAAAACAAAACAAAATAGCAAAAAAGTTTCACTACTAAGAAGTGGTGAAAATAGCAGATCTACAAGTGTCTATAAGTGTCGCACTGCGAGACAGACAGGCATGTTTGTTCCAACAGGCATTAGTCCAATTGGTACCCAAAACCCAAACCACAAAATCCATGGCCATGGGTTAACCCGTGGTTCCCATGCATGTTGGGAGCCATGGTTTAGTTGTAGCCAATATACACCCCAGGAGGACATCACAGTTCTCATTTCAGTTAACAGTAAACTTTAACACATATAAAACTATATAAAATGTTTACAAATAATTGAAAACAAAACAAAATAATATATGAATATGTCTATGCTCAATTATGCAAAAAGATGTAAGTGTTGTCTTACTGAAGTGACATTGTCGTCTCTTGGTACCAGTGTTCTGGTACCAGGAGAGGAGATGATCCATGATGCTCCACTCTCCAAAATCCTGACCTCTTCAATCTGTTCCAAATGGACAACTGCCTGCAGCAACAACGTGAGCTGAACCCCTAGTTAAATAGCTGCAGGCAAGTGTCCAACAGTCTGAGGGAGGCTGGCTGCCTCCAAGGAACATCAATTTAGATTTCAAGTCAATTCCCATTTTATTTTTTACACACCAAATTATGCACCATATTTCAGCTTCTCGTCCAAATCTAGTTATGTATATTCATTAGATTACGAGAATAGTAGGCTGAAGTTACACCTTAGGGACCGGGGCCATGGTTCTCTAAGTGTGGTAGTGGTCCTTGAGGGGATCCCAGGTGGGTCTTCAGCAAACTGAACACTTTAACTTTAACCCAATGTTGTACTTAAGCTATTCAGAAACAGCCGAATACCAGTTGTGAACTTGAGTTCAGAGATTTTTTTTATGATTGACCTCAAGCTCAATGGGACGCAGGCAGGACAGAACCATTGCCACCGCAGATGGAAATTCAGGAGGGGTGAAAGCAATCCTGGACCGTGACGGCCGTCACAACGGTTTTCGCTGGCTCTCTGGAAATGTTCTCGAGTTAGTGGAGGACTTCAAATACCCCGGGGCCTGGAATGCCTCATCTGAACAGGACTTGAAGGTTTGGAGAGCACATGCTTGCAAAGCCTTGCATGCGATGAGGAGAGTGTGGAAATCAGACATGGGAGAAGACCTTAAGAGGCAGCTGTTCATACTGGCATAGCGCTGCATCAGCGCATCAGGCAAGTAAATTGACTAAATGGGAGCCAACCCAGGGCAAAGCCAGGAGGGGAAAGACGTCTAACAGCTTCGTAGACACACTGTGGTGCAACAGCTCAGCTAAAAACACCAAAGAGCTCAAGAACCTGGCTCAAGAACCTGATGTTGGATAGGAAATTGGGAATCCCAAGTTGTTGTTGGCTACACCTCACTCTCACAGTAACTAACTAGACATGTCACTATAACCATAAAATGATGAAGAATAAAATAAATAGACTGAAATAATAAATATATAATACAGGAGCTTATATTCAGTCAATTTAAAATGTGTTTGAAGCCAGATGGTAACAGATGTTACCCTCCTGGGTCTCTGCAGTTATATCCACACAAGGAGCTGTAAGCTGTAAACCGTAATTACCAAGGACTTTTTTTAACAAGGTGATTTAATTTCCAATCCTTTTTTAGCACTGCAGTGATGAAATCTGTCACATCATATTTGGAATGCACAGCGCTAGATTTTTTCCCCATAAATTAACACCCTATACATAATATTTTGTTGTTACTGTGGCAATATTGCTTGCTCTGGGTGGATCTTTGTCAGTATTCTTCTCTATTTGTAAAGTGTCAAATTGTGTCAATAGTGTCAATAGTGACAAATTGTTGTGATTGACACTTTAATCAAATTGAATTGAATAATACTGCACACATACAGTCAGTGTTGATCACAAAAGGATCAAAAGTAGCAGATCCACAAGCTCGAAGCACAGCATTGTGTTTCTATTCATACACATTTTCAGAATTCAACCTAATGTTGATATGGCACACAGCTGATCAGGAAAATAAAAACAAGGCACTTCATGTCCAAAAGTAGACAGCCCTACACATTTGTCCATGTTTACCCTCAGAGTTTTAATGAACATAGTGAGATTATTACTGTATTACTGTATAGACCTACAACACATCATTATGGTTCATACAAAAAATCAGCTACTGTGTACAAACACCCAAAAACATCCCTATCTGTCTACCAAAATGTATAGCCTTTAATGTATAGCCTTTGTATATAGCAGATCTACAAGATCACAGCAAGTTTAGTTTTTTTGCATGTTTAATTTAGTCTATTATAACCAAGTAATTATAAAGTGTCGAATGCAACCAAATATAATTGTATGCTCCAAAAAACCCTAGAAACCCTAGGAAATAATAAATATAGTCTAATTGATGGACTCATCGCTAAGAACTTAATTGATAGTTGTAACCCTAATTGTGCGATAGCATTGTTGTCAGCTCTTCACTCATGCAGGACCTGGACCAGCAATTATTTAATTCATGTATTATTATTTAAAACACACAGGGTGGTGATGCTCATCATCGCTCCAAAACAGCAGGAGAAAGTGTCCAGCGTTTAATTAAGTAATGATTTAATATCTGGCAGGTGTTGTCAACACCAGCAGGAACCACAGCACCATTCATTAAAATATTAATGTCTGTCCAAAATAACGAGCTAATGGCATTAATTAATTTTGTTGATTAATTTGATTTTTTTTTAGGCAATAAAAATATGTGGCCACTGAGCATGTACATTTGTGAGGACCAATTATATGAAGAGGTTGAAAAGTGGTGAAGCATTACACTTGTTTAAAATAGGGTGCACCGGCATGTTCATCTTGTTCACATTTTAGAGGAGAGACAGCAAAATCATTTTGCGACTGCGGCAGACGGCTGTGGCCGATTGTCCATCGGTCGTGGCTGATGATAAATGAGTCCCTATACCGATAGTAATGGTCGTGACTGGTTGTTATCTGTCGGCAAACGCGGTCAGCTATTACTATCAGCCGTAGCCGTTGGACCGTCGTGACCGATAGGCTATCAGTACACCGATATCAGGACTCATTCAGTCGCGACTTGTGACTCATGTAGGCTACTTTATAGCTGCACGGCTCATTTACAGCCATCTGCCGCGGTCGCAAGTTGATTTCACCCTTCCTGTTTTAGAGACATAGGTACAAATATTCACTTCTGTAAAGCCTAGAAGCAGCAAATCATAGTGGAGGTAAAAGTGAAAGGATTTTTTTTTATTTCATTAGTATGATGATTTTTTTTCTCTTGAATTTTTCCATCAGGGAGGGATTGTGTATTCATCACTCTTTCAATAAAAATAAATAAATAAATGAAAACCAAGTGTTTAAAAGAGGTTCTGCTCAACAGCAAATAGGGTGCCCTTGACATTCAAAGGTTTCAGAGGAAGAACAACCGAAACAAAACACAGATTAGGCCTACCGGTGTTATTTTGTGCACGTGCATGCACAACACAGAGTGGGAGTGATGCTCAGCCCCGGATATAACATTTCCTAATTGGGGTGCAGGTAGCCTCGACACCCAGGCTTTCATTTAGGGTGCAGGTGAAAATGTATAAGTAATAAGAAATATCTTTTTTGCATGATGCAAAAAAAAAAGACTTTTTGGCCAGAACGTGATCGTTTTCCACTGAAGGAAAAATATTTCGTATAGAAGTTTGCTATTGCCAATATTGGTAGAGGGCGCAAATCCTGGTTGTTTTTCCGGTGAAAAACGATCGCGTTCTGACCAAAAAGTCAATTTTATCCGTGTGGTGGGGGGCTCAGAGTGCCAACACTAAGGTAAGTAGGCTTTCTAATGACACAAGACGTGTTTATTTTGGTGAGTAGGTAAAACGTTCTTTTTATATCCACTCCAGAAGAGAGGCTTGTCGGGTGGAGTAATGGTCGATTGCACGTGTATGAGCAGAGCTCCAATGCAAGTCAGACTCAGTAGCAGTGGAGCTCCGTCCAGAGCTAGATCCGGCCCTGGCTGATGCTGATGAAACAGCGGAGTGTTGTCAACTCTCCAATAAACCAGCAGGAGTCATGGTGCGACCACCGTGCAGCTCTGCTGCTCCGACCATGACAACGAAGAAAGGCTTCGGGGAGGCGGAAGTAAAAAACGACCAGGAAAAGTTTGTTAGAGTAAAACTTTTTTCTCTCTCTGTCTCTCCAGTTCGGGGGAGTTGGACAGATAGTTGACAACACACCACCACCACCACCACCGGCACACAAACACACACAGTGCTGTATGAAACTCAACGACGTTAACAGCCACAGGTTTATACATGTGATTGTTATTTATTTATTGAGGTTTCGATATTATATTATTACTTTTATAGCGTGTAATATACGACAATGGGTCTGCCCACGCTGGAGTTCACGGATTCTTTCCTGGACGGACCGGACTTCAGAGAGAGGCTGAAATGTCATGAGATAGAACTGGAGAGAACCAACAAGTTCATCAAAGAGCTCATCAAGGACGGCAACATGCTCATAGCGGCGTTCAAGAGTAAGTACACACACTGCTTGCTTATGCTTTACTTTATACTGTTTGAACCGGGGGAAAAAGACTATGGAGTCAACCACTGTCTGAGAGACAGCACTTCAGTCACTTCAGTTACTATGAGAGCAGAGAGAGAGAGAGAGAGAGAGAGAGAGAGAGAGAGAGAGAGAGAGAGAGAGAGAGAGAGAGAGAGAGAGAGAGAGAGAGAGAGAGAGAGAGAGAGAGAGAGAGAGAGAGAGAGAGAGAGAGAGAGAGAGAGAGAGAGAGAGAGAGAGAGAGAGAGAGAGAGAGAGAGAGAGAGAGAGAGAGAGAGAGAGAGAGAGAGAGAGAGAGAGAGAGAGAGAGAGAGAGAGAGAGAGAGAGAGAGAGAGAGAGAGAGAGAGAGAGAGAGAGAGAGAGAGAGAGAGAGAGAGAGATTTTAAAGGGGAACTCCAATCATTTTCAACATTCTGATATAACATTTCCTCATGTTGGTCTGTAGTGTGAATGTCTGATCTGCGTGTGCATCCCATAACATGGATGTGTGTATGGTTGTCATAGAGACAGGCCATGGGTTGAGGTTGTCATAGAGACAGGACATAGTGCTTTTATGGTTGTCATAATGACCTTAGTGATCTTGGCTTGGTCTTTTGTTATGTTATCATAGCCTGTTGTTTGTTGTCATATTCTGGGATTTGTCTCTGGTCATGTCTATAGTGACATGGCTGTACATTGTCAACATTGTAAACATCTAGTGTTTAAAATCAAATCATATATGGATTTGCAATGCTTTAGAAGCATCTCTACTATAAAATGATACATTGGTTGTATATACCCATATTTGTATATATATATTATAGGGAGTTTAGGTGAGTTTAAAGGCCTATTCATAGTCCAGTTTTGGGTGAGGAGGTGACCCCCAAAATCTACATGATCTCACTCCATGCCATGGGTTTATCACAACACATCCCTCTGTTTTTACTCGCTGCCGGTGGTCACCTCTTGACAATCACATTACTGTTCACTATAGGACTGAGACTGAACACGGGTGAAATTCACCTGAAACCTTCCTTGAGAAAAGAAATGGGGCTGTGTGCAGGAGAACAAATCACATTATATTATATCACTGTCACTGAGCATCATGAAGCTACTGAAGGACCCACCTACCTTACATGTCAGCAACATTATTGCAAAAATATAATTGTCTGGGTGAAAATCCCCCATGTTCAGTGTTCTAGGGTTAAAGAGATACTTATAGAGAGTGCATTTGAACTCTCTAAGTCCTAATCTACAAGACAATTGTCACACAAATATTTGCAAGTAAAAATGTAATGTTCTTTGTTGAATGCTGGAATGAAAATGAATAGTAACAACATTTCTGTTTTTGCTTTTATAGACCATAGGCTTTGAAGTTGGACACGTATAACAAATATAACCTAAATATAACCTAAATATACAAATATGTATAAAGACATATTGTATGTAACAATTTAATAACATTTACAGTGGAAAAAGCCAATCTAAAATAATTTGCATGCACACGATTAAGACAATCTATAAAACCAAATATTGCATTTGTAACGCCCGGGATTCGAACCCGGGTCTCCCACGTGAAAGTCCAACATCTTAACCACTAGACCAAGAGGACATCCCTTTGGTCCAGGGGCAGATACTAGACTTTGGAGGCCATCACGACAGAGGCTGTAGCCACCTGCTACACTCACCCCCCTTTTGACCTCCTTCCACGGGGAAACCCGATCCGGGTCACGGCACCAATGTAACGCCCGGGATTCGAACCCGGGTCTCCCACGTGAAAGTCCAACATCTTAACCACTAGACCAAGAGGACATCCCTTTGGTCCGGGGGCAGATACTAGACTTTGGAGGCCATCACGACAGAGGCTGTAGCCACCTGCTACACATTTATGTAAAATAAGTGTGATTAGGTAGTTTATTACGTGTGACAGGATTGCATATTGTTTATGAGAATGCCAAATCCTCGCACAAGTACGTTTTGTTACCCTGCACACTATTTAAATATTCAGCTTTAAAATGCATTTAACACTTCTCAGAGTGAGACATATTGTGTCATTAGGGAGAAGCCTAGAATATATTCTCACTCATAGCTTGTTGATGAATATCATGATGAATGTTCTTTGTGCTTTCTGGATTCGTTCATCACAACTAAACTGTAGATTTTAATACGTCCATAATTCGCCATGCAAGTGACAATGCCGACACCTCCCTCGGTGGCTGTGAAAACTTTAAAATAGATTTCCCATTTCCTCAGCTCTATAGCATTGCGAGATTATGGTCTTTTGGAGAAATGGTCGGGAGCATTTTTGAGTAAACACAGCACCCCATCTTTTTGTTCATTCTCTATTTTCTCTCTCGCTTTTAGAACTTCTCTTTTCACAAGTATCTATCTTAGGGACACGATAACATTTGCTTTTTTACGTGCATTTTTGATAGTTCAGTTTCATTGTATTTCTATTTTGTTGAGTAGAGTGAAATAAGACAGTACTAAATGCACTATTTAGTTTACAGTTTTCTTGGGTTTAAGTGGTGAGTTTGCAGCTCAACAAAAGCTCCACATCCTAAGTCTGTCTGAATTTCACAACAAATGTATGGTTATTATATGAGCATCTTTATCACAATAAACGGTAACAGCGATTTTCGTGCCATTCCTGCCATCCTGTAAAGCCATTGGTTACATTATTATAGCCATGCCAATGTCTCCATTTAGCCCTGTCTAGACAGTTCCTGTTGCCGTAAATCACCTCCTGGCTGCTTTGAACTAGCATGTGACACTCCCATTCCCCCCTGAGTCTGAGGATGTTTTCTTGGGCTGTGACGCTAAACTCATGCTGCTCTCGCTTTATCTCTTCTCTCCCTCTCCCTCTCCCTCTCCCTCTCTCTCTCTCTCTCTCTCTCTCTCTCTCTCTCTCTCTCTCTCTCTCTCTCTCTCATTGCGATTTGCACCTTTGAACCCCAATATAGTCAATCCACATGATGAATAATTCAGTGTTGGCTACAAAGCACTGTATAGCTTTGGCGCTACTTTGAAAAGATTAGAAAAAAATGTTCAGAGCAGAGTCAAGTTCCCAGCTGCGTTGGGCATGGCCACCACTTATTGGACAGAAGTAGAATTAATTGGATCCTTTTTTGTCCATGTCAGTGATTCGATTCTCGCAGTTGGACCTTTGAGATTATTTCGGCAGAGAAGAAGAAGAGCTCTTCAGAACTTGGGCTCGACTTCAATCAACTATGTCAGCCGTCATGTTGTCTCTCTATGCAGCAGCTCCTGTGCCTTGAACGTGGTTGAATACCACTGCTGTCGGGCAGAAGCCTCTCCGGATTTAGCCAGCCCCACTAGGGTGGGCTATAAGAATGTACCCAGTACCCAGACCACACTTTAGGAAACATAAAGGAGGTCAAATACGTCTAATATTGTCTGTGCCTTCGACTGAAGATAAATGGACACATAACGTTTGTGGGAGAGAGTTATTGTATTGCAGGGGTCGGCAACCTTAGGCACGCATGCCAACGATGGCATGCGTGCCTAAGGTTGACATTACATCATATTTGCAGGACGCCGGTTGTATGAAAGTGTGCAACTGCACACATGTTGTTGCTGTGGCTCAGCTAGCTTTGTGAGAGCACATTACAAACAACAAAAAAGGCACAAAGATCCCTGTCTAGATGGAGAGATAACTATGGATTTGTTTGTTGTCTTTATTTTATTTTAGGAGAACGTTGTGTCGGACATCCAGTGTTCAAGTGTGACTTTGAAACAAAACATGAAAAATCATTCAGTGATACACCGCGGTAAAGCTATCATTCACAAAACCCCAGTAAATTGATCCGGCGTACGAATGTCTTTCCGCAATAGGTAGCGTAATTACGGTAGTGGCTGTTCAGCACTTGCCTGCTGCTGCAGTGGTGGTGTCTGCGTGCAGTGTGTGCGTGCTCACGTGCATGGCTGCCCCTTCGTGTGTGTAAATATTGCACTGAGACTGACCATTTGAATGTGAAACTAGTGTGCTGAGTTGTTATGATGGCGAAACTTTAATATTGCAATGAATCTAGGACTGTATTGATGTGAAAAGAAATGTTGCACTAAGTCTGATTGATCTAATGTGACTGTGGCTGTTCTGATAAGAAATAACTACATAAAATGGCCAATACAAATGTGGAAACCGTGAAAATGCACTATTTGACTCTAAGGAAATCTATTGTAATTTTTTACAATGGCACTTGGACTGTCACAGAAAAAATCTTGGCACTTAATGTCAAAAAGGTTAGGGTTGTATTCTTACTATTGAGGGAAAAGTACGCCCCAGATCCAGCCCTGTTAAAATATCTCCACGTTTGAACTTTTTTTCTCCCCGTAAATTTACAGCCTACTTTATCGTATTCGTGCTTCAGTGTCACAGAAACATTGACAGTACTAGATCTGTAAGGTGCTACTTTTCCAGTGCTTGAATTTGTCGCATTATTACCAAATGCTAGTATTATTGTCTCTGTCAGCCAGGCCACAACAAGGCTGAAGGACAGAGATTGTGTTTTCGGCCCTGTTCCTCCCTGTGTCTGTTTGTCTGAAAAAGAAGACACACACACACACACACACACACACACACACACACACACACACACACACACACACACACACACACACACACACACACACACACACACACACACAGAGGTTGCAACATTAAGCGAGTTCCTCCAGTGAAGCCGTAACTAGCGGTAGAAAAACACACTGTAATGGAATCATCCATGCATGGAAGACAATTGGGCAACAGCTGGTGTCCACTTACAGAATACTTTTCCCATTGGCACTAACTTGCCTGGCCCCTAATTTGGCAATCGTGAGCTTCTGCCCAGTTTATAACATCTGCCATCTGTGTGTCCCAAAGTTCTTTTTTTTTCTTGTTGATGTTTCTCGTCTTTTTGTTTCTTTTTTCGTTTTATCCCCAATTTACTGTGTTAACTTGTGCCAAAGAATTGTGTTCCTTGCCAAAGTCAGAGGCACTGCAAATGGGGCCAGGTAAGGTAATAACCATATTTTCCAAAATTTGCTGCCTGGCTACGTGATGCACCAATGCAGAAACACTTGAGCCCCAGTATATCAATGTTCTGTGGAATATCACCAAATGTTTCTGAGTGGACCCTGTATTATGGCTCTGTGTAGTACCATCGTATGACCAACAGGAGAGTGCTTAGAATGGTTGAACCCTAGCATCCCTATTGTGAGCATGGGGAATAATGGCAAACCTTCATCTGAAAGAACGGAGCTTGTAGCAGGGGTAAAACTAAAGTGATGCAGAGAAATGCAACAGACCCTAGGGGGGCCTGTGGCCGCACACCTGTGCTGTCGGTAAAATGAAATTAGAATAAATACATAGGCCCTCAGAGGCGCATGCATTGGCAGTTGAGTTGAAGGAATTTCAAAGTGTCAGTGGTGAGTGTGCAGTTATGGCCAGTACAGACTATAGGAGTTTTAAACTTGTCGGCGAGTGAACAGATCATGTCATCTGTGTGGCTTTCACACTAAACGATTGGTAGCTGACTCAGGATCACTGCAAGACTTCACCAAGATGCTCTCTAGGACCACCTAAACAAAGGCTACATCATTTGTTTTTTGTTCCAATCTTCATTTTGACATCTCGCATGCAAAATGTGTCGATTTTTGGATGAAATCAGATTAACCTGAGATAGCGTCAACTGTCAACATAGAATCGAGCAGATGTACTAACAGCATAGTGGTTTTTAGTTGTGATGTGGCCAATTTCATACCCCAGTGACTTGATTATGATTACAAAATGTCATGGCTGCCACTGGAATAGTGCACTGTAATATGCTCCATGACTGTGAAATTTTATGCTGAAAAACGGAGGATCGAGTTCAAATCATGCAGTGTGTATGAGCCGTTAGTTAGGGAATTTTAGCAAAAAATAAACACACAAACAAACAAAAAACACTCATTGGGCTGAAAATGTCCATAGCACTTGCCCAAATGTGCTGACTGTGCACAATAATGACAGGTATCTCTGTTTTTACAATTATTTTCTGAGAAAAACTAATTTCGGAGAAGAACTAATGGCCTAAGCAATTTCAGGGATCGCCAGTGAAAAAAACCCTCACCCTGGACTTGGGTGCATGTTCCTTAGATCACTGGTGGCAATGTGAGTTCTTATTCTTCTGCATGGCATTGGATTTCATGAATGCTATTTTAGCTAGAAGTCTTTTCACGGCAACACTTTGCATGTTTTGCTATGCATATATATATTTTTTGCTGCCTGCATAATTCTGCCCGACGATGCTAAATCACAGCAGCGCTGCATAATCTCATGTAGTTTAACTCCTGTTTAGCATTCTAATTAATTTGCAAATGTGACAGCGACATTTCACATCGTGTAGCTTTGGGAACCCTGTGTGTGTTTACTTGTGTGAGAGTGCAGATGATGCGATGCTCTCAGGGGTTTGGTCACAGGAAATCGTGCTGTAAACATGCTTGTGTAACCATCTCCTGTCCCGCAGCAGATAACATTTGGTCTGACATTACAAGTGTGTGTGTGTGTGTGTGCGTGTGTGTGTGTGTGTGTGTGTGTGTGTGTGTGTGTGTGTGTGTGTGTGTGTGTGTGTGTGTGTGTGTGTGTGTGTGTGTGTGTGTGTGTGTGTGTGTGTGTGTGTGTGTGTGTGTGTGTGTGTGTGTGTGTGTGTGTGCGTGCGCGCGCAGGCACGTGCATACTTGTACCTTATGACAGCCAATTGTCCCCCTAAGGATAATAGAATTTGAGAAATGCACATCGTGAGAACAATTATTGTCCTGGTCTTCACAAGAGAAATGGTTGTCTTCATAGGTAAAAAGGATATTAGGGAGTATTCATGTTGAGGTTTAGGGGTTGGTATTAAGAATTATGGCTGATTTTTATTGTAGCTGTGTGGCTGTGTTGCTTAATGATTGTCCATGAGAGAAAGAGAGAGAGAGAGTTTGTATCTGTGCATTCAGCATTTGACACTGCGATACAGGATTAAATGTATGTTATTGCGTGCTGCTGCTGACGTGGGTAAATGCGTGTAATGCAAATGTACTAACTATAGTGTGCATTCTGTGATTTGCTAAGCAATAAAGCAGAGTGCATGGCTAAGCAGAGATTCCTTCCAGCGCCGCATGGCAAACACTGCAGGGCATGTTCATGCATTGTTTGGTTTTTAGTGCAGGGTGTCTGCAGCCTGTGCAAATCTGTTGGAGACGCTTCTTTAGCCCCATGCTGACTGAGATAGTGTACACGCATCACTATCCTTATCGGGTGGAAACCTCTTATCTTTGCATTCTATCAACGTTGTAAATCAGCCTTACTTGGTCATACTAGTAGATCATACTTATCGCAAAGAAGCATCAAAAGTAAACCTATACAAGCTCAAAATGCACCACAAAGCAACACATTTTGAGCTTGTTTAAGCATACATTCGCCATTTTTAAATTTGAATTGTGAGGAGCATCAGTTTTAAACATATATGGTTTCCATTTTCCTCCCGTCACAGCTCCTATGTCGTCGTTGTCATCATGTGTGCCAGCGTCTGGCTTTGTCTCAATCCAATATGTACTGTAGGTCTGTCACAAAAATGTCAGTCATAAAACTAACGGCATTTCAATAGGGGTTTTGGCATTGAAAATACAAATCTGATGACAAAATCTTGCGTATACAAAGACATAACAGAGCGGTTATATAATCATTTTACATTCCATATGCATGGGTCTACCTTTGCAAAAATGTCATCCTTGTCGCCCCCAGCAGCCTTCGTAGCATAGAGTGGAGCCCAATAAGCATTTGTTTTTATTTTTTATGAATGTTCTATTAGTTGTCATTACCGGCATCTATGTCTCGGTTATACCACACAAGCCGTCTAGCAAATTGTATCAGACTCACAGCGGAATATTTAGTAGGCTATGTGTAATGTTGGGCGCTATGAAGGTATTATGGCAAACCAGACTATGTTCATGCATTAGTTCATGCATTAAAAAAACAAACAAGCAGGAGCTCCTCTTCCCTTCCAACCCATATTAGATGCTTGGGTACTGTAGTTCACAGAGCTACAATACATCACGTGGTCTTATTCACCATCCAGCACCATCCTCTCCACTCGTGAGTTGAATTAAATCTTTTTTTAATGAATATAAAATGAGCAAAAACAAATTTACTCATGGTTTTGCAGATGAATGGATCTGCTTTTGGTATTCTAGGCAAGCATTCCGGCTACTCCTCCAATACAACCCTTCGGAAAGTTTACCCCCCGTAGTACATGAAAGAACATTCAAAACAACAGGTTATAGCTGGGGTTCCGGAGGCCTGGAGGGTTGAGCTCGCAGCAATCTTAGAAAAAGCGGCGGCAGTTCAGACAGCAAGCAAGGCGTGAACAATTTCCCCTCTGTAGCCACTTAAATGGGGCGCTCAATACTGGTGGTCTGCTTCTTTTTTCCCTCAGTGCCAAAACCTCTTTGGTGCAAATATGCTCCGTTTTTAATATGCTGTTGCTGGATTGGCGTTAAAAATGTGCGTGCTGATTCCTTTAGATTGATTTAATCAAATTACCATTAGAATTGGGGTTCCTGTGCTAAGTCATTAAAGGGGAATTTCACCCATTTTCAACATTTTTGTTTTCAACAAGAGTGTACAAAATTACAAATTTGTACACTCTTAGAAAAAAGAAGGGTCCAATGAAATCCATTAACATTGTTAAATACCTCTTATCACCAAGATGTGTTTCACCATGTTAATGATGTTAATGATTTTCTTCGGACCTCCATTTCTTGGAAACACAGAATGGGGTAACTTTTTTTATCATGTTCACCCAGCACCTCTAAGGTATATTAATGACATGGAATATTGAAAATGAGTGGAATCCCCCTTTAACACCCACAACTCAGTGACAGGCAGTGGTATTATTTCCAGACTATATAAAGGCTTCAGATATAACAACTCATTCCACTGAGTATGTAAAGTGTGAAAACGAAGCTAACCTTGAGATCTCGAATGAAGATTGGAAAGCTTGCCTAGACTCTCAATAGAAATGTACCAACCCACACTGATGGAGAGAATTCGGGTTTGCAGGAGGGAATGCAAACTGTTAGAGACTGTGTGGAAACCAAAATAAAAATCACTGGCACATATTCTGGTACTGTCCGAAAATAAAACCTTTCTGGACAAAAATACGCAAAGTATAGGAAGCAGTAACTAAGGTAAAAGTACCATTTCAATTTGAGATATTGATTCTAGGGAAAACTGACTTTAACCTGGGTCATTTAAGTACATATTTGTTTCATGTACTACTATTGGCTTGGGGAAAAACATCACTAGACATTTATTACTTCCCAAAACACCTAAAGTGAAAAACTGGACAAATATTGTAATGGAAAAAACACATCCTCATTTCGGCTACAAATGGACAGATAAAAAAAGAAGAAAACTAGAAAAGTGCCCTTCTGGGCACAGGTCTCCACCAGGCCAGGACAGGTTGTGACCTGGTTTATTATTAAAACATCTTTTTGTTTTAACACAGTGTTAAAACATTTATTATGACTTTAGCATTTGGATGATTTGAGGCATTTTGTCTAAAGACTTTTATGTAAATTGGCTGCTGTGTTCATCATTTTTACGCAATCGGCCTCCTGGTGGCGCTATAACATGCCGTTGTAGAAACTTTGGGGCAGAGGTTCATGGTTGACATCCAGGGAGTGTGTGTGGAAATTGTGATGTCGATCTGGTTTGCAGTTTGGGAGATTCGTTGGTAACAGACAGACACACACACAGATTTTTGCAAAAAAGATGGCAAAAATCGGCCTCCTGATGGTGCTATAACATACCGTTGTGGGAAATTTGGGGCAGAGGTTCATGGGTGGCATCCAGGGAGTGTGTGTGCAAATTGTGATATCGATCGGGTTAACGGTTTGGGAGATTAGCTGGTAACAGACAGACATACACACAAATTCTTGCAAAAAGATGGCAAAAATTGGCCTCCTGATGGCGCTATAACATGCCGTTGTGGAAAGTTTGGGGCAGAGGTTCATGGGTGGCATCCAGGGAGTGTGTGTGCAAATTGTGATATCGATCGGGTTAACTGTTTGGGAGATTAGCTGGTAACAGACAGACATACACACAATTTTTTTGCAAAAATATGGCAAAAAATCAGCCTCCTGTTGGCGCTAAAACATATTCCACACCATGCCTCCGGCCTGGTGGAGACAAAAATGAATAACTGACTCACGTACAGGTATGCATATCAATCAAGGTTAAGAGAAATTATATTTTAAGGTGAGAACCTTAAAATGTACCTTGGGTCTTGGTTGATTTAATGTGTAAATCAATTGTTTTTTCCTTCATTATTACATGATGTCACAACACTAAGGTTAGTGGAAAGTCATGGATCTTGTTATATACAACAGTATATGGACACCTGTCATTAAGATATATTGTACACATGCTTCCCTGGTTAAAAACAAAATCTAAATCAAAACTAAAGGAAGGTTGTTCTTGGCAAGCTGACCTTTTGTTTTTGTGAAGTACATTCACTGCCAAAATTGTTTTTGAGAAATACGTCAAGAATGAGAAATAGTTCTATGTTATGATGTATACATTTCCTAAATAAATAGCTGGTTCTAAATTTAAAAGTGCATGCCAATGGACTTGTTTCTTTTTCATGACAATATGTCATTTTATGTTTGCGAATTTCTCATTCATTGCTTTATTTTTAGATTTGGCATGTTTACATTTTCTCCTAATATAAATATTGGCAC
Source organism: Benthosema pterotum (assembly GCA_039105355.1). Lineage (NCBI taxonomy): Eukaryota > Metazoa > Chordata > Actinopteri > Myctophiformes > Myctophidae > Benthosema > Benthosema pterotum. The sequence continues at coordinate 25,565,687 of CM076977.1, forward strand.
ACTCACAAACCCAAATACACATCTCCTGTCTGTCTGTCTGTCTGTCTGTCTGTCTGTCTCTCTCTCTCTCTCTCTCTCTCTCTCTCTCTCTCTCTCTGTATCTATCATGCTTTCTGTCTGTATCTGTCTCTCCCACACGCACGAACGCACGCACACACACACACATTCTCATTTTCCTAGTCCAAATACCACGCAAACAAACACTGCATGTATTGACATGAAACCGCATTGCTGCTTTTGTCTTCATCATGATATAATCATAAGGTAGTGGAGCTCCTGCACAGGGAGTATTATTATGGAATGTACTTGGGGAAGATTTTTGCTAAACAATTTAATTCAGGCACGGCTATAGCTGTCTGCCAAGACCCACAGGGAAATAACGTCATCAACACCACAGTGTGCGTAATTCACCAAGTCACCACACACACACACACACACACACACACACACACACACACACACACACACACACACACACACACACACACACACACACACACACACACACACACAGGGAAGGATTATCCAATGGGCACGTTGGGCCCAGGCCCAGGGGCCCCTGAGCTAGGGGGGCCCATGAGCTTGAGTCTCCACGTGATTGCTAAGAGGCTAAAGCTCAGGGCCCACCCAAAAAAGGGGTAAAAGTGAATAATAATGGTGCATACGGTCCTTATTAAGAATGGGTTTACTAATTTTGTCACTAAAATAGCCCCAAAAGTCCTAAACCATCATGCCGCCGCGCCGGGCAGAAAAATCCTCCGGTGTAGGGGGGCCCTTTGGCTGGTGGCGGCCCAGGGGCCCTTCATTTCATAATCCGCCTATGCACACACACACACACACACACACACACACACACACACACACACACACACACACACACACACACACACAGTGCACCTAAAAAGCGCCACTTTCAAAGCGAGCAAACCACAGACATAATGCTCTTTCACTGTCCTTTTACCCATTTGTAAAACAACTGCCCTTTCCAGACAATGAATGCAGCATTTTAGATTTAGTGATAAGGGGTTTAGTATGGACAAAAATTAGAGGTGGTAGTTTGCAGTATTTTGTCTTACTGCCAGTATGAACCAATCGGTCCAGTCCAGTCCAGTGGTTCGTAAAATCATATGCCTCTGTCTCCTGTAAAGTCACAAGACTGTCTGTCCGTCTGTCCGTCTGTATAAGCTAACATTTTGGTTGGTTGAAAAAAGGGATAATCATCTGTGTTAGTCCCTGTCATCTCTAAGCCAGTGCGCCATAACAGGTGCAGGGTTCACCGTCCATCAGTCAGGGTGTCAGGGTGTCTGTGGTGGTGTTGAAACCACTCGTGCGCCGATCAGGTGTCATGCTCCTTGTCCTGCTTTTGCTCGATCGGCACTGGCTTTTCTACGGCAGACATGATGAGTTCCCTTCATGGTAGTTCTCTTAATAGATTCATGATTTGATTGTCATCATATATTGTAAAATCATCGTGACTGTGATGTGATTCGCTGAAATGCCTCGTGCCTTCAAGACTTTTTTGTTGGTAGAACAAAACCTGGCCCTACACACTCAATGGTGACGACTACAGTGTCTACATATTTTACACCAAACTGTACTTAGGTCATTTACTAGTAGTGAGTTTATATAGTTTATTCAGGTTATATTGGAGACATCCAGTTTACATCCTGTTGCAGGGTATGTCCATGTTGCTGGTTGTTTTCAAGGCTTGTAATGCTGAAATGAAAGAAGTTGCGAGCCGGACTGTTCGTCTGGTGGTGACAGTGGTGGTTGGTGCTGTAGATCAGTCTTATATTGCTTCCGTTATGGAGCAGTTGAGGGCAAGAAGAAAAACCCACTTGCACACTACGCTTAACTCTGGGAACGCGATGTCTCTCCTCACACGGCAAGCCTCCGCCCTCCTGCTGTGCGTCTGACGTTGGAAGCGTAATCGTTAGCAGCGAGGAAGCGATACCTCACCTGCAGCGTTGTACGTTCCCACGCCACTACCCCTCTGGCGCCTCAGATGGAATCAAAGTGATGTGCACGGCCCCCTGCAGGCGCATCAAACGGTGCCCCCCCCCTGTCTCCTCTTTAAACTGGCGAGCAGAGAGATCTTCTCCTTTGAAGACCCTACCACCAGTACGTCACTACAAATCAATGGCGGCTCACTCACACTATGCTGACGAGATGAAGCATACTGCGCTAATGTTCTTGTCTGCCTTATTGTCGTAGCTGGGCAGAACCTATATCTCACATATTTTAAACTGTATTCTCCGTATTTAAAACATGAATCCGAGCTGTGCTAATCATGATGCTGCACCAGGGCGATAGACCACCACCTAGGCCCCTCAATACACTACAGATCCACAGTCCAGACTGCATAATTTTTGGCTCAGGTGGAAGTGACTCTGCTTTTTTGCACATTTTCTTTGGCACTGGTGCCACAATCTCGCCTAGAGGGCTGGGCTGGATTATGTCCACCGTGTTTTTTTCTGTGGTAGCGGTGAAGGGAAAGCTCTTGCTGAAAACAATTACTCAGAAAACAAAGCTTGTCGATCTGTTATTGTCTGTGAAAGCTTTCCCCACAATCTGGATCCTAGCTTTCAGTGGTTACATTAGGAGATGAAGTAGTCGACCTATTTAGCCCTGTGTTGTGGCTGTTTGTTTTATAAATATTCAACCACTACTCCATTGGAATATGTTTTTTTTTTAGATGTGTGTGTGTGTGGGCACATGTGTACAGTATGTGTGGGCTTGTAGGCGTGTGTGCATGTGCGTGGGTGCGTGCGTGTGTGTGTCTATTGGGGGGGGGGGTGTCACTGCACACTTAATATCTGCAGTACCAATTAGACCTTCACTAAACTCCAAATCATTTAACAACTGTTGCTATGCAGTTCAAGCTTTCTTGTCTTGTCTCCCCGCTGCTAACGTGCCTATTGGACAAGGAAGGATTATAGGCCTACAATTAAGATCCAGTGTGCTGTGACTGTAGACCATTTTGCTTAGATTTTAACGTTCTCCCTGTACCTGGCAAGTTTGTCTCCATCCCTTTCCTGTCCATCTACAACTGCTTGCTGTAGACTGATACACACATCATCTGGAGGAAAAAAGAAGATTGGCTGGATTGTCGTGGAATGTTTTGCTCTGTATGCCTTTGTGACCTCCCATGGGAGAACCCAACAGATTATAGTGACACAATGACCTTTCCTCCAGTGCCAGCATTAAACCAAGATGTCGACTTGCACATATATTATAATGATTTATGTCCAAACAACTTATGTTTGGACATTAATAGCTGGTTTAATAACTGGTTTAATAGCTGGTTTCAGACAAACATGCAGACCTAAACTCTTGTTGTAGCGACCCCATGACCTAGTGCCAAGTACCCTGAGGACAAACTCAACTTTTAACACAATAAATACATATCATAAATTGTATCCCTGGTTAAACACTACTGAACACTTCTGTAGTTGTGTTTTCTGTATATTGTAACATTATTAGGGAGACTTGGTTGGTTATCTTTCAGCACTGTAAGGGAGAATTATTTATCTAATTATTTCCCTCTGTTGCTTCCTCTTTAACCTATAGGCCCCATTCCATTTCACAGAATGTAATTACACATTCATCATTATTATGTTTTGTTTACAAAGTAAAGTGCAGAGAGAGAGTGGTATTGACATACAACCTGAACGTGCTGTGCTCATCAGTCAGCCCACGGAATGTTTGTATTTTTGTACCACGAATGGTGTATTTTTATATATATGTTTTTATTGTTGTCAAATGATTATGTTTATTTTTACTGTGCTATTAACTGCTGCACCTCTGGATTGAACCATTGCAGAGATTGGCCCCTGCCCTTTGAACATTGCTGTCAGACAAACTTCTTTAGCTTTAAACTGTTTGTGTGATGCTATTCTTGAATTTGAACAGTTTTGGACATATGAGGCTTTCACCTGACACGAGAGATAGAAGTTATGCTGTAATACACATACAATCTTTCAAGCTCTGCCAATGCATGGGTATGCATTCGATCATTAGAGCAAAGTTGGTAGTACTAGTCCTTCTAGGGGATGAATTGTTTTCAGTTTCAATTTAGGGCTGTGGCTACTCATTCTGTTTGTAGCTATTATTGTATGGATGATGGATTACTTTCTTGATTAATCAAATAATTTATATTTTCAATCTATCAGCAAATTAAACAGGTGAGTGTTTAAGTTGTTTGCTTCGCTATGAATTAGCAAAAAGCATGCAGACAGAAGCCTTTTCACAGTACAATAATGTTTCTGCTAGCGTGCTTTCCTGTATACTGTAAATACATACAAATTGATACAGATCAATCAATCAGTGTTGAAGATTAAATGATAGCGGCAAATTAAGAACAAAATGTATCAGGTATCAGGAGACCTGATGAAGACCCGGTAGGTTCTCTCGGGAAAAGCAACAGATCAATGAACTGCCGACAAACACTTAAATGTTGGCATTTATTATTATGCTTACCCGGCTTCTCCCGGGGACACTTGTTACATTTTTATCTACTTTCTGTCTGTTTTTCTGTCAATCTGCCTGCCTGCCTGCAGTGTTCCTGACAGTGTGGTTTGTATATCAGACATGTCCTCCTCTGACTCTCTTCATGTGCTGTGCCTCATCATAGCAATAACAACCTGAGAAAGCCCATTCTGTAGTGTAATGGCCCTGATGAGGATGGCCTGCGCTGAGAATTGCTGTCATCCGACTAATGCATCCCATGATCATAACAACCTTTATTATGGCTATCAGTACAAATGGACCGTCCAAAAATATTTCAACATAAAAGACCCGGGTTTTCTCTCTCTGTGTTTACAGCGTGTGACTGTGTGAGCTATACTTGTGAGGAGTCGGACCAAGTGTGCCTTGGAGAGAGAGGGCGAGTGAACTTTCCGTCATTCACGGAAACATCCACGGCAGTCACTAGTGTTTTATACAGCAACCCAAGTCTTCACCTTAATCCCTAACCCAAACGCTTACCCTAACCTTAACCACAAGAACGGTGCAACGCTGCAACCGTCGCTGGTCCACCACGGTGCACCCAGCAAACCGCTGCTAATTGCAACCACTCCTTCTCGTGCCTTGGTGTGACCAAGTTTAGTACAACTTGAGAAATAGACATACTTTTATTGTAACAGGTGACTGCAAAGTCTTAACTACTTCTTCCGCCACTGGCAGGGTCTTTCAGTGCATACCGTGAACCCCTAATTAAATAATGGATGTGCAAAGTGCAGCTGATCTTTTTTTTTCCATTAAAAAAATAAATAAAATTATTGCAGGCACATTCCAGGCACAGGAAACTTTGGGTGAACCTAGGAAATCAAAGAGGATGCACAATTGCACACAGAAAATAGTGTGTTCTAAGCACATTCACCTCAGTCCGGTCTAATGTAATAGGATTTATAAAAAACATTTTCTCTGCTTTCTGTTTGGGTGAAAACAAGCTATTGTGTCTGGGTTTTAAAAGATTTGTAAAAAACACTCACAATTGCTGGCAGCCCAGGCAGACTGTTCTAGAGAAACCCTGGCAGTTAAAGTAGAGTAGCCTATAGATCCCTTCACCAGTTCTCTTGGAGAGGCATTTCTATACAGTTGAGTAGCCTAGCCCTTGTCCACCAGTTCCCTCAGAGTCATTTCTATAGTTCACTGGTTCATTCCTTTAAAAGAAAACAACCTGCACTCGCCACTTCTCTTGGAGAGTCAGCCGTAAAGGCTCATCCATTATTGATGGTGGGACTTGCACATCTAGACAGCAAGGGCTGGCTATTGATTTCAAATCAGCAGGTTTAGAGTGAAGGCAGGACTTATAAAAACGGACCGGCTGCTGACACAATGCATCTTCAGCCTATATATACTGTGTGTGCGTGCATGCGTGTGTGCGTGCGTGTGTGTGTGCATCTGTGTGCGTGCGTGCGCACATAGATATACATACATACATAGAGGTGCTCTTAAAATATGAAAATGTAGTGTCATTGTAGACTGTTAGAATGCCTTAAAACCATAGGCCTATGGTCTCAGATTACAATTACAATTTAGGCTTAATCCAGAGCAATTTACATTACATCAGTTGAATTTACAAATTTCAATTTACTATTTAAGCAGAATCTACAATATACTTTACACTAAAACATAGTAATACATTTGACATCCTATATAGGTAACTACTATCTACTGTATACTTGATGTGCTATCTAGACTATCTCAGTTGGTACTGCAAATGCTATGGGCTGAATGGAGTCTGAAGAGGTTTGTTTTCAGACTGCGGCATTAGATTAGCATGCTTTATTTATTTTATTTTATTTGTTTTAGTTTTATTGATTTATTCAAAGGGCCAGAGGGTCAGCTGGTTTCATATGTGCTTCTTACCAAAATGATAAATAAAGATAAGCCTCTCTGTAGCCGGAAAATATACTGTAGCACATTGATTTAATAAGTGACCCAGAGAACTGGGTGCAAAGGGCAATTTATTATTTATTTATTTAATGTACTTATTATGTACTGTAGCATACAGCATATTATTAGTTACTATTCGGCAGAAGCTTTCTATCCATTTTGTTTTCGGAAAAGAATGCCCTGTTTCTTCATATAAGTGTCGTGCACAAAAGTAGTGAAAATAGTGATTATGATCGGCTATTTTCATCATCATTATTTTTTTTTTTATGGTTTGTCTCAGAACAGACACAGGCTTTCAGAGCTCTCCAGACGGCTTCTCCCATTACAATGTTTTTCCCCCACAGATAATGTTGTCCTAGCTCCCTGGCGGAAGTGGGACCAGTCACTGTCCTACTGCCATAGTCATATCATCACATCCATCAAGCCAGTGTCAGTGTCAGTGTAAGGGGTCCTTGGTTCAGCCCAAGGGCCCCTTACAAGCATAGCTCCTATATGGGCAACTGGCGGAACCTTTACCTAACCCTGTTGTTGTTCTGTTATTGTTAAAGTGTAAGTAACCTGTTTTGCACTACTTTTCCCAATCAAATTGTGTAATAATTACAAACACATTTGCCAATACAACAATACTTGGTGTGTATTTGCTCTGGGAGCTATCAGAAGAAAGGTGGTCCAACCCCCGAAGCACTGCCCAATCACGCCGGAAAGTTACGAGTTGATATGGCGGGTCATTAGGTGAAGATCTCATCGGGTTCCCATTGACTTGGATAGAAAAGTGGCTGTGGGAATTACCATATTAAACACTCTCGTAAGGGAGTACATACATAACTCTGTTAATGATCGTGACCGGGGATAGTTCGGCCACCACACGTTGTTTTTACTCAGACAGTCTCTCAGACCGTTTTTGCAATATCCATGTTGAAACAGAGCTAGCGTATGTGGCTATAGTTCTATACACTGCAGTCGCGAGGGGCGTGCCTTCACTCCAGCTGACCAGTGACTCAGAGCCATCTAGTACAAGACTTGCGACATTGCGGAGTCGGAAACTGAGCGCTCGAGCTGCTTGAATGGGGACAAACTGGAGTTCTCCACCAAGCCAACGTTTAGTTGTTTCCTGCCGCCGAGGGGACTCGGTGGATGGATTATGGACATTATGTTAGCAGCAACTGTGCTTTATGCTGGGATTGAACCCTGACGATAACATTAAAAACAGGAGGAGTATTTGTGAAGGAGAGGGTAATCTTGGTAAACATGCTCCGCTTTTACAATCTCATGTCCGGGCAGTAGCATTGTTTCCGAGTTTTACGCACACTGCTGCCTGCGTAGGAGCACACTGCGTAAAAACATCCACGCTCAGTATGCCAGGTTATGGGCAGAGTCGCGCACTCCAGCGCACTCCGTCCTGTCCCCCCGTCCCCCCGCTACGCATCGAGTGTGTGACCCCCTTTTTTAGCGTCACAAGTGTGCTCCCGCACCCATACCTTACTACTTGTAACCAAACGGTCCCGTGTCCAAGTAAGCATCCCCGGTAGCCCCTTGGTCCAGTCAGCACGTCTAATGTGTGCGAAAGTGCCCCATTTTTTGGCCGTCTTTTCGTTTTTGGGCCAAACGTGTATCGGAATTCCCTTCCCACCTATATTGCTGCACCCACCGATTACGCATCTCTTTGACATTTTCCAAAAGTTGTAGACGACCGAAAAGTTGTTCCAAGAACTGAGCGCTATAAATAGTCTCGACTGCACGCTGATTCTGTCTATACTCAATAAGCACACCTGCGTTGCTGGGGCGGTACCGTGCTGACGAGAAGAAGTGCGTATCCATCGGAGTTAGCATTGCAACAAGACGAAAAGACATCTCTCTGCTGTCTCCTATTGTCGTCACACACCCGCGACATCAACAGATTCAGAACTACAGTACATTTCCCAAAGTGGCGGATGTAGTAATTTTATTTTTATAAACCTCAAATGTGAGATGTGTACGGCCCCATCAGGCATTTTAAATATATCATTGGGATACTTAGGCTATTACAGTTTTGAGAGTTTTTTGCAGGTTACCTACACTTTAAGTTGATAAGTTGTACTGTACTTTAGATGTACTTGTGCTGCCAAATGGCTCCACAAGCAGAAATCGTTATCGACGCTTCCTGGACCGCATGTTGTCTCAGTAAGACAGCTCTGCAAGTGAGCCAAGTGCTGATGACATCAGAGGCACTGGGCTCACTGCTGAAATCTAAACTACCTGAAAACACACACACACACACACACACAAAGATCCCCAGGAAATTGTTCAAAATCCGCTAAATGTAACAATTTTTTGCAAAAACGGGTGCATGAAACAAATATTGAATCTGAGATCTGATATAGGACTCTCCAAAATCAGGCTCATTTTACTCCTCTAGATGATGTTGGACTTTGTCGCCAGTGGAAATCCTCATTTGCCATAGGAACCTGCATGTTGGGATGCCAGCATGAATGACGCCCGATCACATGAATGTCATTAGACTTAGGCGGTTGCACTATTGAGGGGGCAGAACACGGCACAATCCCAATCTCTAACTTCATTGTCCTCATTCATTAGAAGTCTATGTAGAAATGTAAAGTCAACAAGAGTTTGCAGAACTATGTCTATGCTATGGCTCTAGATCTGCTCTCCGTCTACTCACACTTTCATCTGGTCTGCTACAGGGCTGAGCGATTCATACGATGACATAGAGTAATTGCGTTGGAATGGGTGTGATTTTCTTAATTTTCTTAATGCTATTTCCATCTAGTGGGAGATTATCCTCTGCATGTAGTTAAGCAAGTGTTGTGACACTGATTGTGAGTGATCTTGGTATCATTTTTGACAGAATGCTGCCTGTGTGAATAAAAACATTTATTTAGGTCTAAGGCTGTACCCCGAAGCTCGGGAGAGTAGCCCAATCTTGGTAAACAAAGCGGACCACCGCTTCGTCTAGCCAGCACGTCACGTAAGCAATTAAAACACTATGTGTCAGTGTCTGTGTCAGATCGGTATATGATGCATCAGCTCCAAAATCTGGAGAAAGGAAAGCGGTGCCTGCGGTGCTTGCCTCTCTCATGACTGTCAATCACATCTCGAGGCAGTAGAAAGCTCCACCACCGTTGACAACATCCGCATCATTGCTTTTTTTTTTACAACTTAATTAGAAGCTAACGTTCGCAAAGCTCGATCGAAAATTCCTGACTATGCCCGAACCCCAAAATCAGGCCTAGGACACAACACTACCGGGTACACAGGCTTTTTGCACACAGGCCCAGCTCCAGCTTTCCAGAGAAATGCAATTAATTAATGTGATTAATATTATCTTTGCACAGCCATGATTCATTAAGCCATGCTGTGCTATTGCATTTTTCCCTTTCAGCTAGCTTTCTGACCCTATGCCCATGGTATGAGCAGGTGTTTAACACGCATGCTGTTTGACAGTTTGACCTTTAAGTGTTTATTTTTACACATTCCGTGTTAAATTAACACTCCAGATGTGATTTCTCTACATAAATTTTCTCTAACAGCCCATAGCACAGTGCCTGCTCTCGGCCAGTGAAAATGCCTAGTCTGCCAGAAGCAAGGGGAGGGGGAGGAGAGGGGAGGGGGCAGAATCTGATTCAATTCTTTTTTTTTTTTTTTTTTCAATTCAATTCAAAAGGCTTTAGTGGCATGAGAGAACATACATTTACATTGTCAAAACAAAAAACACAATATAACAAAAACAAGAAAGCACAATACAACAGTACACAAATGTATCAATACAAAAGTTGTGAAGATTTGGAAGTCGTAATCTTCAATAAATCAATTTCTATATCCCAAGATCAATCCATGTAATGGTACTTACTTACTTTACTTAGGCCCATCGTTCCCTGTGGAGCATACGCCATCGACGACTCTCCTCCATCCAACATGGTTTTGGGCTGTCCGTTCCGCCTCCACCCAGCTGATTCCCTGCCTCTTCAGCTCAGCCTCAGTGTCCCGCCTCCAGGTGTTCTTCGGCCGCCCTCTCTTTCTCTTTCCCTGGGGGTTCCAGGTCAGGGCCTGGCGCATTGTATTGGCTGCAGGTTTCCTCATGGTGTGACCAATCCATCTCCACTTTCTCCTCAGGATCTGTATCTCCATGGTACACACAATGGTTATTCTTCAGGGTGGTTCTGTTCCATTTGATATCCTTCTTTTATCACAGCAGATCACAAATCTTGCTGCTGTGTTTGCACATTGATGCACTTCGCCCCGCAGATATGGGAGTTTTTCGTTGTTTGTCCTGTTCTCAAAGTCTCTGTGAATGATTGTGATCCGTGGGAAGCATGTGTCTCTGATGTCTTGGTACAAAGGACAGATGGTTAGGAAGTGTAGCTCGGTTTCCACTTTGTTTTGTGTGCAGTGGGTGCATAGGTGCAGTGGGTGCATAGGTGCAGTGGGTGCATAGATATAGTATAATGTCGTTTTATGGCAGACCATAGAATGGCCATGGGTGCAACGAAAGCCCCGCTATGTGATCCTTGCGTTGGCCGCGGAAATAATTAGTGTACAGTACGTAGTTCACATGTACAAACACGGTATGAAGCATATACAGTGCTGCACAATGCCTGAGTAATAAATACTAATTTGCTGTGGGTGACCGGTGTGTCCCCCATGCTTCATGTATAATGAATAAGACTGTGACCTTTCTCGTCTACAGACCTCTCGGCAGCCGTCCAGAAGTTCTCACAGTCTCTGCAGGAGTTCCAGTTTGAATGCATCGGAGACGCAGAGACCGACGACGAAGTCAACATCGGTCAGTTTCAGCAGCTATATGCCAAACCCTAGAGAGAAGCAGACTCTCTCTGTATGTCTCTGTCTATCTCTGTCTATTTCCGTCTGCTGTCTGCCTCTGTCTGGCTCAGTCTGTCTGTCTCTTTCTTTAGGTCTCAGTCTTATTGTCTCTCTCTACTAAAGCAAATGGAATGCTATGCATCACTGAAAAGAGAATGGGCTGAATACCTGAACATGGTAAAAGACGCAAAACTTAGGAAAGCATTGACAGAGCTACACTCTCTAACTATTCCAAGACATCAGAGAAACATTCTTCCCACAAAGTACACACACACACACACACACACACACACAGTGGGAGTTTGAATTACGGGATAATGCTGTGACAATACTTCTCTTAATTATGTCACAGTTCCGTCATAACCTAAACCAACCAATCGGAATACCGTGAACTGATCACTTTACTTACGCTCACTCGCTCTGCTTGTGCAAGTAATGCTGAAAAACACCCATACCTATTGGTAGAAATGGAACGATACAACAGTACAAACACAGCAGATAGATTTGCGAACTGCTGTAACAAAATAGAAAAGTGCCCTTCTGGGCACAGGTCTCCACCAGGCCAGGACAGGTTGTGGCCTCCTGGTGGCGCTATAATAGGCCAATGTAAAAAAGGTACCATTTATTATTATGACTTTAGGATTTGGATGATTTCAGGCATTTTGTCCAAAAATGTGTTTTGCAAATGTTCACCTGTTGGTGGCGCTATAACAAGCCATTGTGAAAAGAGTGGAATACTTTTCTCATCATAGTATTATAGTGTGTTGAAGATTTTATGTAAATTGCCTGCTGTGTTCATCATCTTTACAAAATCAGCCTCCTGGTGGCGCTATACGATGCCGTTGTGGAAAATTTGGGGCAGAGGTTCATGCTTGCCATTCAGGGAGTGTGTGTGCAAATTGTGATGTCGATCTGGTTCACAGTTTGGGAGATTAGCTGGTAAAATACGGACACACAATTTCTTTTTCTTTTTTTTTTTCAAAAAGATGCCACGCATCTGCCTCCTGGTGGCGCTATAACATGCCGTTGTGGAAATTTTGGGGCAGAGGTTCATGGGTGGCATCCAGGGAGGTTGTGTGCAAATTGTGGCATTGATCGGGTTAACGGTTTGTGAGATTAGCTGGTAACAGTCGGACACGCTCACAGATTTTTGCAAAAAGATGGCAAAAATTGGCCTCCTGATGGCGCTATAACACACCGTTGTGGAAACTTTGGGGCAGAGGTTCATGGTTGGCATCCAGGGAGTGTGTGTGCAAATTGTGATGTCGATCGGGTTAATGGTTTGGGAGATTAGCTGGTAACAGACAGACACACGCACAGATTTTTGCAAAAACAATGGCAAAAATCGCCCTCCTGGTGGCGCTATAACAGGCCATTGTGGAAAATTTGAGGCAGAGATTCATGGTTGGCATCCAGGGAGTGTGTGTGCAAATTGTGGCATCGATCGGGTTAACGGTTTGGGAGATTAGCTGGTAACAGACAGACATACACACAGATTTTTGCAAAAGGATGCACAAATCGGCCTCCTGGTGGCGCTATAACATGCCGTGGGTCAAAAAGTTGGGGCAGAGGTTCATGGTTGGCATCCAGGGAGTGTGTCTGCAAATTGTGCCATCGATCGGGTTAACGGTTTGGGAGATTAGCTCGTAACAGACAGACATACACACAGATTTTTGCTAAAACATTGCACAAACCGGCCTCCTGTTGGCGCTCTAAAATGCCTCTGTGGAAAATTTGAGCGAGAGGTTCATGGTTGGCATCCAGGGAGTGTGTCTGCAAATTGTGGCATCGATCGGGTTAACGGTTTGGGAGATTAGGTGGTAACAGACAGACATACACACAGATTTTTGCAAAAACATTGCACAAATCGGCCTCCTGTTGGCGCTATAAAATTCTGCTATGGAAAATTTGAGCGAGAGGTTCATGGTTGGCATCCAGGGAGTGTGTCTGCAAATTGTGGCATCGATCGGGTTAACGGTTTGGGAGATTAGGTGGTAACAGACAGACATACACAAAGATTTTTGCAAAAACATTGCACAAATCAGCCGCCTGGTGGCGCTATAAAATGCCGCTGTGGAAAGTTTGAGCGAGAGGTTCATGGTTGGCATCCAGGGAGTGTGTCTGCAAATTGTGGCATCGATCAGGTTAACGGTTTGGGAGATTAGGTGGCAACAGACAGACAAACACACAGATTTTTGCAAAAACATTGCACAAATCGGCCACCTGGTGGCGCTATAAAATGCCGCTGTGGAAAATTTGAGCGAGAGGTTCATGGTTGGCATCCAGGGAGTGTGTCTGCAAATTGTGGCATCGATTGAGTTAACGGTTTGGGAGATTAGGTGGTAACAGACAGACAAACACACAGATTTTTGTCAAAAAATGGCCAAAATAGGCCGCCTGGTGGCGCTATAACATGGCGTTGGGGAAACTTAGGGGCAGAGATTCATCGTTGGCACCCAGGGAGTATGTGAGCAAATTTTGGCATCGATCGGGTTAACGGCGCAGGAGATTACCTGGTAACAGACGGACACGGGGACGGACGGACACACACACACGGACGGAGTGCAAAACATATTCCCCACCATGCCTCCGGCAGATAGATTTGCGAACTGCTGTAACAAAAAATAAGACTGGGCAATGGAATACAACTACCCTAAGGACTAATACCTGGACCTTGCCTATGTATACAGTGCTGCTATATTTACTGTAAACAGACCTTAAATCTGAGTTTTTACTTGCGTGAGTGGAGCGCAAGTTAAGTGATCGGTGCGCAGTCTGTCCGTACTCGGTCCGTAACATGATTAGCCGGTTTAGGTGATGACGTAATGGTGATTGAAGTAAAAACACCTTTATTTAAAGCCATGAGTATTATCTCGTTCTGCTCATGCACAAGTAGGCCAGGGCCTCCTTGTACGCAATGCACAAGTTTGCACTCTACCAAATCCCAAAGAGACTATTTGTTTAAAAAAATACACTGTGTTATAGCATGTATAAAACGATGCAATGTGACAGAATGCCCCATTTTCAGCTATCTTTATTATATTGCTTGTGACACTTGCTTTGGAAATTGCTTTGGAAATGTGTTTTCTCATGCCTTTGAATTGAATATTGTCATAAGAAGACATTTCATTTTCAGTGTCAAAGCAAAAGTGGAACCAAACAATGCATGCACATTCAAAAGGGAATAACAAAAGAGAGTTATGTTACTGTACATTCATTGCAACATAGAGAAAACTATCTTACAAATGCTCAGGAAGTGTCAGAAATACTCATTACAGTAACATCCAAACCTTTGAAAACCAATGCCAGCAATAAATTCCAATGTTTTCCATCCACTTGGTATAACCCCCCTCCCCTCCTCTTCCTCTACTCACCCCACTTGTACTCAGTCCAATTAGCTAGTTAGCCAAATGTTGACCTTTCACTGGCATTTCCTCCATAACTGCATCCTGTGGAGTTTCTTGGTTCTCAACTTCTCATTGGACAACTTAATCTGAACTCTGGAACAGGAAGAGCTCAGTCTCCTCTTAGCCTAGTATTTTCAGTTCCTATGCAAATATTTGAATATTAATAATAATAAATATAAATATTGATATAAGTCAGTAAAGGCCAAAGATAGAAGGGGGCTGATCCGCTTACCTCCCCATTCGGTATTGATACCTAGGGTGCCAATTTGATTTATATTTATATTTTTAAAAACATTTGTAAACAATATAGACCATGACAAGACCAATCATAATTGTAACATTTGAAAGCATTTCTACGCAATGCAGACCATTAAATGTTCAATAACACTTTGTGTTGCAGCCAGATAATGTAGCCATATTTCTGAACTAATTCATACATTCATAACATACATACTGTACACGCACAGTACGCACGCACGCGCGCGTGCGCGCACACACACACACACACACACACACACACACACACACACACACACACACACACACACACACACACACACACACACACACACACACAATATTGACATTGTGGCATTAAAATCATGGTATATTGATATATCGGAAAAGTGTGTAGTACCAAAGTGTACATAAATTATATCGTTGCTGTCATTGAGAAACCTCTTATGTCCCAATACAAATACCTATTTCCGTCATACCATTACCATTTCATCATACCAAAGCGTCACACTCATTGTTGACGTGCTTGAGTGGCTCAGTGATACCTGCCCACCGATGTTGAGGTTGTGGGTTTGAATCCACTGCAGTGCATTGTCGAGAAGCAGGTGATCCTACTGTTAGGGAACTTCTCAGCAACTTATCTCATACTAGAAGAAATCTAGGGCTAGGCTAATTGTCAGGCTCTGAGCTGTGGCTCAATAGTCTGACAATAGTCAGCGATTTATGAGGAGGCGGGCACTTGATTTTCCCTCAACCAATCACTGGAGATCAGCAAATCTGTCTTCCTGTGACGTCATTTGCAGTCGACAACAAAAACAACAGTAAGCACTCAGCAGCCGTTAGCAGCAGAGGACATTTGCGCTATTTCTAACTAAATGCAACATTAAAGAATATCCATTTATGATCAAAACTCTTAGTTACAATGAAACTGAATGGATGTGTGCTGTTTTTTATGGGCAACCGTTCTGTTGTGGCAGTTAGATGATCCGCGACATCTACCACTGTGATTAACTGGGAAGCAATCCCAGTCTCCCCCTATGGTCTCCCCAGGCATGAAGCCTTCTGCTGGGCAGGAAGCTTCATGATCGTCCCCTGTCTGTCTGTCTGTCTGGGACCACCATGGCTCAATTCAAAATAGCTAGCAATTATCACAATTTATAGCATATACTAACTATACCATATTAACGTAATGACATTGGTAAAGCTAAGTATATTTGAAGAGAAATACATGTCGATGTGGCATCAAAATATAATCTATATCTACCTTTTATATCCTGTTCCTGTTTATGTGAATGATTTACATTGATTTGTGCTCCAGTAACCAGTCTTATTTACTGTAGTATGTATGGTACCATTAGTAATAGGTTCCAGGGGGTCCCCAGCTAAATTATACATCAGAACCAAATGGGCCCTTCCTTGGTACAAAGAGTGTACATACAGAATAATCCCTTTGGTGAAATAACATGTGTTTAATATAAAACTCGCGTGTCCCAGATTTATAAATGACATGTAAAACTGGGGGTCCTTAAATTACAATCTGGAGAATCACTGCTAAAGCCATAACGCATCTCTTCTCTTATAGGCGTATAATATATTTTTTAAATGAGGAGTGATACTGTGACAGGTGTCCACGGGGCAATGGAAGTGAATTTGGGGGTTGTTGACATGAAATAGTTTGGGAATGTACACTGTAATCAACGTCATGATACGTTGTTTTGCACTGAGGCGAAATCTTCATAATCCTCATGGGGACTGCGAAAGAACACCCAACCCCCCTGTTGTATTGTGCTTTCTGTAAACATGTTTTACAAATACATTCATCTTCATTTGGTACTTTTTGTTTGGTAAAAAAGGGGGAAAAAGTACAGTATTACTTGGTTCACTCATGACTTGTTCTCAGCGTCTCGTTTACCCAATTGTTTTCCAATTGGTCTAACTGTACTCTATGCCTATTGACACTGTACCTTGCAGGTAAACAAAAGCCATTTGATTAGGATTTGAATATCTGATGGCCCGGCCCAGACGCATGGATTGCCACAGTTCTCAGTACTGGGTACTGATTTCAGTCCTGAGGATTTCACAGGGGTCATTTAATTAGCTCAGTTCTTATTTGCAAAAGATCATTTTCAGTCCCAAGATTTTTTTTTTACTTTGAATACCTGATGGCCCGGCCCCCAGACGTGTGAAAAGCCACAGTTACAGTACAGTTACAGAATTCCCATTAAGGGGGGGCAGCCCCCACAGAGTTTCCGCCCCTGCATGTAGGCTATGTGTTTGCCAAGTGCCAAGTAGTAATTGCAACAAATCAGTCAGTCATATACATTATACGCGGTCAAGCCTTCCTTCAAATAAAACTGTATGGGTTTCTAAGGCTACACTCAGCTATCCATGCATGTCAGACATTCGTTCACATAGGAGGAATAGCCTCGGAAACCCAGGTGTTGTTAATGGAGGAGAGGCGGGGAATTTCTGACAGTTAACACCAACGCGCACTTCTCCGCACGCTATATACGGTTAAAACACTTAAAATGGCCTTGTTTGTCAATGTATCAGTAAAATCCACCATCCACTTCTCCCAGTCGTTTATACGTTTGAACAAATTATCAATTTTTCTCGGCCGTTGCTCACACAGTCAGTCGGTCGGTCGGTCGGTCGGTCGGTCAGTCAGTCAGTCAGTCAGTCAGTCAGCAGTCTTTGTTGTGAGAACTGCGATGATGCATTTAAGAACGACTTGAGCTGCGCAGCTCGATGACGTGCCTCAAAACGGGCCTTGGCGTTGATTGGCTATTTTTTTTAGACCTGCCTCCAGCCCCTTCTCATTGGACGAGCCGTTTTTCCGGATGAGAAATCGAAACGCGTCATCACACCAGACCACAGATCCCAACGGAGTGGGCGGGGCCCAATGAAGTGAAGGGCTCTGTGGGCTGAACCAGGCTAGAAGAACTCCTGTATAGTTTACAAACAGCTGTCTCCTCCAGACCAAAATCATTCCAGGTTAGGCCAGGCTAGTGTGTAGTAGTATTTGGGCTGATAATATACAGTAATACAGTGTGTGTTTGTGTGCACACCTGTGCCTCTGTCTTTCTCTTTCTCACACGCGCACAGTATATCATATAATTGCTATAAAAGCTGTATATGAATTTGGTGAATCCTTCTGGGTACAGCACTACAGTAATAATTTAGAGATATGTGTATTTGAACCAATAGGCCATACTAGCAATCTAATATAACATAACTTGTGCTATATTGCTGTTTTTATAAAATGAAAAATGGATTCGCACACACATTCAGTAAAGGCAACTTTGGGAAAAAGCTGTAGGCCGACCGATGTAAGGTGTTTCCCCTTTTACGAGACTTGGTATATGATCTGAACATCTGAACATTTTCCGTCTTGGGATTGTTTTGGGCCTTAACCCCTGAGGATACAACAGCAGTGAAAATGAGAGATCAGCCAGCACACAATAAATGTCCTTTTCACATATATTTATTTACCTTTCCACGGATAGACAGTGAACGTGTTTTACCCGCCGGCGCCTCCTGCACCGTTGTGTCAAGGCGACAGGAAGTGAGGTATAAATAGTGTATGATGCGATCAAGTCCAAGTGAACACAGACAGGTGCCATCTGTCATCTCCTCGCTGCTAATGTAGACAGACACAATAATATTTACGGGGTACAACAGCAGTGACCACAATTAAAATGTTTGTGAGGGTGTAAATACAGTACATGTAAGGTTTCCACTCCACAACGGCAATATATTTCGTAGAAAGTCTTGTGCGTCTTGCCATCGGCTGCATGGAATGTATAATTAATGATATTGATTTGCTTATGATGCTACGGCCCGGCATCTTTTCTTCCCTCTCTCTTTAACGCCTTTAAGAGATCAAAGGGACTAATTGTGATGGATGTTGGAGATTAATGAAGGTGAGAGTCCTCTGGCCTCCCAGTGGGAATACCCTGGTTGTCTGGCAGAGACCTTGTATCTCCTCCATGCAGCATTGGATTCCCGTTGCACCTGCACCAACATTGTTCATGTCCATAGAGGGTATGTGCCTGCATAACGTGAGTGAGGCAAATCTAGTAGCAACGTGAGCTTAATGTTGTATATCGTTGTTTCATGGAATCAGACTTTTCTGTTTGGATGTAGGCACTGTCACAGTCACAACAATTGTTTTTGCTAGTCAATTGGTATTCCGTTACAATGCACTAGGCCTCTGAGAGGTAGATTTGAGAACCACTGCTCATGTGTCCAAACGATGTCATTGATGCAAAGCAACAGGATGGCCATCTCTACAGAGGTCTTGTAGATCTGTGCTTTGACAGACGGAGGTTCCCAGATTCCCATACAACACTATAAAATACACTATAGGTAGGCATGGTATTCAAAGATTGTGGCAAGCCTGGCTAATGCAAGACGTAGGTGCTTGTCTCTTGTGGTAAAACCTGGCAATGCTGCTGCAGGCTGAATCACAGTCCATCTGTGTGGCTTAAACTGGACTCCAGGCGCCTCTTCTTAGCACACAGGAAATTCATCTGAATTACTAATCAACAGTTGTGTTTTTTACCACACAAAAGCCTGGTGTGCACTGTGGCCCTTGTGTAATCAAGGAAAAAACAAAACAATTAGGGTTATTGAGAAAGCGCAGCTTCAAATCGGAACCTTGTTATAAGATCTAGCGCGGTTGAATGTCTGCCATACATGAACATACTACGGTGTCATTTACTCAGAAGTATCAAGAGCAGTATATCTGCCAAGCTCCAAACAACGTGGCACAAACTAAGGTTGATGATATGCTCCTTTTGATATTTTTCTTTTTATTTGAATCCTGAAAAGTAGGAGTTTTAAACATTATGAGGTTTCACTGTCTATAATTCAGGTTTGTTTAATGGGTTTGTTAGGGGTTTTCAACAGGTGGTCTGGGGACCACCAGTCCCTGAGAAGTTTCTAGGTGGTCCCCAGCTGAATGATGGACAGTTGGTTTCCAAATGGACCCTTATAGATCTGTAACTCTTGAGAGTGTAAAATGAAACCAAATGGACCCATATGGACTCATTTGGTTATTGGATATTGACCAATATTTTGCCAGTTATCCCTCCTTAATTGTGGACACAAACTTGAAAAACCTTAGTTTTGGGTCCAAGAGACTAAAATGGTGATCCGTGGCAAAAATGCAAAATAAGTAGTGGGCCCTGGTATGAAAAAGGTTGAAAACCACTGGCCTAAATCTACTACACAGGAGCTCACAGTCACAAGGTATCACATTTAGGAGCTTATCTGCAATTCTTGTACTGTATAGCATGTCCCCTCCAGTAAATAGATCCTGGGGTTCAAATGATACAATATACAAAAACATACATCTCCGCCAGTGCTGTATTCACTCACCAGCCGACATCCAGCCGGCCCCTGCCGGGCAAGTTAAACAGTTGAGACTGCCGGCTATGGTGGAGTGGGCTGTGACAACACGGCCGCAGGCATCTGTCGGTAGGCATTTCATTGAGGGTCTAATTCGAGGCAGCGGGGAATTAATTTGGAGCGGCTTTAATTAGGAGCTCTGTGGAAAACAAATAACGGCGCAAACAAGCTGAAGGAAAGTCCGGCGATCTGTCTCGCTCATCTTAGACTACAATATGTAGTTTTGATAGTTGCATCGTTTTGATTTCTGTTTTGAAGAAGTGCTGAATTTCATGGAGTTAAATATTTGGGCAACTATTAGCCTCGACACTCAGGCTTTCATTTTCGTCTGCGTTATGCAAAAATGGAAAGCCTGGACTGATTTGTTACCCACAGTGGCCTAGACAACTTTTCGGGGTGGGCGTCACTGAAATGATGACGTAGCACAGCAGTGGAGGGGCGGGGGAGGGGCCGGGGCACGTTATGAGCGATGAGCTGATCCAATCAGATCAGCTCATCTACCGTCGAAAAAGTCGGTGCACCCCTCCCCCCTAGGCCGAAATCATTTCGCGTTAGACCAGGCAACTATTGACTATCTGAATATGATTTCAGATTTTTATTGAAGGGACGCATCTAATTTTCAAGAGGGAACAAAACAAAGTAGCCTACAAAATATACAGTAAACAGATGTGGCTCACTCGTGTTTTCAACCAAAGCATCAAAAGGAGCATATCTGCAAAATAGAAATGTGGCATGATGCATTTCGAGCATTCACAAGGAATCGGATGCATAAAACAAAAGCAGTAAAAATCCACAGTTATAGTGCAGAAGCGAAAGAAAAGATAAAAAGACAACAAACAGTGCTCCTCCAAGCTGTAGGTCAGGTCAAATCTACCCTTGAGGATGGGGAAATCAGTGCAGTTATTTGGTGCTATTAATAGGCCAGTGCGACAAGCCTGGCATTTCTTCCTTGGCCAGGTGTATGCAATATTTGATTGCAACACAGCAATCAAATCATGATTTGAGGTATCTTGATCAAAGCTAACCACTCCATCGAATGTTAGAAGGCAATCCAATCAGGATGGAATAGGACAAGCATACAGATCCCATCTAGACCCCATGATGTTCAGACAAAATCTCTAGGATAGGATTATTAGGCAAAACTGAGTATTCCTGCGTACGCACACACGCATGCACATCACACTTTTGTCATGCCAGAGACAAAAAGCAAGTTGAATCAAGGGCAGTGGCAAACCTAGTCTTTAACTGTGTTTTAAAATAAACAAGCGATAGAAGACAAGCAGTTTATGCTGCGTAAATTCTGCTTCCCCACATTTATTTCTTGTTTTATTCAATGTTGGGTGAAATAGAATGTAGGCCATGGCTCAATAAAAATGAAAGAAAGGGTGGGAAAATCCAGGTAATAGCTCAGTGATCGCCACACTCTTGTCACCCCACTTTGATGGCACCCAAGTCCTCCTCATCAGCCGTAACATCAGGGATTCCATATGTGCCGGTAGACAGGTTCACATGACCTTCTATCGATTCCACTCTATGACTTCCCTGCGGTGACATTCACATTCCAGCCTCCAATCAATGGCACCGCAAGATTGATGTGTCTGTCGAATTCTTTTTTTTAATTTTTTCAAAAAAGTTCCAAGGCTCCCTCTTTCATTCAAAGGTCACCTGGGGGCATGAGGGTGGGGGGGGTGCGGGGTGGCAGTGGGACGAGTCACGCAAGCTCAATATCTGGAGCTAAAGACCCGAAGGAGAACCAGAAAAATAAGGAAACGGTGAAGAAAGGGCAACACAATCGCTGGTCTGCTGCTCGAAGCTTGAAGGTACTGTCAATGAGAGAGACCCTCTTTTACGTTGTCAGGCCCCAAATTTACCAATTATTTTGCGTCAACGCATCGCTTGTTTCGCTACTGCTCCGTCTTGCTCTGCCGGATGAAAAAAAAAAACAAGAATAATCTCTTCATCTCTCTCTCTCTTTTTTTTGTCCCGACACGACAGAAGCCAAATTTCCATGGAAGTGTAATGGAGAGTGATTCAGTTGGGGGCGATTCATCAGATATGTGGCAGCTCTCGCCTTTTTCCCATTTTCACTTGGTGAATGATATGCAAGCTTTGTCGGCCTCGTCTCCGACTCGCATTTCCTTTCCTTTCCGCTGCGGCTAATCTTGTCCCATCAGCGGCTACCAGCTGTGCCCTTTACCCCCTGCCAGGTTGTGCCTCCGTTGATAAAGGAGCTGCCGGCGTTTAAAAAGGAGGTCCATCGCACCGACCGGCCGCGCCGCCTCGCAGCGGGGTGGTTGGCATAAAATCATTGCTCCCTGCCTCTCTGAAAAGCGCTGGTCCGTAAACAGACACAGTGTGTGAGACGATGACGCGTGTGCATTGTTGCTGTCAGGTGGAAACAGTGCTATGACCAAAAGATATTATTTTAGATAGTCTTCAGGTTTTTTTGTCTGGCTTTGTTGTTTTCACCCTGGGGGGGATCAGGACTTGAACCTACTGTACAGTATGATACAGCGCGTTTTAACAGTGGGACACCATCGGCGAACGTTTGAATCGCTTGAATTTCACCCGCTATTGCCTAAATCGCCCGAAAAGATCAATTATTGTTATGTTTTTAGCCGACGTTGCTCTGCCTGCTTTCCGTTCGCCTGCTATTACCGACTTTGCCAGTACTCGCCGGGTCGAAATCTAGAAACATTGTTTGTCTAACACCCGCTGTTAAAACGGACTGATATGCTGCCGGGTTGAATTAACACATCTGACGCCCAGGACCTCCGCGTCAGCCGCTCGGGCCTGGGCTTGCTAGTTTTGATGTAAATAGGTTACAGCATGGAGATATACTTATATTTTTAAAAAGCAAGAGCGGCAATATTTTTTCACTTTTCTGTGAGGCTGTAGTATCAGGGGTCGACATTAAGGGAAATTTGGCACTGGCCCTTCGGGCCAGTGGATTGTCCAAATCACTGGCCCAGGGGAATCACCCTTTTTCCTTTTTTTAAGTGCTGCGTAGCAAGCACTTCCTTAGACGATTCACCAGCTGTGTGCGTGCTAACCGGCACGACCTCAACATATCTGCGTGTCTGCGTGCTAACCGGCACGGTTTGCTCTGCATGTTGCCACATAAGAGAGAAACAAGCAAGTTGCCACATAAGAGAGAAACAAGCAAAAACCGTGCCGGTTAGCAATAAGAGAGAAACAAGCAGCAACGCGCAGCAAAAACCGTGCCGGTTAGCATGCAGACACGCAGATATCTTGAGAATCGTGCCGCTTAGCACGCACACAGCTGGTGAAGACCACCACACACGCAGCACTTTCTTTCACACGGGTGTGACCCTTTTTCCTTTTTTTGTATTTTTATTAGGGATGTCAGTAACGGTTAATTTTGTTGCCGACTAGCTGACAGGTCTAACCGGATATTTATTTATATTTTTAACTAGCCTATCCAGTATTTTTTTTTTTATACTGTAAATTTAATATGGGCCTACATTCATATTGGTAGACAAATGATACATATCCTATACATTTATGTATGCTCCTTTTAAAAAGGCAATACAAATAAATATTAGACTTAATAATCAATAAACAACGCGTCGTGGTCTGCACGCATGGCTCTACATGCATGCACGCACGCATAATCTACAACACTCGTCGTTTCCACTTCTGATCTGAACAATCAACTGGGCTGTTTTTTATTATTAAGAAAGAAGATGAACTTGCATGATCTGTGACTTTTCGCGGCGGAGAACCCCCTTTAAGTTTGTCTGGTATATGATTTATGATGAGGATGAGGAGGATACGTTAGTGCATGGCAAACTTCGCCCAATAGCCAAGCTAGTGTGGACAGAGGAGGACGCGGCGGCGGATTTTATAGCGCTAATAATGTCAAACACGTTGTCCCACTATGACTATGGTTTTAGTTTTGACAAGCGACGTGCACGGCAGTTCATTTCACAGCGTGGATGTAAGCCTGGAGATCGAGGCTAAGCGCCGAGCGAGGTCTGGCAGCAGCCAGCCACAGCGGTTCAGTAGACAGAGCCATAGATATAGGGCCTATATAAGCTAGATGGCTTGAGGCGGAGCCTCTGACGTCGTTCACGGCGGCCAGCGCGGGCAAGCCATCTAGCTTTCTTATATATATACTGTATATGTCTATGGACAGAGCCACCTGTCGAGCGCATGAAAGAGGGACAAACTGGAATAGTTTGTCTGTGTCAGAGCGCAAAAAACTATTAAAACTATTTTGTGTTTATGAGTTAGGATAAGTTTTTGTTCATGGACATTGACTTGTGGGGGGGGGGGATAAATAAATAAAAAAATATTGTGAAATAAAATTTTATTTATTATTAATTTATTTTTAGGAGGTATTTTTCTACTGGCCCATCGGGCCTGTGTAGGGCGCCATCTGGTGGTCCGAATGTGTATTGAAAGCCCTGTCGGGCCTTCGGGCCAATTATAATGTCGACTCCTGCAGTATGTATGACGAAAGTATGGTATTTGTACTCAATGTATGTATGAATTACTATGGAACTATGGGAGATACAAGGTTTCTGCCTTGGGGTTTCCCAGCACGCCAGGCCGTGGCAGCGCCTGATAATGATGTTGGGGGTTATAAGAGGTAGCTCCACTCGCTGCTAAATGGAGGGACACAGGTTTTGCCCCTGGGGGGGCAGGGGGTTGACATGCGGGGCAGTGGGGTGCTGAGGGTGGGGATGGCTGCCTTCTTATCGGGTGCTCTGTTTAATGAAGCTGTGCAGCTAGACTGTGTGGATCAGCCCACTGCCACACATAGGCCAGGTGTTACTGTATGCCCACTGCAACGGTCTGTCCTCATAATGTAACATTATGCTGCGGGCAATTTTACTGGACAGCTTTTATGAACACTATGTCTCCATCATCGTGCAGAAACACACCAAAAGTCCAAAATGCAAAAAATACCATAAGTAAGTCCCTTAAACAACAGGGTTTTTATAGGAAGGGAGCGGGCAGTTATTCATTTATTTATTTTAAATAACTAATTAATTGAGCAACTTTTTTCTTTTGTCAAAGGCAGGAGGCAAAATCAATTTTTTATCAATATGCCACGGCAGATTTGTAATCTGCAGTGGCAGATACTCAATCGATACACAATCTTCCATGGCAGGTTGGGTTTAACATTAGTTGGAGCGGCAGGTACCGCTACGCAATCTGCAGATACTTTAAGTGCCGTTACAGATACTAGACATACAATCAGCTGCGGCAGTTACGCATTCTGCCGCAGCTGATTGTGTATCTGTCGCAGCATATGCCTAAATGATTTTGTTATCTCTCGTACGAGACTAGGGTGTTCAAATGAGACTGATGAATAGTGTTTTGACCATTTCTTATCATGGAGTTATCATCTATTCAATCCAACATTTGAACTCATCGACCTGTTTTCTAATACACACACAACGTGTTTATTTTATTTTATTCTGCCCAGAATCTCTAGAGAGATGAGTAGAGGTGTTTTTAAGTTCAAAACTCCAGCAGACTGGAATGTCCTGCCCTTGTCTTTTAGATCAATTATTTCCTTTGATGCATTCAAGAATGCATTCCTAGTTCATCTTCTGTCTGGCTGTTCTTGGTTCTGATTGCACTGTTGTATTGAGACTATCCTAGTGGTATCATACTGGCATACTATTGCATTGGATGTATTGTTTCTTGTTTTAGCGTTTTAGCACGGCGGGTCGGCGGGGGATTGATGGCGATGACCCGGCCCAGGGGGAACGTCCAATGTTTACAGATTGACTCATTGACTGGGCTTCATCCTACTTGAGCAGCATGCAATAAAACACCAGGCTAATTATGCACCACATTGCATCCGATCAATATTAAATAGTAGGGCGCATGTTGACACCTTGTGCAGGAATTCTCTCTTATTTGCCATTGCTATGAATATTCATGATCTATCGTTTGGAGAAATATTGCCGGTAATGATCGTATTTTTGTTTCTATTTTTCCCAGCCCAGTCATTCAAAGAATTCTCCCAGCTCTTGAGCACTGTGGAAGAAGAGAGGAGGCGCCTGGTAAGAACACAGATTTTCTACCCTTTGGCTATGTTATCATCATTACAACAGGCCGAATGTCTTGTATTAAATGCCTTCTTTTGAAGTTCAAGAAGAAAAGTGTATGTACGTAGTTTGGACAAGCGGATCTCAAACTTCTCGCCATAGCCTCTATAGCATCCCATTGTCCCGAGTCAATCGAGACCTTTAATCTTTTCTTTTTCTTTTTGATCCAAACGTGTGACGTGTGTGTGTGCTGGGACAGATATTGGTTGATCTATTTTTCTCTCTGGGGGAAAATATAATGTAGTTTGAAAATCATTAGTAATTTTGTGTTCGGGTCCAATATTTAGTTCAGTGACCATGGAGCTAAATAAAGGTTCAGAAGTTCCATTCACATTCACTCTTCCATTGGAGACAATACACTCCAACCTGCAGGAAATAAAACGGGGATGGCATTTTAAATTTTAATGTAATTTTGTCTTGGTCGCTGGTGTGGACAAAGTCATTAACGATGGTGTCGGTGTGATGAATCTGACCCCCTCGCCACACGCGCGCGCACACGCACATGCATGCACGCATGCACGCGCACAGACACACACCACTTGAGGAGCTGTTGAACTGTAGGTTTGAGGCAGATATAATGCGGGTCCTGGATGTGACGAGGGGCACGGTGGCCTGTGTCCCTCAAACTGCAGCAGCCTGTCTGTTTACAATCAGGTAAGCAACATGAGCAATGGGAGAGAGCTGTACAAGTTATGCCCAAATTAAATCTCTTGTTGTAGTAACGATTGCTACCGCATGGCTAACATACAAAATAATAGTGCACGTTATTACTTGCAGGTCAGTGGACTGCTTTTTAAGAATGTGGATTGGCTGGTTTCGTTAATGGCGATGTAATTAAGATATCTGGTGTTGTGATGAGTATTATCTCCAGGAGGTTTTGGGGGTACTTGCCCTCTGCTCGCACACAAGTAGGCCATGGCCTACTTGTGTGTAATACGTGAGTTGGCACTCGACAGAGTGCAGTTCTACGTAGTCATATTCAGGTGATTATATTTAGTATATTTGCTACTAGTAGGGGGAGCCTGCCAGTGTAGAGAATAAGAAATATGTACAGGCATATTTGGACAAAGGTGGGCTCTTCGAATGTGTGGTAGGGATTTATAACCGGAATGTCGGAGGTTTAACGTTAAACCTATGCCCTTATCAAACGGTTTCATGTGAAGGACCCCCAAATTCGTTGACTGTGCTGTGCACCCCCTCTGTACCTCCTGATCTAGCTGACCCATCCCCAACACTAGGTCAAAAATAATACGATTAATATGATAATGGCAAATAATCACAGAATGTTTACTGCACTTGGTGTCATGCAGCTGCTGTATACTCAAACAGCGTCTCTACATTTATAAATCTCCATTTCAACAGTGTTTTACAGGAGACGAGAGTTCAGAAACTATAGCTTCCTAGTATGTTGCTTGTCTGTTATCTGTGTCTGAGACACCACTCGCAGCGATGCCAAATCACTTTCATTCTGTGGCAAACCTCATTGTTAGTGCACAAGCAAACAAAAGCAGATCTTGCCAATATATAAACAACAGTACAGATTTTTTTTTTCATCTACTGGCTTCAGTTAGATTCTAGTGTAGATAGTATTCCTTGTCAAGGGTAGTGTATAATGCTGCTGTTCAGCAGAAACCTCTTATCTCAACATCTCAACACACGCCACCCTCAATTTCCGTCACATTTACGTTGCATTCACACCAGAAAGATTTACTGTGATTAAAACAAATCCTGCTGCATATGGTCGGAAAGTGTGCTTCGTTTAGCAGGTGTGAAGTCCCATTCGAATCCTAATGTGCGTCAAAGAACCGCATACTCCTCTCCAAAATGATGGTTTCCCTTCACTTCGAAACGCAGTAGAGTGCGGATCAATGCAGGTGTAAATGCAATCGCACCAAACATATTGAGTGAATATGCCATTGTGGGAGGGAAGTTTTTTGGCACACGAGGGAAGGAGAAGGCACCACTAAGCACTACGCAGTGTGCGCTTGTATACAGATCTCAGGGAACAGAGAATCCTGTTGGTGACAGACATGCTGTTTCCTTTTGCTGCAGATGACAGTGTAGTGTAGTGTGAAGGTGAGATGTGACCTTAACATAATAGTCACACAAAAGTAGCAGATCCGCAAATACAGCTACTTTTGCTATTTTTAATTTATGTGGCTTTCCACCTGACAGGAATAATAACACGTGCAGTTAGTTCACTTCCTTAGAATGTCGTTCACTTCCTTAGAAAGTTGTTCAGTAACAGGAACACAGACAGACTACAGTAGTTACAGTTATAGGGAAGTCTAGTTTAATGCCTTAGTGCACTGGCAGTGTTCCAGGTGGTCCCCACTCCCCACCTACTGTATATGATGGAGAGTTGGTAACCATATGGACCCTTATAGATCTCTAGCTCTTGAGTCCTTTTGTGTTTAATTGTATCTGAAACATTTAAACTGATTAATACACAAGTAGTTTACACAATTAGAAAATGTGTTTAGATCAATGCTTGTTGTCTACCCTAATGGTGCCACATCAATACGTCATGGAGTTGTGGACACAATCGCATTTGACGACAAGAAACATTCTAAGAGTCTGAGAGGTCATATCTCATAAATGGTGGCCCATGGCTCAAATGCAGTATAAATAATGGGGCTTGATATGAAAAGGGTTGAAAGAATGTATGGATGAACATAACACTGGAGGCTGAAAACCTGGGATGAATGGGCATTGTGATTTTCTATTTTCTTTTGCTCAGTTTATACCATAGTGGCAATATCTGCACGCACACACACACACACACACACATATTTAAATGACTCAAAACACAAACAACTCAATATGACAGGCAGACAGATTACAGAAATGTGAAGGCTAAGGCTAAGCTGACACAGCTGTGGGGGTGTGTGTGTGGGTGTGTGTGGGTGTGGGGGTGTGTGTGTGGGTGTGTGTGGGTGGGTGGGTGCGTGTGCGCACATTTGTATTGTATTGACTTATTGTATTGACTTATTGTTCCAGCTAAACACTGTATTACATGCTGTGCAGTGTTCATTTCTTTGACTAAAAGCATGACGTTTTTTTTTCCTCTAATGAAAATCAAATGAAAAGTAAATGAACTAAATGAAAACGTACAAAATGTTAGGGATGGACTAATGGACACAAGCTACAGTAGAACTAAGATAAATCATTATGTCTGGTTGCGTTTGGGCCCTCCAGTATATTGTATAGTATATCACAGATATACTAGAAGTTCAAGATCCTGTAAAATGGCTATGTTGAGCATATGCAGCACAGTGTAAAATCAGGCATTACGACACCATCAAGGCCTGTCATAATACATGCGTGTGATAACGTCAACTACAACTAGATGCAAAAGGCTTGCTAGCATTTGGCTGAGGATTAGACTTCCTTTCTTTTCATAATTAGTTCTGCGTGGACGCACAACCATGTCCTGCTTAGTGCCAGTGGATTGGACACTTCTCAGGCAGACATGCACTGAGGTCATGAGAAGCTGCTGCACTTGACCCGACCGCCTCACCCCTCTACACTAAAATATTACAAACATCTAAGACTGCATTGTAAATCTAATGCATAGTGCTGGGTGCAGCAGCAATCACTTAGGACTTAAGTGGGGGTTACAGGGGGTTACAGGGGGTCCCCGCATCAAAATCAGTTTAAACACTACATCAGTGTACAGTGGACAAGCAAATGTCTTCTTTGATTAGAGTGCCTGTTGTGAACTTGAACTCTATGTAATAATCCAATGTGGTGGCAGTGGTGATGACACTGTAATTATACTAAGTATAACTAAAAGTGTAAATTGTGATGAGTAGGCTATAAAATACTTGTATACTGCCCTGCAAAGCCAAAGTGCAGAAACAGTGTTTTTGACACACTCATTTTTCCCCCCAAAGGTTGAAGTATCCCTCGTGGCTTTGTTGAATAATAAATTGCCTAAAGAATACAGTATACACCTAGAAGTGCTTCTCAGGCCAGCTAGTTATTTTGGATCACAGGTTGCTTGCAACCTGCAACGAATTCCCTTATTGGTATATTTTCGTCACCTTTCCTCTTCCCTTAGCCACTATTCTTTATGCCGACACCGTTATTTGCGACTGGAGGTGTGGTCATAGGCGTGTTTACTACACAGTCCCTTAAGTTGCTAATTTCGTCAAATAGATTTGGGAAATACAGATAACAGTATTTCAAAGCACCTGCTAACCTATACGAGAAGGCAGCCCCACGTGCACTGTCGTTCACTTCCTTGTGTTTACGTAACGTACTGTATATTATATACCGTAATTAAATACTGTACATTAATTAACTTGTGACGCATTGCTGCTGCTTTCATTTTCCACCGAATTCCTGACACTTACGTTTTGCTTGATCCCGCTTCGTACAGAAGACGCACCCGCATATTCTAGCATCTGAGAGAGTGATGTTTGCCCGTCACACTGTATTTTGAAATTTTAAAAATGGTCCAGAATTGACCGAGATATGAATGATCAAAAAGACGTCTGTTTTTGCAGAGAATTTCCGATTGTTTTGCAGTTTACTTTATAATGTTTTGTAGACTTGGGATAAATGCACGCCACATACAGCAAAAAACATGGAACATGTCTTCAACATAACATGTTGAATGGTAAGAAATGATCGAGAATTGACCGAGCTGTAATTGTTTGAAAATACGAGCTATAATTGTTTGAGAATACTCCTCCTAAGCCCGCAGCCAGGCTGCGGGCTTAGGAGTAGGCATAGCAGTAGGGATAAGGGAAATAGATAGGGATGAATTAAAGGCAATTGCAAGACCAACACGGATTTGATGAAAGGTAAAAACGCCCAAACCACACCTATGCATAATGTAACGCGTATAGGAGGTGTTTAAGGGAGATAGGATGGTAACGAAATTACCGACTTTAGCAT
This sequence comes from Benthosema pterotum, assembly GCA_039105355.1. Taxonomy (NCBI): domain Eukaryota; kingdom Metazoa; phylum Chordata; class Actinopteri; order Myctophiformes; family Myctophidae; genus Benthosema; species Benthosema pterotum. The sequence goes on from CM076977.1 coordinate 25,596,954, forward strand.
GGGAACGCCTCTTCCCCAATGCTAAATGCCTTAATTGCTTACAACGGCTGATGTAACCAAAATGGAGCCCACACTCTATTTCCCCCCACATTATTATTTTCAGTCTGGATATGTGATCAAGATTAATGCACACATAGAACACAGGGTTGAAGAGAGCCTGCACCTCTTAATCTCTGGAAATATTTCCTCACGTCAATAAAGCTCATCTGAATTGAGTTTGTGAGCCACGCTAAAAAACAAATGTTGCACAATTTTACTTTGCCCTAAACGTGCACCCCCCAGATCGGAATAATGGCAAAAAAGGTTGCTGCAAAAAATGATTCAGAATGTAGGGAATTTAACCTGCTGTGCACACATGATTATTATTTTTTTGTTCAATGCAAAGAAATGGCCGTTTGTCTCATCTGTAAAGAGACGGTGTCAGTAATGAACGAATACCGGCATTATCCCATCACATGGACAAGTGGCCAGCTCAGTGGCCTTGTGGTTAGAGCGCCCTGAGACTGGGAGTTCAGGCTTCTATACCCAGCCGGGTCATACCAAAGACTCTAAAGATGGGACCCAATACCTCCCTGTAGCTTGGTACTCAGCATCTGTACTGTACATTAGTTGGACAATCAAACCCAGAAGTTATACAGTATGCTTCTAGTATCAATCACCTATGCATCCACCATCCAACCACAAGCATATTAAGACGAAATTCTAAATACTGTATATGTGATTCTAGATACTAACACTGCTGTTATCAGTTGATGGTGTGTGTGTGTGTGCGTGTGTGTGCGTGTGTGTGTGCGTGTGCGTGTGCTTTTGTGTAAACATTGACTTGACCATCATTAGCAGAGGTTTTGAAATACTGCAAGGGGTTGTTTTTATACAGTATGTTGTCTGTGGTTTGAAATCTTTCTGTGAAGTAATTCCAGAAGTTTTGGCTGTTTATTTTAGCTTTGGCATGTTGAAATTTCATTCTCAATTAGTATTTTTATGGGCTAATAAGGTTGTGTGTGTGTTCTGGGAGGATGGTTTTATTTGACTGTAGGCGTCCAAATACAAGCTTGTATAAGTATTACAGAGGGAATCCCACCCACAGGCCCAGTTACTTATCTTCCAAATAACAGATCATTCATTCTATAAACAATGCTCATAATTCTCTGGACATTAAAGGACTATCGTAAAACAATGAAACAAATCACATTTATGGCTACTGTCCTTTTTTAAAGCATTTTTAAAGCATTCAATGATGTGGGTGATTTGGAAAACTCTCCAGTCCACACTGGTAACAAGATGTACACATACTGTAGGGGGAAGTGCAACAGGCCAACAGCATGTTTACCAAGGTCCGCCCTCACTCAAGCATGATTCGACAAATCATTTTTTAAAATAAAACTAAAAATAAAACTAAATTTTTTAAAATAAAACTATATAGTCGGCACACCACTATAGTAGGGAGGTTTATCCAAAGAAGAAGAAGAAAAAATATACCTTTTAAAGACAAAAGTTACATTGATCACAGACGGAACAACCAATCGATTAATCATTAAAGTCAAATGCTTGGGAAATGTGAACATGTAATACCCATCTGACCATCTACTGTAAGTTAAGTGGTTTCAGATGAAAACCAGTGTTTCATGGTGGCAAAGTAAACGGATCTGACCTCTCGTAACAGCAGCGTCACTGCCTCCAGGCATAGAAGCACATAGAACAGACATGAGCTCATTTGGACCAATTTAACTTGTATGCAAACAGAGAGCCATTCCTTCACATGTGTCTCTGGTGAGGTTCATAGAGAGTTCACCCAGGAAGTCTAGGAAAGTAATAAAGTACATTGTTTAACGTATTGTGCTTTAGTACCAGTGTGTGTGTGTGTGTGTGTGTGTTTGTGTATCTGTGTGTGTTTGTGTACAACAAATCATGTGACGCAGTTCCTTTCTGTCAACCTCACAAAACAATGTAAATGGTTGCAATATGGAGATGGCAGGCATGTGCCACAGGGCAGCAGTGGCTGTTGCTGATGCACTGAGATGATTGACCCACTCACACATCCATGGAGATGACACATGTTGTGGTTTTTACACTCAACAAAAATATAAACGCAACACTTTTGTTTTTGCTCCCATTTTTCATGAGATGGACTTCAAGATCTAAAATTCATTCCAGATATACAATATTACCATTTCTCTCAAACCCTTTTCACAAATCTGTCTAAAACTCTATGTAAAGAAGATGTGCGTTTCATTATACACTCTCAAGAGTTAAATTATATTTAAACATCTGGATTATTTAATTTTTAAGAATCAACACACACGAAGAATTGTTATTTTGACCAACATCTTGACAGTTTATCTCTCCTAAATTGTGGACAAAAAGTTTAAAATCCATAGTTTTGGGTCCGAGAGACTAAAATCAAAATCAAATGGTGGTCTGTGGCTAAAGGTATAAATAGTGGGCCCTCGTATGAAAAATGTTGAAAACCCTTCGTCTATTTGGTTCCATTTCTACACTCTCTCAAGCTGGGTCTACTCTTGACATTCAAAAGCCGGAGAAGAATAATTGCTGTAATGGTTGATTCACCATACATAGTACCACGCTGCTGCTGTCACACACCAACAATAGGCCATCTACAAGCTCTTGACGTAACTTGTTTGTGTGGATTGTGATTGTAAAAAATTCAGCCTGCTTTGTGGTATGCGTCTTCCTTCCAGCTGTTTGTGTGTTAGGTCCATGTCTTGTTTTTCTTGGACGGGCAGAAAGTCAGAAAATAATTGTTTGATGTGAGAATACCCGAAGGGGAAATTCTCCACATGGTTAACAGTGCTTATAGGAGCACTCCCAGTGGCCTCCTCAGACACCTCTGTATGAAGAGATGCAAATGAACACTTTGATTGATTGACATCTGCTCATAATAATACATAATACATACAAATACGTCACACACATAAAGCAACATACATTTGATCCAGCATTATCAAAAGGATGAGTCAGAATTCCACACAAACACAACACTATGTTCCAATCTTTGTTTAAATTATGCCTTTCTGACACATTTTGAGGAAGCACTCATGTATTTGTTATTGTCACTGTCGGATAGGAAAAATTAGGTCAGACGTGGCTTATTGTAGGTATCAGTCGGTGACACACCAGAGTCTAAACCTGTGTGTTAGACACCTGGGAGATGGATGGTTGAGGTGGAGTGCCGTGTCGTAAACAGCGACAAATGGAATGACAGCTGTCATGCGTCAAAGCATGCTGTGACTTGCTGTTGGATGAAATGACAAATATATTCATCAATGGCAGTGAATGACTCTTTTTCCAGAGTGGCTTTTTTTTCTCTCCCCTCCAATTTGGATGTGAGATCTGACGAGATCTTCTAGAAACCACAGTAAACAATCAAACTAGTAAAAGTGCTCTTCTGGGCACAGCTCTCCACGCCAGCTTAGATTGTGTTCTCTTGGAGGTGCTATAATAGGACATTTTGAAAAGGGTGTTTGTTCTTTGCTTTTGATGGCAACTGGAGGATTTGAGGTACCTTGTTTCAAATTGGTAGTGCTATAACAGGCCAATGTGAAAAGGGTGGGGTATATTTCTAGTAGGAAAGTGCATGAAAGATTCCACATAAATTGCATGTTGCATTCATGATTTCACGCTTATGTTCAAATCCTGCAAACCTTGAAATCCAATTATAGGTAATTAGAATGGAATATTAAATGCAGCGCAGATCTGACTTGAGCACATGACTATAATGAGATCATAAGAGATATAGATGAGTGACAAGAAATGTGTTTGACAAACATTGGCCTACTGATGGCAGATGGCAAATCCAGGTCCTTGTCCTCTAGGGAATGTACATTAAAAAATGCATGTATCGGTGCAGTTATAGGTAAATATGTGGAAAGCTGCCTCATAGTTTTCCGGAATAACAAGTCATTCCGGAAAACTTTGGGTCAGAGGTTCATCTTTGGCATCTATGGAGTGTGTACAAAGTTTGGCATTGACCGGGTTAACCATGCTGGAGATTTGCTGTACAGGCGTCCATCGAGATAATCTGTACATGGAAGGGCCTACACACAGAACTTTGGAAGCCAATCAGGATGGAATGGAATTGGTGTAGATCCATGTTAATCACATGACTATGGAGATAGGGTCAAATTGCATGTAATCTACAGAAGCGTATTTTGGCAAATCTCTAGGGAGTTTGTGTGAGTTTGGTGTGGATCGTGCCAACAGCGCCGGAGCTTAGCTGTACACAGACGGACAGATGCACGCATGCATGCACGCACGCACTGACGGACGGAGTGCAAAACATAGTCTTTCCCCAATGCTTTCAGCCTCATGGAGGCAATAACATAACTATAGAAAGTAGAAACTATAATATGCCAGGAACAAAAATGGAACCAGGCCTCTGACTAATTAATATGCTTTACTAATTACTGCCTCTGATTAGTATTCTAGTAGTGCTTTCACCAATAAAGGCTTGAATAAACTGTAATTTACTGGGCACTTCATAATGTTAATTATAATAGTAGTATACTAGCCTGGTGTTGTCCAGCATGTTACCTGGCAACACCATTATTTTCTCTGCTGGATGAAAACGTCTCGTTACTGTTAGACTGTTACTTTACAAGATTAGAAATCACAATAGCAAAAGGAACAGATCTGCAAGCTCATAGTCATAATATGAAAATTGGTAGTTTCTGCTGTAGACAGTTAATTTGGAATTTATATAGCGCTTTTATCCAAGGCGCTTTATTGTGCATCACATCACATTCACCCATTCACACACCAATGGCAGTGGAAACTATGCAAAGCACCATTGCACATCGGGAGCAATTGGGGTTAAATGCCTTGCGCAGGGGCGCAAAGACACTAACTCTGGGGGAGCCCGGGTTCAGACTAGCAAACCTTGCAGTTACCTTCCAGCTACTCAGCATCTGCCACTCACTGTAACAAAATGTGACACTCTACTACAGTTCCACAAATAACAGCTTTACCTGAGGAAACTATATCACCTTGTTTCTTTCACAGCAAACGTTTTAAATCAAACCTTTGCTTCCGGGGAACCTTGGAACAACATATTTTCAGATGGCTGATTACATATAAGTTCTGGGGTCCTTGACATGTACAAGTTTGACAACCACTAAAGAAAACTGTCATGATTTTGATTTTAGAATCTGGACCTCAGGTGTAATGGTTTCAACTGGAGTTGCATGGCGTTAAGTAGATACGATGGTACAACTCACAACATGTCACCTTTGTGACTTTGTTGGATAGATCTGCTGTTTTCTTCAAATTTCTGCACTCACATTTTGCTTCAACATGTAGTGCACTTTGCTCAACCAATCAAATCGTCACTAATATGCTATGAGGGGGTGATTAGCCCATGACAAGCCAATGTTGGTGTTCACACAAAATCTGAAAGCTAGGCATAAGAGGGACTCGTGCCCCTCAAAATATTGGGTCTTTATTCCCATCTCCCATCTGGACTGAATCTCTGTGCTAAAGAGAGAACAGATTTACAAAATACCCTGAGGCCAGACGAAACTACTGAAGTCTGAAAGGAAATGTACTACCAAGCGCTGATTATTGATCAACACAGAGCTGCTGTCAGATGAAATCCTTGCATGTCCAAACTGCTGCTGCTGCTACTACTACTACTAATACTGGTACAACAACTAGAACTATACTAGTACTACTACTAATACCGCTACTAGTACTACTACTAATGCTGTCTGATAATATTATATAAATATCATCACCACGTAGTGTTTTGTTACATTAGTGTGATCATTTTCAAATAGGCCTCAGCTGTTATTAGGCTGCTGCTGCCGGTGCTCAGCTGCTGCTCACAGACACATGAAGGGTAGAAATACCAAGTATTGAGCAGTGATTGAACAAAACATGCAAACAACACAGACTGGAAGCCATTTATAAATCAGATACTGGCACATTCACTGAAATTCACTGAAATTCTTAGTGTTTTCATGAGAACCGAGATGTTGACTTTTCACCGCTGCTTGAAAAATCCTTGTGGAGGTTGGAAACGGGCATTCAAGATGTCCCACAATCCCCACATGATCAGAAGAAACACAGTAAGCACTAAAAGGCTTTCAGAGAGATATACTGTACCTGCCAGACAATTTGAAGGAAAAACATAATTTGCATTCTAATGGGTGATTCACACCTTTAAACTGAAATCTTTCAGATGCATCTCCTTGATGTGAGGGTGAAATATGATAATAATTATTTTCATATTTAAACTCTTTTTTTCATAGATCCCTTGACCACACATGTATCAGACAAAAGTGTCGATTTGCTTTATATTGTATTAGAATCCTGAAAAGCAACAGTATTGGACATATTGGATTCTTTACTCGACAAAGAAGGTTTTTCTTTCCAAGATTCCACTGTTGTCTTGATTTGTGCAGCTACAGCATAGACCCCTGTCAGGCATGAGCAGTTTTATCATCCCATTGGCTTGGCCAGATGCCAGCCAGGCCTGAAAACCGTTGTGCTTGTGTGTGCACGCTTCTGCGATCGGCTTGCCTGCTGGCCAAACTGTGTCATTCCACAGGAAGTCATAGCACATTCTTTCTTTTCTTGTTTAAAAGTAGAGAATCCTGGTCATAGCCTAATTCCCTGGCTGACAACCCCCTCAGCTGTGAGTGGTGGAAAGTATTCCTACTGATAGTGTTCTAGACTACAATTGAGTGAGTTCCAAATCCAAATGGCCCCAAGTACGGGAGTCTAACCCTGAGTTCAAATAGATGGCTCTGAGTTATGGGTTTTTTTTTAAATTTAACTTTTTGCCTGTTAAATTCAAATTGTAGATGAGCTGCAGCTAATCTATAAGTACCTCACGTTGCTTATAGATGGGGGGAAATGTCCAAGAATGTGACACCCACGTGTCACAAGTAACTTTTATCAGTTGATCTTGATGTATTATTACCCGTAGACTTAATTTCTGCAATGTACATTTTTGTATTGAGCATACTTAATGAGATAATTAGCATATTTGACACATGGATGGAAACATAGGGAAAACCCTAAAACAAATGAAGAGAGGCTTTAGCAAACTTCTCTCAGTTGATCCTTATGTATTTTGTCATGTAGAATACATTTCTGCAATGCACATGTTTGTATTGTCCATAATTAATGCAATAAGTAGCATATTTGACTGCTGAGTGGGTCTGCATGGTTTAATCAGAGGGTTCAGGGCTGCTGACTCTGGTTGACATTTGTTAGTGGAAGGGCAGCAGACAGATGCACTGACTTCTGCAGTTGGTCATCTTGTCCCTTTGGGAGAGAGAGAACCTTTTGTCAACTATTTTTTTTTTTTGCAATTATAACATGGCTATTGTGCAATGAAATATGAAATAGGACTTGTTTTTGGATAGCTGTGGTACAATGTACTACTACTAATATGATGTATTCATCACATAACCAAAGAGCAACTTTATTTACTCATAGCTGGTAGTGTAATGATTAAGTCTTAATGTATCATGAGTCAAATCCGTTTGGACTACTGCTACTGGTTACCATTAATGCTGTTTGCTACTGTAATGTATTTTCTGCACCTCTGCACAGGCGAGTTCCTGTATAACTCATAGTTCCAGCCTTGCAACACTCAGAGAGCAACACGCTATTACTCAGAACATTATATTTCACAGCACGCTGTATCTGCTGCAGCTTCCTTATTTTAAGCTCACAGTTAATTGCGCACTTTATTATTGTGTAATTCCCCTGCTTGCATTAGAAAACTTTAGAAGACCTCTCCTCTCCTCTTCAGCATGCGGTACAGTAAAGCATGCTTGGTCTCCCTTCTACATGTAGTTGCTTTTGTTTGTGTCCAAATATTCCAATTAGCAACTGCTTTTTCTCTTTTATTCATACATAATATAACTGAAGTTGGTCTTTGTAAAATTGTAAAAAAATAAATAAAAAAATAAAAATAAAATAAAATAAGGTAAATTGCTTCATTCACACTGCTGTCACAGAATTGAAAACAGAACGCTTTGCTTTATTTAGACTGTCAATTAGCTGTTGTTGTTCCAGAAAATGTGTTAATAGCATCCTGATAATGTTAACCACTTTATCCATTTATATGTTGGCTTTTCAAATAGTCCCTGCAACAAACCAGCGACACTGTGGCATATGTGTGTACTTGTGCATCATGCTGCCTCATGTTAGCCAAATGGCTCTGAAACACTTATTTGCTGCAACCTCACAGCGTGACACTTGAAAACTCGTATATATAAGATGCAAATGTTTGCCCATAAGATATAGTATCAGGAGGAATACTGGAGAGAATATTTGTTTTCCATTAGAACAGCTTGATATTAACCACTTGAACGTTTACCAAAAGACCAGATCTATATCATATATATATATATATATATATATATATATATATATATATATATATATATATATATATATATATATATATATATATATATATATATATATATATATATATATATATATATATATATATATATATATATATATATATATATAAAACTCGTTTCTACCAGTGGCCCATTTAGCATTTTCTCAGCTAAATGAGGGACAGTTGATATCCAAACTGACCCTTAACTCAGAGAGTTAAGGGTCAGACGCTCACTGCAGAGCTGTTAAATCTAAATTAGGTAAATTAACCTACACAATTAGAGAATGTAAAAGAACTGCATGGAATTGAGGAAAACACTAAGGCTTTTGGGTTTGAGAGGCTAAAACTCAATGGTTGACTGTGGCTCAAATGCCAACGGCTGCTTTAGAAGGAGTAACCATTTCACTCTGTCCAGAGAACAGCAGCATACCACAGTCACTTGTGCACACATGACCTGAGTGGCTGAAACCCAATCTGTTTACATGGAAGGTCACTGAGATAACACCACACCTCTGATTGTGTTGGCACTGATCCATTCACTGGTCATCATTACTGGTGGTCATTGTTAACCATGCATCCACATTTGCCTAAAGTTACACTGTAGGCTAATTAGTAGAGTTAGGTAATGTGCAACTTTGTATACAACTAATAAAGCATTAAACCTTAGTAAAACAATAGGTACTGTTGACCATGGCTGGCTCTGTAATTGTTCTATGTCCTACTTCCCTCGTAAATATAAATGCTGTTCAGTCTGAGGCTTCTATCACACACATCCTTCTCATTATCTCCAACTGTGACTGTTTCTTTTTAAGCACAAAACATGTGCCTTTGGTTGGACTCTGTAATACAGTATGATAATATATAGGCCAGGGCATTAAAAAAGTTAAAATGGAGAGATAAGATGTTTCTGCCCAACAGCAGTGGTTGTTGTCATTGCGGTTGACAGTGTTTTCTGTGTGGGGGGCAAAGGGGACATTTTGACAAGAGTCACAGGGAGAGAGCTGTCTGTTGCAGTGCCAGCCTTCTGAAAGGTGGGGGGAATGGCTCCCAGTGGTGGAAAGTAGGCTACAGTAACTAAGTACATTTACGTGGTTGTTGTTAAACTTGGTAAACGTTAAAACCTTTTCTGGTTTCCTGTGCAGGTTCTGTATGTGCTTAGAGTATGCGTCCCATTGCCTGCTGCTAAAAAAAACATTTTGAAATGTCTTTAAAATACTGTATGTTTTGCTGCTGTTAATTTGTGTTTTTACTCAAATAAAATGTTCAATGCAGGATTTGTAACAGACTACTTCTGCATTGTCCTATTGATACTTTTACTCGGGTAAATCATCGGAGTGCTGTCTCCACTGTGGCGCTCTCTCCCACAGAGCCTGCAGTACTGAGATACCTTTTTTTTCTCCAAATGTTCATACATCAAACTGACTGACTTCAGTGAGCATACATTAATTTAACATATGAAAGATGGTCATTAAATATCCATGTTATTTCCACAGAGACATCCAGGAGTGTGAGCTCCAGCACGTTATACCGCTCTGCGCTCTGCCAGGTTTTTGACAGTTGTGTCTATTTTCAGTGAATGCTGTGAGTCGCTTCTTAAAAAAAAAAAGAAAATAAAAAGAAAAATTGCACCTCACTCCATTGTTAGCATACAGATTCCGTTTCCTCCTGCTGCTTCAATCCGTTTAATTTTTCACATGACTGAACTGGACAAATGTCTATTAAAGGTGTAGTTCACCCCCTACAATTTTTTTTAGTTTAGTTTTTTTTAATCAATTACTCCCCCATGGAGCCTTGAATTCATTTTTGTGTAATTCATTCATTTGTATTCCAAAGTTGACTCAAAGAGCCACTATCGAGTCTCCTCCACCCACCAGTCATCATCAAGTTATTCACTTAGGATTGCAGAGAAAAAACATCGAGAGGCAACTAGATCCAATAGCAGCCAACAACCAGGTTGCATTCTGGTCGCGGTCCAGGTCCTTACTAGTCACTACTAGATTCTGATTGTGACTAGTTTCTTATGGTTGTGAAAAGTAATTGTTGTGACTAAGAACTAGTCACGACCAGATTGTTGGATAAACCTATTGAGTTAATCTGCTAAAGACAATTCATATATGAATTGTCTTGAGCAGAGGCGATTGACAGGCCGGGCCCTAATAAACAACAACCCCCCCCCCCCCCCCCCCCCCCCCACGTGCTGCATGCCGACTGGGACCTTATATAACACCATCAGTCTTGGTTGTTAGACTAACAACCAATAGTCTCTTAATGTCTCAATCAACTGGTAAAATTAACCTTGGCATATGTCCATCTTTTTACTGTTGTTTTATTCCTTTCACCAACATGCAACGTCACTCTTCTCCACTCCATGTGGATGGAGCTGTTGCGCTTGTTGTGCTGTGGGATGAATTGACTGGCTGAGAGACATAGTTTAGATTAGAAGTTGCACCATCGGTACAGGTCCAATCAAAGTAATTAATAATTATACAAGTACAACACCCACACTGTATATCCAAGTATTCCAGACATTCTATTAGAACACTACAAGGTATTAATATTTGGACTAAACTGTGTGATATCAGTAGGCAGAGTGTCTCACAGGTGTATGGGCCATCTTTAGTCCTCGCCCTGGTTGACCGCACAGACGTGCACTGTGGAATGCATAGAATGTACATCATTTAGCACACACAAATACTCATTAACTCCAGTCAGTCAGTCAGTCAGTCAGTCACACACTGTGTGTGTGTGTGTGTGTGTGTGTGTGTGTGTGTGTGTGTGTGTGTGTGTGTGTGTGTGTGTGTGTGTGTGTGTGTGTGTGTGTGTGTGTGTGTGTGTGTGTGTGTGTCACAGATATAGTGATCACCTGTCCCGGATCTCGTGGGACAGTCCCGAAATTCAACCCTCTGTCCCGCGTCCCTCAAAAAGGGACTAATGTCCCGCAAAACTGTCAAAAGACGGAGGAGGAGAAAAAAAAGAGAGGGGGAGAAAAAAAAAAAGTCTGACGCTGTGCTGGCGTGCTGATGCACTGCCGCTCTCGTCCAAATAAGCGCCTATGAGCTGTTATTTGCAAACATATTAATACTATTACTATTATTATATTATACCATATGCGTTTGCAGACCTCATTCCTGCCGACGCGCCCCATGCCCTCAGCATCTCGCATGTCACAATGAGACAGCAGTCCTCCACCTCCGCAAAATACATGTTTAATTCTGCCATAAGCAGCTTATGTAGGCCTACAGCGGTTGTTTTAAGTAACTCAGACTGCATATTATCTTAAACGTATAGGTCTACTGTCATTCCGTGTGTTGATGAGCTAACTGCGAGTTATAGCCTAAGCAAGCACTCAACATACTGAATCCATGCGTTTGTCAACAGGGTCACCGGAAAAGTCTAGCCGCAGCAAAGTCGGCCCGAATAGTAAAGAAAGGTCGGCCCAAGTCTGTGGAATGGTTGGTATGCATGTCTATTGAACATGCATATGGCTCTATAATGGTTGGTATGCATGTCTGATTGATTTTGGCCGAGATTTCCACAGCCCTTGGCCGACCTTTCCACAGCCCTGGGCCGAGATTTCCGCACTTTTGCTCGCTCCGACTTTGCGGCGGCCAGACTTTTCCAGTTACCGTCAACAGTGCGTCAATGCTCCGATCCAAAAACTTTTTGAGATTACAATGTCTTATCCTCACTCACTTTTCAAGCGATTGTTTTAATTCCAACTTGTCAATACAGTGTATAATTTATATATTTTAAATTTTATATATAATGTCGTCCTTTTTTCCAGCTTAGAGACACATGTACGCTGGCTTGTACACTTAGCCTAATTATTAGGGCTTTCCCAGCGGTTTATTTGATTGGAAAAATGTGCACCATGTATTCTATAATGCAAAAACCTCATATCAAAGAATATGCTGATTGAGGTTATATTACAATATTTTAAAATGTTTAAACTGTGGAATGTTACACGGCTGGGCAACCAATTAAGTAATTAAAGTCAATCATGCAAGCAAGCCCCCCCCCCCCCCCCCGGTGTCCCGCAACAGGGGGTCCCTTGTCCCTCATTGGCCATGTCTGGAGGTGGTCAGGCTAGTCACAGAGAAGGTTTCATATCATATCATCTCTGTTGGGTCGAGACCTCTGTTAAAACCGTTATCTTTCCAGATTCAAATTCAATAGCATACAGGATTTAAGTGTCATTTCATGCCACACTTACAGTTTGCACTTCTGCCACTTTTCATGCTTTTGTAAGTGTTATATCTATAGTATTAGGTAGGGTGTTTTTTGCACAAAAAACGAGAAGAAAACTGAAATTAGAATATTATGACAGAATCAGGTTTTGGCTCCGACGTTATCAATGTTGATTGCGCCTTGATGCCCCAATTTAAGCAATCGCTGAAGCAATCACTGAAGCATGTTACTTACTGTCACTGGATGTGGGAAGGATGAACTTTTCTGAGCAGAATTACTAGTGGAAAATCTCATCTTATTTTGTTATCTGCAATCGCACCCAACATGAAACCCCACGGCGTGGGGCCTGAGGCGTCAACATTATGTCAGAGTTGCGTAGGTAGAACGAAAGGAAAATAAATGTTTTTCCCTCTTTTTTTAACACAACTTGAGCTCTATATTGAGTCGCTAGCTACTATCTGACGACATGGTTGTGAAATATGCGGTTTCAATATATAGTCTTGGATTGTCCCCGCCGTCGAATTGCTAAGAAAAAAAAAAGAAAGAAAAGAAAGAAAGAAATGTGAGTAAAGTGTCACAGGGAGACTCGCGGGAGAGAGACATTCACTCTCCGGTGTATTTGGGAGGCATGGTAAGGTCATCATGCATAATAATCAATAAAGTATTTTAGTATACTCTCTTTATTATGACAGTATATTCTCTAATTAATAATATACAAAATGTAAGTGCACATCCCCTTCAAATATGCTGTGTATACTGATATACCCCGGAACATTTGCACATGGCACATCTGGTATTAACACGGACATGCTGTGCAGATAATCAGTATGTAATGCCTATTGAAATTTGCATATAACAGATTTTCCTGTGTTTCTTTTCTTGCTGCTGTCTGTTGTCTGTTAAATGCCATGCATTTCAAAATAATGACACTGCTTCTGAGACAAATAAAATAAAACAAGAATTGACATATCATTAATGAATTGCAGCTGCTTAAATGAATGAAATGTTGATTGACAGAAATGAGAGTTACAGTACAAGTCAAATACACACTACTACAAAACTGATAATAGCTTGGAGAATTACATCACAATTCAAGTAAACTACAGCAAATCTGAAAAACGGATTGGACACAGTAGTTACACATTTTACTCTTGTTTACAATAGTGGCCAACTACATACCAAAGAATTACTTCAGTAAAGTCAGAAGCAGCAAATCATGGAGGTAAAGTCATAGTGGACGTAAAAAGGAAAACGACAAATTAGTGATATCTATAAGGGTCCATTTGGTTACCAACTGTCAGCTGGGGACCACCTGGAATCCTCTCAGGCACCACTGGTGGTCCCCGGACCACTGGTTGAACACCACTGCTTTATGCCATAAGGAGATTATGCTTATTATTTAAAGAAGATTTCCTACAGCATCTGATCTAAAGCCATATACTGTAGTATTTGCATTTTGTTCGGAGCGAAATTTGTCACTTTTCTGACGGAATGACTTGTAATAGCTACATGTGGATATGACCACGTCGGGTAGGTGATTGCTCCGTTTCTCTTCCACCGCTGCGCCGTTTGTGTGAAATGGTGAAGAAAATACCCACGCGGGTCCATTTGGTTCTATATGCCTCATATGGGGGCGGGCAGCGCTGTGTGGTGGCGGTGCAGCTCAGAGTAGTGTAGTCAGAAAGTGGCGACTCTCCCGTTGACTCCCATTGTAAAAGTGTAATGTGCACATGCTCGTTCTATGTCAATGGGATGGTTCCAATCATGGTCTGCATGTGTCACCACTCTCCTTCTATAGCATACCTGGGCGTTATGCGGCCCGGGGGCCAAATGCGGCCCTTTGGCTGACTCTGACCGGTCCGGGGACCACCAGTGGTCCTTGAGAGAGTTCCAGTTAAATATGGAGAGCTGGTTAACCAGATGTAACTCTTTGAGAGCGTAAAAATGAAGAGTTAAAATATTCATCATCTGAATTACCTAAAATCTACACAATCAGATAATGTGAAAGAATGGCCATTTTTGATCTATGTTTGCCTGTTTTGTTTCCCAAATCCAGCCTGGAATTGTGAACAAAAACAAAAGAAATCTTTAGTTTTGACGTCTGTGGGGATAAAATGTCATCAAATGGTGGTCCTCTGTGGCTCAAATACTGAATAAATAGGGCCCCGGTATCAAAAAGTTTGGTCTTACTCTAACCTTTGTCTTAAAATTAAATTAGCATTATGCAGACTTTAGTTCAGCCTTTAGTCTTGGCCCTCCACAATCTTTTATGTATCTCATTTGGCCCATTGGGAAAAATAATTGCCCACTCCTGTTCTATAGCATGCTAGTGCAGCTGCTACACTACGCTGTACGACGGCGTGAGACCGAGAAATAGATTCTCTGCAGCAGAAATAAATGATTGCGAACCAAATATACTGTATGCGTAATTGTAGGCCTAACCAGTGTAGTGGGAATGGTCAATACCACAGTACAAGTACAAAGTCTTACCTTAGTGTGGAGGGGATGTGTGTTGTTGACGTAGCTTTGTGAGTGTTTTATTTTCAGTTTGTTGTGAGTCTGTTTTATGGACTTGGCCAATCAGAAGTTGTCGGTGTTGCTGAGAGACCAGATAGCCAATCAGATAGCCGGTAAAACCAACCATCGGCTCAGAGGTCGGCGGAGTATAGATAGAGTTCGTCAAAGTCCAGGGCTGCATTGCATAAACAGTGCGTGAGCGCTGTGTTCTGCCCCTCAATGTCGCAACATTTGTGGCCATTTTTGGCCAACCAGTTAGACACTGGGAACATGCAATATCCCAGCATCCAAAGTTACCGTGCCTGAATACTGGCAGGTTGCTGTTCACAGAAGCTGCAAAAAGAATTAAAGGCTCACAACACATCAAAATGCATCTAATGTATCTGTAGAAATTCCACCGTATGGTAATGCCTGGATTCCAGTGTAGACAAGGGAGCCAAATGGACCGGGAGCAGCAAAGCTTAGTCACTCCCTGGAAGGAAGCGCTGCGACACTGGGATCAATATAAATTAAACTTGGATTGATCAAAGCCGCCTGCTCACGTTCTGTCTTCCAAAGTCTCCCGTTAATGCAGTGGACACACTAGCCAAGGATCTTTAGAAATTCATTTACAGTGATACAAATGTATGAAGTTGTACGATAGGTGTTTGGAGGTGAGTGTTCCTCCTGTACATTAAATTCAGGGTTATATTTCCTTGGGGGCAGGTTTGGCAATAGTACCGTACCACATTAAGGGTTCCTTTCTGTTGTTGTTGTTTTTTTGTTTTTTTTAAACAAATCTGCAAGTGTAAGAGTGGAATGTTGGCCCTTGTAAATGAGAACCACAGCTAGAGTAATGGCACAGCATAGCCGATAGCTGCCTTAGGAGAATCCTGATCATCCGCTGACCAGACACGTCCACTGGAAGAGAACAAGTCCACCACCAGTGGAAGAGGAGATTAAAAGAAGAAGGTGGGGTTGGATGGGCCACGTGCTCCGGAAGACCAATACCAGCATCACTCGAAGAGCCCTTAGATGGAACTCACACAGGAAACAGAGGGAGGCCAAAGAACGTCTGGTGCAGGGACCTTGAGACTGACATCAGCAGTGCGAACTAACATGGAAACAGCTCTAAAGGGAGGCCCAGGATAGAGGCCTATGATCCATGAAAAGGAGCATACTGTAGGTATACATAAGTAAATTGTAGCCCATGAGAGGTCCACATACCAGCTCTGACAGCATGATGAGACTGTAACCAGTTCCAAATGTGATGTGAACCGATTCGGGTTCCCCAACGTTGGATCAGTTTCTTCCGATTCCTCCAGGTGTCAGATCCCATCTCTAATCATGAGCATTGCAGAGACTCCGGGTTCAATCTGTCTGATTACGAGTGACTCATTTGCAGCTGGTTGCAACTTGCTGTAGTCCTGCAGCCCTGTTCTGATTGGTTTCTGGAGATGATTAATTTGTTGTTTACCGGCTCTCACAGAGGTCATCTATTGACTCTGTGACTGCGACACAGATGAGAGCCACCGGACACCACAACAAATCGGTTGACCCACTGGCCTGACTCTGTCTACATTAGTGGTGGGTTTGCGCATTAGTTTATTGTTTTCTGTTTTTCTGCAATGGCCTAGGAGATTTCTTTGTACACCACAACTTTTCTGAACAACAATGAAATGATAGAGTAAAGCAGTTGCTTCTCAAACCTTTTTCAATGAATTATTTTTTATAATTAATAATAATAATAATAATAATAATAGACTGTCTGAAACCACCGTAACTATTCACTGGCTGCACCAACCACTCTGACTTTCCATACAGACATTGGCCGTAACATTATGAAAAGAATAATGAACAAACCAATAGTTAATTCATAAATTAGTAATAAATTAGTAGTGCATTAAATTTTCTCCATCAACTTTACATGGGAAACTTCGACCGCCCTCTAGCATTACACACATCACAGGCCACCATTCTCGCTGTTACACCAGCAACACAACAGTCACACAACAGTGGCCTTTTACAATTTTGCGTCTGGGCCTTCAGTATACTGCCAACATATTGAGCATACGGTTCATTTCCTCCATGTTATTATCCTACTAACCCAAGTAGCAAAGTGTGTGCAATGCAGCCGCCATGGGGGTGTTGCTAAACTTTGGTCCAATAACTATCATTGCATCTCTGTATGCATTTATAGTTTTAATTTAACAGATGGCAGGGATACTGGCCATAGCACTGCCTGCGTGCATGGATAGAGAGTTTACACATGAGGCTCACTCACTGTTCTCACGAGTGACTCACGAGTCACCACAGAGAGCTATTTGAAACTTTGTACCTTCTATATTGGCGAGGAGTGGAAATGAACGTTAAGACTGGAAGATACTTGTTCCTTTCCACTGTTGGGTTTTATTTGCGTGCGCAACCAAAGAAAAAAAGAAACTAAAAACAATGTCCAACTTTACTCCAGCAGCAGCCCAGTTCGCTGCTACTCACACCGGCTGGCCACAGAGCCGTCTCCTCCTCTGCTACACATGGTGAATTATGATTGATATAATAAGGTACACATTAAAACATATACAGGAAGTGTCCGGACCCCTTAGGGGTTGTTACATTTTGTGGTCTCGATTCTCTGGAAACAGAGACATACAGCTCTTGACACATTGAGCTTGTGGATCAGCCATTGACAAAGGGAGTGTGTCATAGTCCATCACTGATGTGCACACACACACACACACACACACACACACACACACACACACACACACACACACACACACACACACACACACACACACACACACACACACACACACACACACACACACACAGTTATTAAGACCCACTGCTCTCTACTTACTAAACCCCTTGCCAGTGGCTTCTTGATGTTCACAGAAACGGCTACTTTATTGCAAGAAAATTAATTATCACCACTTTTCTGTGCACCTTGCGTTGCTAGTATACTCACAACTAAAGCAATCCTTCATCAAAATACTTACATCGTTAGCATTGAATTGCTATTAAATCACATTACCCACACTGTACATCATTTGGTGTTCATATATTCACAAGGGGTAAGGTCCTACTTGATAATAATGATGATGACGATTAAGGACTCGCAGTTTACTATGCATTATGCAACAGAACCCAATAACTCTGAGTGTGCAAATTGAACCAGATGGCCCCGAAACCCCACTCTGGGAACCATTGCATTAAACAGCTGCTGAATGTCATAATCTGGCACAAGGTGTCTTTATAGCACCTTTATCCAAAGCACTTTACAGTGTGCATTACATTCACTCATTATTCACACACAGATAGTGAGCACAGAAAACCATCTAAGTCAAGTATGGGTTCAAATGCCATCAGGCACTTCAACACTAACCCAGAGGGAGCTGGGGATCGAACCGGGAAGCTTCCGATTGCCAAGCAACCACTCTGCCTCCCGAATCACTAGCCTGGAAACCAGACAGATCCAAAGCTACAGTCACACTGACTCAGTTGTGATTGGATTACACTCCATCTGAATTGATATTAGTCCGGCCATGCCAGGCCAACGAGTCAGTGCCGTCCCACGTCTGTGTCATCTGATATTTATTTTATGCTCACAAAGCCTGAGCTCCATTGAGCCCTTTCAAAAGTGAATTCCGGAGCCAGTTCACTGAAAATTAATTATCAGAAAATGATGTGTGGGTGGGCGGGTTTGTGGGGTCTTGGAACATTATAAAACTTTGCTAACCCATTTATGAACCCCTTGATATGCTGAGTGAATAACAAGTAGGTCAGAATTCTGTAGTCGTATGCAAATTGTCCAGTGAATGTTGAATTTGAATGAATTTTTTATTTCCCTAATAAGGCTTTACCGCATTGGCAGCCTCGTGGACTTCCTTGAACCAAAAATGTCACAAATCCTGTAACACACACAAAAGATTTAAACCTCATTAATGTCACACATTGTCCGCTTTTTGCATGTTAGTCACTGCCGGGGGTAGAGACCTTGTATATGCATAACCTTGTGCATGTTGTTAGAATTTACAAAGGTTCAATATTAATGAAAGCCACAGGCAAACATATCTACTTTCACCGTGAGAGAATACAGCAAATGTAGCAAATCTACAAGCCCAGAATGCTGCATGTTGTGAGCTGGTAAATCCCGAAGCCAAACAAAGAAAGTTGAACTACTAAAATCTGTGTATTCTGGCCCACAGCAACGCTATACAGTATGGAGTAAGCCTATCATTGTTAACACTGCAATCATACATTTTAAGGTGTACTCATACAGTATGGAGGTTATTTCAGAGTCTGCAATGCCCACGTACACACTGTGAATTTAAAATCCCACATCTTTAGCCAGGGATGTTTTCTAAGGGCTTTTTTTTCCTAGCAACATCCTTGGAGATGAACATGCAGAGGAGCGCAGTGTTTCACACAGGTCTGTGCATGGTGCCCTCGAGCACCTGCAGTTGGTGTGGTGTCTGGCTGAAATATTTTTATTTTTAAGTTGCTTAAAATATACATTAAGGGTATGCATTAAGGCTGTTATTTTTGTTGATTAATTGTATTAAAATATTTAACACAATTAACACATGCACACTTACTCAAACCACTGAGCATTTATCATAGAAGAAATTGGTAGAGCACAGTTTTACAGAGACATATAGCTGCATGTCTTCATGTAACCAGAGCCATTGGATTATAAACAGAGTTATGCAAATGCAAGTTATGGAGGCTCTTCTACATAGGCTAGATGGATTGAGAACAGGGACATGCATGGACACGCTCGAGCGATCTACAAGCATTGGGGGCTTGCAGATCACCTATTTTGATTTTAACATTTTTTTCCCAGATTACTTTTTCTTTTTTAAATGTTCAATCCTGTACAGGTAAACATGGTATGTTTTGGATATATTTAAAATGGTGATTAATCATGATTAAATACAGTTTGAAGCTGTGATTAAAATTTTAACACATGCACGCACACACACGCACACACAAGTTTGTTTGGGGAGGGGTAAAAAGCAAACAACCACAAAGCTGTTTTCTCGTCACCTGTGCAAAATACTACTGTAAGAATTGGCTTTCAGTCAATTCACACTGGGACCCACTAAGTTGCGTTCAGACAGACAGCATGTGTATTTGCTTCCAGGCGATTTATCTATTTTAACTTTAGGATTGTAACCAGTGCCATCTACTGTCGAGAAAGTGTTCTGACTTCATAGGTCCAGTCTAATGGCTGCCTCTACGGCGTCTCGTGCTACTGGGAAGGCAGGGTGTGTCAAACACTTTACCACAGTGAATGGATCTAATGGAATCCAGTGGACAGAAAACGTGTGAACATGCAGCGTGTAATAATGACTAATTGCAGACAAATGAAAGAAAACATGTCACCAACTATTTTCTTACAGTTTGTTTCATGATTTAATTGCAAACCATATAATTATATTCACGACTTGAAAGAGCAGAATAGAATATATATAATAATATATACACAACATATACTTGATGATTTTATTATAGCTAGATCTTTCATCTTTTTCAGGTTTTGGTTCCAACTGATGCTAGAAGCACGATGTACCTTTTTAACTTTTATCTTCATTGAGCACCTGGTTGATCTCTCTCCCACATTCTCTCAGATGAAACTACATGTTTGGTGTTAAATTCTAAGCATTGCCTTTCCTTTGAAAGGGTGTGAGCAGGTTTGGGTGAGAGACGATGGCTTCTATTCTTGCGACAGTGAAAAAGCACTTTGTGATGAATGGAACCAAACAAAGACGAGAGAGAGAGATTGAGAGCGAGAGTGGGGAGCGAGACAGAGCGGGACGGACAGAGTGAGTGAGTGATAGAGATGAGAAACGGTGATGGGATAGTGGGACATCTAAGCAGACACCTCTGTAAATTAGACGTGACGTTATAGGTGCATTATATATGCTATTATGGAACACAGGCCTTCGTTTATCATGGACACTCACAGTGCAGAATAACACTGTAAATCAAGCCAAGGGGGCCGTGTCACTGATGACAGCCCCCCCCACAACACACACACACACTCAGACAAAAAGTGGCAGCTAGTGTTGTGTCACCTGATCTGGCCAGGATTAAAGCCACTATAGTTTTATTTCAATGGCCTGCCCGAGATGTGAGCAGTGGACAGTAATTGACACAATATATCTCTCCTCTTATCCATTTCTGTCTGAAATAAGTCTGCAATACATTACAGAGATGTGGTGGTCATGATGTCAGAGAGAGGTCACTGGTCATGTGGACACATACTATATCTTGATGACTACCCACAAAAATGAAGGACAACAATATTGGAGAGCCAGCGAAATCATCCTGGAGTATTGGTCTAAACCTTGTATGTCCAAAAGAAACAAAGCATGGATTTCCAGATTGCTACTATTATGTCTATTAGTCTTGGGCAACTTTATTTTATTTTATTTTTTTTATATTTACTGCTAGTACACCTTCACGTCTAAACAATCAAGACGAAAGACACCATTGAAAAATAATCGTCCATGCTGGCACAAACATTGGTTAACAATCTATTGAAAAGTGCCAACAAGCACTGTCCAGGTAGACAAAATTACACATTTTTCTGAACCACTTTTTGCTTTGCCTCCTACAGTATCTCACAATAATTGCTATACAAATGCACAAAAATCCAATTGTTTGGTGATCAAACTCCCAATAGCAATGGGTCAATCTAATTGTAAACAGATCCGGATCCTGAAAACTAACAGCTTTGGACACGTGAGGATTCCACCTGAAAGAGATGACTTGAGCTTGTGGATTTGCACTTTTTGATTATTTTGTGGGATGCTTACTGTATATATTACACAGTATGGCACTAATCTCCAGAAAGAAAACATAAAAAGTTGAAATTCTGAGTCACAAGGTTCCTGCCTGACAGCCACACCAATCTGCAAATGCATTGCGACCAGCGGCTGTCCTTGGCGGTGTCATATTTCAGCTATGGTTTGACAATACTGCCGCTTTTCACGGCTCGCATAAATGCTCCCTTTCTCTTGTATCTCGCAGGAACATTGGCGGAGCGCTTTTCTCTGTTATCTCCAGCTATAGAGGCTGGCTCGTTTTAGGGGGTTCTCCGTGGGAAATGTATTATTCATTGTCAACGGTTTTAAAAAGATGAATGTGCTAAATGTGATTGCTCTGTATTGCACTCGTGTTCACATTCACTGGATCCTATTTTTCAATCAAAGCATTGCCATTTTTTCCTCCCTCTGGCGTCTACGCATGCTGAATATCGTTGATGTCGGGAAGAAACCTATCATCTGCGTATTTTACTTTTGTTTTTTTGTTTTGTTCATAAATGAACATCCTACTTGATCATGCTGTAGTAACAGGGTTGGAATGACGACCTGTTTGAGTTTGTCAATTTTGTTTTTTCTTTTTAATTTATTTGAATACTAGTAACGGTTTTGGACCTCTTGTTTCCATTCGACAGAGACAAAGCACAATATTAAACCTGCATGGCGTCAGTTCAGTGCTGTTGAGTTGTTTTTCCTTTCTACTTGTAATTACTCATCGGTCTGGCAGTCGCTCTTCACATTTTGGTTTCTTATTCAAATTCTTTTTCAGATTCAGAATGCAGATGATGTCTTGATCACGCCCTTGGAAAAGTTCCGGAAAGAGCAAATAGGCGCTGCCAAGGTAAGATCATGCCTGCATGTCATGATGGATCGATAACAACAGGCCAGAAAAATAAACATTAAGTGCTCATGGCTTTTTGTGTCATGCTTTTAGCATTATTGTAAATTATTATTGCTCCAAGGAAATGTGTTTCCATTCTCTTCCATTCTACTTACTTCATCTGTAAGACATTCAAGTACAATACACACATTACATTTACATTGCAAATGGTACAAGCTCCCATAGAAGAAGATTTACAGTTAATTTACAGTTAAAGTAGGAGAAGGGGCAAGTTGGTGGGCAATGAATCTAACAGTTGTAATTCGAGGTCATCCATCATTTTAGATTATCTGTGCACAGTGAGTCAACTCTCATGATTCTCTTTGAAAGTTAAATATTTTTGAGAATAGTAGAACATTTTTTGCTCTATATATACACAGTACTGCATCGTGGCACATATCACTGCACATGTCTGTTTACTGTACCCTTATGTCAGTCCTTAAAAGTATCACGCAAGCGAGAATGTTCACCCAAAATCGTTCCAATTAGTGGATAAGGAGAATGCAGAGATCTCCATGGACATAAACTAGGCCATGTCTAAAGGTATTGTTCAAAAATATTGAAATTGTGGGGTTTAATTAATGATTCAGGGTAAGCTAACATCTATTACCCCTGTGGAGAGTATGGCCTTCGCTCGCACACGCACGCACGCATGCACAGAGAGAGAGAGAGAGCATGAAGGTGGCGTAGTCAATTGATTTACAGATTTCAGATGATTGCGTTTAACTTGTATTTTCTAATGATTGCACATTAGCTTGGCATCCAAAAGCCACACACTTCACTAACCTAATTTACAAAACTTTCGTGCCGGCATGTGTACTGCAACAGTGCTATTGTGATCATTAGCAAGCATGACAACAACTAAGCTTAGTTTGAACAATATGTTATCTCCTCCAGACAGGCGTCAGAGGTGTTTCTCCGGTCCAACAATTGATAGCTTTTTCTTTGTTTAGTTTTGCAAAATGTACCCTGTCCAGAGTCTGTGTCCCTCACAAGGCATCCCATGATTCTGCCATAATGAACCATCTCTCCGCTGAAAATACTGGCTCTTAATCCAGCGTGAGGCATGGATTAGATTCCAGAGCCCCATGGCATTTTGCTGCCTGTTCTTCCTCTCCTCTCCTCTCCTCTCCTCTCCTCTCCTCTCCTCTCCTCTCCTCTCCTCTCCTCTCCTCTCCTCTGCTCTGCTCTGCTCTGCTCTGCTCTGCTCTGCTCTGCTCTGCTCTGCTCTGCTCTCCTGCTCAGTCTCTCTCTCTCTCTCTCTCTCTCTCTCTCTCTCTCTCTCTCTCTCTCTCTCTCTCTCTCTCTCTCTCTCTCTGTCTCCTATTTCTGCCGACCACTTCCTCCTAATGGCCTCTCTCCTCCCCCTCCATTCCACTCCAATGTTAAACATTAGAGCAACTACAGTGAGATGAAAGGCATGGGGGGGAGGGATGGGGATCATGGGGGTGGTGAAGTGGGTGAGTACTGGACAACTTTTCTTGCTTCTTCCAGGAATCCTGGGAGACATATGCAGGCGGTGCTTTGCTTGCTGCTGACTGACCCCTCTGCCATGTCGGGAGGATGATATCAGAGTGAACCAAGTGGGGGGATATATAGCTCGCCTCTCTCGCCTTATTTGGGAATTGCTGCGAAATAATCCCTGTGAGGTCACTTGAACTTGAACTGCCAGCCCCAGTCGCTGCTTCACTGCAGACAGGCTGAGAGCACAAGCGCACCCATGGCCACATAGCGGTGGTGTTGGGCAGAGACCTCCTATGTCGAGATTTCAACTTTTTGTCCTAAGTTAATGACCTACTTTTCTGTACTAAAGTGTAGCACAAACGTAGCAAAAAGCTCAAAACCGTGATGTGTTCAGACATGTGTGTTTAGAAAATTGATAATTTTCTGCAAATAATATTTAACTTAAGATAACCCAGATTATCAGGCTTCGTCAAGATGCCTGATGAAACTTCCTTAAGCGAGAACGAGAGAGAGAGAGAGAAATAAAACATTTGTTCACAAAATTGTCCATAAAAATATCCATGTTATGCATAGATGGTACCCAATACATAGGTGAGTGTGGTAAAAGGAAGTTACCGTTGCTTGTGACTATTATACACAAAGTTTTTTTATCGATCACAACTAACCTTAGTTCCAAATTTAACCTCAGTAAAACCGTGTCTAAACCTAACCTTAACCTCCAACTTAAAAAGGTTGTGACCGTTTAAAAAAAAAGTTTGCAACCCTTTTTAGTAATAATAATAAGAATAATAACCAACTTTATTTAAGTTATTTATTTATTTAAAGAAAACACAACAAAAATAAAATAAGATGAATGGCAATAAAAGGTATAATTAAAGAAGCCATACAATGAGGATAGAATAAAACGTTGAAAATGCAACCTTTAGATTTTAGAAAAAGCTTATTATATGATTGTTTTAAAACGGTCAGGGAAGCTGTGAAAAGATTGCGACTGTTGACAAAGGTTGGGACAGCAACGGTCGTAATCGTTTTAGGAAGAAGGGGTGCAAGGGCGCTAAAACATTTCGCCTTTCCTAGATACGGTGTAACAGTATGCCCCGAACTTGAACTTATGAGAAAGACGTCTCCAGCGTAGCCCTGGGTACCATAGTAAAGCATGTCAAAATGAAGCAGTGGAAATCTCTGGTTTGTTTGCCGTTAACTATGGGTGTGTACAAAGGCCTCAGCTCACTGGGACATCTTTCTGTGAAGTTTACCCAATAAACAAAAGGCCATATCGGTTCCACCTTGGACCTCAGCCCGGCCTGAACTCTGGCTGGAGCCGCAATGTGTTGGATGCTACAGTGTTTACTGTACAACCTCACTGGCCAAGAAGCTAAACTGCCTGAATCCATGGGTGTACTTGTGTGTACTTTTGTCTCATATATTTGTGGCACCCAAATGTCGCAACAAGTAGGCCTATACTTGTAAAATGTGAGGAATAGAGACATTGTGAGCACATTTTCAGCATACATACTGGAGCTCACACTCGCCTCCAGTGTCCCTATGTACGTCCCTGGATGTACATGCATCCATTTTTGTACATTCCTCAGAACCCTCCGGGGACCCCCTGTCATTTATCAAAGATACTTTCCAAATTGAATCTGCAGTAGAAAGTACAGTAGACTTAAAAATAAATGTATTCCTCACAGACTCAAAAGTTTGACTCATAATTGTGAGGCATTTCAGCCTCAGGGCTTAACTCCACTTTTACAATCATTCTACAATATACGTACAGTAGCACAGTGGTTCTCAACCAGTGGTCTACACATTGTAGTATAATTGCTATTTTGATCAATGTTTGCCTGTCTAACGCTCTTATGGTACCACACAATACAGCATGGAAATGTGGGAAACGACAAGTATTCTAAGACACGTTCATCAACATTTGATGAACCACCATTGATGGACCACAGAGCACCATGCATAGCTTAAATGTAGCTTAAACGGTGGATCTTGACGTGAAAATAGTTGATCATCACTGTACTAGTGCCATCAAATTTAAGAGCTCCACCAGAGCGAAAAACTGAAATTACATTTTTACGCATGCAAGGTTTCTACCCGACTGAGACGATCACAGTGATGACCCTGTGGCTCTTTATTTTTTTGATATTCATACTGTTTTAGTCATTAGTATAATATTTTGCTAAATGTGTTAGATAATGGGTGAAAAATGAGGAGTTGTACTGCATCGCTGTATGACCTACTTCTTTGAAGGGAACATCCACTGCGAGCAATAATAAGTAATGAACTTGAATGCAAATTTCTGCTGATTAAATAGGACATTATGTTTTACTAGTCTGAGGTATTATTCCTTCCAACTGCTATTTGCATCTCTGTCCATTATCTTTTTACCACTTGAAAGAGGCTTTCTAAAATGTTGCAAAATGCGTACAACATACCCGACAGGGAGGAAAAGATAGTACAATTATTATGTAATTAAACTGTTTGAAACATCATTTAAAACCCACAAATGGAAGGTGAATGAGGAGAAAATGCGCTCTAGGAACATTTCAACACTGGAAGAACTGCAGTCACTCAATGTTAATCGTATTTGTAGTAGTACACTAGCATAATTTGAATTTTGCACAAGAAAATGATAATAAGCCATATGTTTTGTCATATAAAAGCAGGCAATCATAGTATGATGACTGAACACCCAACATGTCGTTTGTTTTGGTTGTTTATTTTGAGTAATGTAAGTAATGCAGAAAACTGCGAGTTGAGACAACTTCTGTAGTCTTCACTTCTGTGGTAACACTACATGTTTAACCTGACCTGTCACCAATTTCAAGCACTTTTTCTGAAGCTCAGACGTCTATGTATCCTCCATACATAGAAGTCTGATCTTCAGAAAAAGTGCTTGAAATTGAACTTCGGCTTATCGTGCATATTGTTCGATTTGCTTATTGCCTTAGCTGCTTGCTTGGTTTTATTGCTGCTAGATTTATTTTTTTATCGTCGATGGCCTGTGATATACCTTGTCACATTACAGTGTTTTGCATGGAATTGACTCAAACAGCCAATCTACACACAAGCTCACAACTCACCGCCCTTATTGGAGAACTGTATTTGAACTGTTACCATGCCTTAAAAGATGATTTTCAGCTGTCACAAATGTGCGTAACATATCAGAGGACACTGATTGGATTGACACAGTGCCAGTGTGTTGAGCTGGGTTCCTGACTGGCAGTTGACAGTGGGATTAGGATTGGATTGGATTGATGCAGTATCAGTATCATATGTTGAGCTGGTGTCCTGTGGTTGACAGGGGGTTGATTGAAGAAGAAAGCAAAAGCAAGCACTCAGCTGAGTAATTCCACATAATAGTGTATTGGGTGCTCAGTTCTGGAGAGCTATAGCCAGAAAATAGAAATGAATACCCGCACACACGTTATATCCTATAGGATTCTTGTTTTATTCAGTTTTCCAAGGCCTCTGGGCCGAAACATCGACTGCAGCTGCTGGGGAAAACTGAATAAAACAAGAATCCTATAGGATATAGTGCTTGTATTCATTTCTGCTGGCAGTGCCTTGATAAAAGTACTGTGGTTGTGCCCCTCCTTGCACCCATTGGTGGCCGCTTTGTGGTGGGACAAAACATCATTTCTCTCCATCCACCGTGGACATGGTGTGTTTTTATTTCCTTCCAGGGACATGTAAAAATGGTCTATTGAAAAAGGAAAAAAATTGTGGGTGTCTGCGATTTTTCTCTAAATTCACCCGAACACCTACCTTTAGAAAAAACAAGACAAAATGGAGATGCAGACATTGATGTCTCTGACCCTCATGGAGGTAGTGGGCGTCAGTGGCAAGGTTGCCGGTTCAATTCAATTCAATTTTATTTGAGTGTCAAATCACAATAAGTTGTCTCAAGACACTTTACAAAAGAGAAAAAGAGAAGAAGAGAGGGGAACCGACAAAGATCCACCCAGAGCAAGCAGAGGTTGCAACAGTGGTAACAAAAAACTCCCCAAGCGAAGAAACGTCAGGCAGAAGGTTCGATCCCGGGCTCCACCTAAGTCAAAGTGTCTTTGAGCAAGACACTGGACCCCTAATTGCTCCTGATGTGCTAATACAGTAGGTACCTTTCATGGTTTCCACTGCCATCAGTGTGTGAATGTGTAGTTGAATAATTATGACAAATTAAAATATAATTGTTCGGAGTAAATGTCATGTTTGTGTTCCCGGTGGCCCTCGCTGCTGTTGACATCTTTAAAATCTGGGTTTTAAATTTTGGGTTTTTAATGATTCAGGTGGATATTCGATGGATATCAGTCTCGCTGTTATACATCATTGTTTATAATTATTGCTCTGCTCTACTGAATTATTTTATTGATTGACCGACTTAAACCCCTATTTTCTCTGAATCCTACATCAGATTGAGGTGTTTTGACAGAACGTCAATATTCATCACATATTGTTACAACCGTTACAATATTAACACTGAAAAGAAAAACATAGGCTAATACAATAATTACACAAATTACTTTGACCACTCTATTATTAAATATTTAAAAATATAATTTACAATTTTGGCATTTATCAGATACTCTTAATCCAGTACGATTTAAAGTAGTTCCAACACATGGTATTGGTAATACATCAAATACATGCAGGGTTAGGCTCATTCAGAGTTTGCAAGCACTTCTATTCATAGTCTGTCACCCCCACCACTGCCTTGCTCCTCCCCTCCCTTCTCCCTCATTCTCCTTGAATGCATTCACTGTTTTCCCCTGTGCTTTCTCTCTCTACTGCCTACCTGCCTCCACTCCTTTTATGGTTATTTCCTATTCTATTCATGTAATTGTTCCTATTATTGAATTCCTTCCTTCTTTCCTTGCTTCTCTTCCAGCTGCTCGTTGTCGCGTTGTTGTTTTTTGTTTGTTTGTTTTTTTTGTTTTACTATTGAGCAGTTAAAAACAAGCAGCCCGCTCCAAACTTCTCTACCGATCAACATTGCTCAGTGGCTTCGGCCAATGTGATTGGTTTTGTTTCTGTTGGGTGGGTGTTCCCGGTGAGTAAAATCAGAGAGGAGGGCTGGAAAAAGTTTTTCAGTGGTCGCGGTGGTCACCAAAAAGGTTGCTTACCCCTGGAAGCTCATCAACACCGGATGAACTGCGGCACTTAAGCCTCTGTGCCATCTGAGCGCTCAATGCAGATCGTTGATGTGAACAAGCCATTAATGCCATTTCAGATCTAAGATGGTGTTGAAGTACTGGAAGTCGTCCACATTGATGATACAGTTCAACGAGGGGACAGAGGATCTTTCGCCCTCTTTAGACATAAGTTTGTGGAATTAATTCTCTATTAGCCAAATGCTGTCTCCCAATGAGGTGGCAGCTCACGCTTGTGTCCTTTCAGTCTCTGCAAAGGGTTTGCGTTGGAGGACAGTCTTGTGTGATCTCTCCTTGCCTTCTCTGTAGTCGAGCCAAAGCAGCCAGCTTTGCGGCGCGTCGCCAACTGAACAAAGCCTCACAATAAACTGGACACGGCATTATAATCTGCGCCCTGAACCCCTGCACCAATTAAGCGTAACGCTAATGAGCTATAGCAGCGAGCCGTAGGCGCCGTTCCTCTTTCATGTCTCCTTCTCTCAGAAGTAATTTTGAAAGTGAGGCGCTTGGTGAAACTCTTTTGACACTTGGCCAGGCTGTATGGTGTGGGAGTGGTGTTGTCTTTGTGAGAATCCAAAGTGTTGTTGGACACATAATGTGGGTGATGTTCACAGTCGATACCGCAGTACACACGCACGCACACACACACGCACGCACACACACACACACACACACACACACACACACACACACACACACACACACACACACGCATGGCACAGCCGTCAATGGCAACAATCACTTTTTACAGTGTGGCCAACACGTCCAACATGCTGTTGCTGACGTTGGTGAAGAACTTTTATGTACAAGACAGTCACGGCTACTTTTCATGGAAATGATGGGGCAACGTAACCTGCGTTGTGTGCCTGCAATGCAGTTATTATTTAGTCAGCCACTTTCACTTTTGACTTAAAATAACAGTCAATAACAAGCTTAGTTACATAGTGCATAACATTCAACCATTCACACACATTGATTCACAGACTGCGGCAGAAGCCATGCAAGGGATCAACCAGCACATCGGGAGCAATTTGAGGTTCACTGTCTCGCCCAAAGAGACTTCGACGTGTAGAACCCAGGAGCCGAGATTCAAACCGCCAACCCACAGATCACTGGGCGATCTGCTCCACCTCCTGAGCCACAGTTACACCTATGGAGATACAATGTACTAGGCTTCTGAAAAATAACACATAATGTCACGCAATATCGCATACACACTGCACACATAATATCACGCAATATCACACACACACACACACACACACACACACACACACACACACACACACACACACACACACACACACACACACACACACACACACACACACACACACACACACACACACACACCACACACTATCGCTCTCTCCAACACATCTTTTATTTGCAGCAGATTGTGGCACACCTGATGACTGGGAGGAACACCTGCTCTTATTATTGTCAGCCTCGCAATTAGTGAACCCACCCCCCAGGCGCCGCTCGCTGACATCAAAGAGCTGCGACTGCGGCTTGGATATCTCCACCGCTGTGGAACGTTTGCCCGCTTTATCGCCGTCACGTTTCTTCACAGAGGCAAACAAAGGCAAGCAGATGGAGAGAGAGATCCCATGTGAGATGGATATCCGTTCCGAGTTGTTGTTGAACAGAGGGGGAAACTTGTTTTGTTTCCAGCTGCTGGATACACAGCATACAGAGCCTTCAGCTTCAAGAGGTCCGGAATCCCTTACGTATATGCAAATTCCATGCAGAGAAGACAAACAGGGGCTAACTGCAACTGAGACGGGTTCTTCAGAAAGTGATACAGTAGAAGTATTGTTAAATGGCTGACATTAGTCAAAAACAGCCTAAAAAGCTCCTTAATTGTAGATCTGCTGTTTTTGATCAGTCAAATTGTATTTATTTCTCAAATTTGATCATTAGGGCTGACTGTTCATGTCAAGAAATTAACGGGTCAGCTTGTTGGTTTGGAGTCGGACCAGGGGTGTCCAAAAGATAGATCACAGTCTACCAGTAGATCACAATGGCTGTGCAGGTAAACTACATGACATACCCATGAGATTATTCCAAAAGAATTATGAACACTTGGACATCAAAACACTGAGTGATGTTGAATAGTTTTAAGTATTCTAATTATATAGCCAATTATGTATCCACAAGCATTTCCCCATTGGGTATAAATCTAAAGAACAGAGTTCGTGTGTCACATACGACCACATTCCTCATAAGGAGATGCATATGTGCAATGAAGTTTCTTGTCAAGTTGCAATATGTTTGCATGCTTGTCCTGTAGTTATTTTGATGCACATTGATCAAATGAACTCATTTTGTTTTTTATAATTGTCTCCACCAGGCCGAAAACACCCATAGCAGAGATTGAGCTAATTAGACATCAAGCCAGCAAAGTGTGCACAAAACATATAGAGCTCCATTTTTGTCTCACACTAAAACCCTTATCCCAAAGCCCTTATCCTTTTTTTTTTTTTTTTTTTCTTTTTTTTTTACTTTTTGGTAAAGTTTTTGGAATAGTTCAACATGCCAAGTTGTGATCTTGTAGACTGGCCATTTTAACTATTGAAAAATGTTTTTTTATATAGTTTTAAAGGGCAAAGAAGTTAAGGGATAAGGGGTTTAACGGTAACAAAAATCTAGGCCATAAAGTCTATGAAGACTGGCACAGAAATGGTCCTGTCTTAAACATCAAAATGCACGAACACATAATGAAGCAGGGCCTGATGATCTGCCATAATGGACGTATTATGTCCATCGTTGTGTCCCATGAGAGCTATTGCACACAACATTGTGTTGCCACTGTCTTGTGGTCAGGGGTGTCAAACTCATTTTGGGGTGGGGGCCGCATTGGACTTAATGTGACTTCATAGGGGCCAGAGCACCGCGGTGCCAGTCACCGACCAGTCACAGACTGCAAGCATGCACACGCATGTTTATGTACACAGCTGTAACTTCTACACTACAGTATATCACACGAATCATGTTTATTATTAAGAGTAGCTGTTAATAGCTATTAATGACTTTCATTATTGATTTTATACTTGTAGCCTAGATTAAGACATTTGCTATGGGAGATGCTATTTTTATTTACAGTGTGCCAATAAACCATTCAAAAATAGAACAATTTAAATTTCAAATAGTGTCTTAGCTGAAATTGTAAATTGCTACACAACCCATGGATTCACCCGCTTCGACCTCTATCCATCGATTGAATAGACACTTATCAACAGAAATGTTACGATCCAATCGTGCCGGTATAGCAGATATTCAGATACCCACCGGGCAAGTAGATATTTTGTATTCATTGCATCGGTGGATCACGGATACTACTAGTAGGGCGGGGCGAAGGAAGTTTTACTGAAGTTATGGTTAGGGTTAGGTTAGGTTTAGGCATAAGTTTACTGAGGTTAAGTTTAGGGTTGGGGTTAGGTGTAGGCATAGCCTAGTTTTACTGGGGTTATGTTTAGGGTTTAGGATTAGGCTAGGGTTAGGGTTAGACGGTGCTTTATGCGGTAACTAACCCTAAACAAAACTTCAGTAAAACTATGCTTCGCCCCGCCCTACTAGTAGTATCCGTGATCCACCGATGCAATGAATACAAAATATCTACTTGCCCGGCGGGTATCTGAATATCTGCTATACCGGCACGATTGGATCGTAACATTTCTGTTGATAAGTGTCTATTCAATCGATGGATAGAGGTCGAAGCGGCTCATGGATTTATGCAGACCTGCTTTTTATTGAAGTGATGGATCATCGAACATTAAAAAATAATGAATGAATAACAATAACTAATGCTTCTAAAATACACTAATACAGTATATTTTTAAACTCTGAATTGGATTATTATTACCCATATTTATATTTAAATAGCCAAGGTGTGATCTGAATGATCCCTCAGTTATAGACCCTTATACTGGTGAAGTAACCTGACTCCGCCAGATGGGGCAGCAGAGAGAGGAGTGTTCTCTCCTCCTCTCTCTGCTGCCCCATCTGGCGGAGTCAGGTTACTGCTGAAGTATATTTCTCACTTTGCAGCACCAATACCCCCCTCCTCCTCCCTCCCCCCCTCCACTCTCTACGAGTCAACAGTCCAATTAATTAAGCACTCCCATCTGTGAAGCTACCGGACTAGTGCTCAGAGAAGAGAACTCAGAAGCATTTTTTTTAAACGACCATAACTTTTGATAGGAACGTGCTAGAGACTTAATAGACTCAGACATTTTTGCTTTACAAGCCTGGGGCTGGATTAAATCATTGCCGCATCTGGCCCGTGGGCCGTATGTTTGACACCAGTGCTTTAAGTCATTTTAGGATGTGGCCCCCACCTAATCTAGTGGAATATGCACAGCATTATAGCCTTTTAAAAAGCCATTATGAAAACAATGTCTTTTCGGAGCCCCCCCCCCCTTCTTTCAGGGCTTTTGATTGGTCACAATTCCGCTCACAGTGACAGACCTGTAAACATCCGGAGCTAGTTACTGTGTTGGCTAGAAACCTCATATGTCTCAAATCTGTTCATTTTCAGGATTCAATTAAATAAATTAAAAAGTATATAAAACTATCTAATAGACAAGCACAAAACACGCCGCGAAGTATCTTTTGATGCTTTTGTGTGATGCTGTTCAGTGATCAAGTATTCCTTCATCTATGGAGAAAACAAAAATTCAATTATGTAGACAGGAGATCTTTCTGGCCAACATCAGCGATGTCGGCCAGAATAATAACAGCAGGAATAACTTGGATGACTGGAGTGTATTGTTTGTGCAAAAATGTCCGTTGACTAGCGTTTTTCACTGACGAAAACTAAATACCAAGTGCTGTATATTGACAATTTCATCAACAAAACAAACTGAAATGTTAGGGATGGAACTAGCACATGAAGAGATGAAACAGAGTCCTGTTGCATGCCTCAGTTTTTTTGTATGGAAATAGCAACTTGGTTTGGCTAGGTGTGCGTGCTTGAAAGCCACAGCTCACCTGTTGTTGTTTATTTTTCTCTCACCCCCCCCCCCCCCCCTTCACTGCCTCCATTGGCTCACGGTCACTGAGTACAAAACTCTGATGCTGGCATTCAAAGCAACTAAAGTTAATGCGCCATCGGCCATATCTTGCACTTCCCATTACATTGCATTCAGAACTGCAGACTTATTCCCAATCTTCTGCCGTAGTCTGTAAACCCACCTCTTCAGACTTCATCTTAACCCCTACCACTTGACCTATCCTCGACACCCCTACAGGCATGTGCAAAGGCTCAACTTATGTAACATAGATAGTGATAGAATTGTATGTGTGTAGACATAGCACTCTAGTGTATACACTGTAGTATCTGCATAGTTTCTTAATTTATGTATGATTCGTGACTATTTTTAAGGTATCTGATGTTTTGTTGTGTTTACTGTAAATCACTCTAGAATAGTGTCCACTAAATGTGTAAATGTGTATTTTTTTGCATGGGCGTGTGTGAGTACTTGCTGATTTCCCTGTTGTTTCAGATGCTCCAAAAATATGTCACCTCAGTATCTCTGCCAGGTAGAAAGACACATCCTCCTGCCTTGTTCCGCAATAAAAATCCACTCAAACCCATAGGGAAATGAATTTCCCGTCAATGCTATAACAACACATCATATTTATTCTTCTACTTATTTTGCCACCTACCTGTTTATTTTTCTCTTTACTTCAAGACAGCGACCGGGAGGCCCTACGCAATTGATTTCCCCCCCCAGGAAAGATCGCTTTGCCCCCACATATGACAGGAGATGAAAATAAGATGGTTGCCCACCTGAAATTGTCTATTGATTTTATTATTTCTTTTTTTTTTCATCTTTTTTCCTTTTTTCATTGTTTTTTATTTTAGCCCTCCGCAGTTATAATCGCCTTTATCGGAGGGAAACCTCATATTGTCCAAAGCTGGTATACTATGAAATTCAAAAGCTTAAAGTAGCAGATCTGCAGATCTGGGACACGCTTGCAGCTATATCGGTATGTGTGTATATTATACACTGTGTGTATATATATATATATATATATATATATATATATATATATATATATATATATATATATATATATATATATATATATATATATATATATATATATATATACACACACACACACACACACATATATACACACACACACACACACACACACACACACACACACACACACACACACACACACACACACACACACACACACACACACAGTATATACACTGCCTGCAATACTTTTTGTGATGCCGTGGGACGATCCAATAGAAGTAGTGTCGTTACTCTTTAAAAAACACAAAAGTTAGAATGTGGAGATAAGAGGTTTCTTCTCAGTCCTGAAGGCATTGTAATGCAGGATGGTTCCAGTGTCTTTGACCTCCACGAATTAAAAGCACAACAACGATGCGCTGGTTTGCTGGAGTGGAACCCTGTACTGGGGGTGAAGTAGATTAGACCCCAGGCAACACTTTCAGGGCCATGGGAATGAAAACAAACAAAGCATCCGGAGGACTGTGTGTATATACAGTCACAGTACGCTGGCAGTCACCACCTCTTCTTTTTGTCCGTTGGGTGCTCTAGTCAGAGATACACAGTACACTACAGTGGCAGTCACCTTAAGTTTAATGAATAAATCAAAGAAGAATGGCATGGAAACGGCACAATGCTTCTGGGGACATTCTGGATAATGAGTATGTTTACTTTTGGTACTTTAAGACAATTTTTATGCCAACAGCTTGGCCTACTTTAAAATGGGTGCCTGCAGAGTCCAGGCCTGCCGTGATTTAAATGCAAGATGATCTGACCTGACCTGATCTTTAGAGAGAGAAACAAAACGGCAGGGTTTGACCAAAATAATCCTTAAGTGAACAGCAACTATACAGAAAATATTAGATATTTCTTAAACATTTTAATAATACTACAACATACATTATGGTTGTCCTGCCCTGGTACCAAAATTATACCCATGGTGCCGCCCTGCACCCCCACCCCAAGTACCATATTACCATATTATTTTCTTTAAAAAATACTGAATATTTCCGGTGATTTATATCAGTTTTTGTGTGCGCAATTATTAGTTCCAAGGCGAAGTGGAGCTTTCTGCACTGGCATGAAAAATGAATTTCATGTTTGTTTCTTTGTTCTTCATTTTGAATAGTGAATGAAGCTGCAGAGCTGGACTTGAATTGGCAGGTGAAGTCTCACATCAAGGCTGTGAAACACAATGTGAAACAGGCGCTCTGTGTTTGTGTCGTCAGTGGTGCTCAGAGTGTGGTCTGGGGACCCCCATTGGTCGCAAATAAAAAATAGTTAATAGCCTACAAACCTACACCCTACAGTATCAGAATCGCATCATGGCACCTCAGTTTGTGGATTTCTAAAATTGTTTTTAATACTTAATATCATATTGTGTATGTCCCTCAAGCTTATTTCTAATGGTTTTGAGCCTCAATCACCACTGACATAACCAGTCCTTGTCATTTTTTTTAACAGTTTAGCTGCAGTACCACAATGTCCTGAGGTGGTGCAGGTGCTGGTATGGAGGATATTTTAATTGTAATTGTATGTACATTATAATACTGATGCTAAAATCAGGCTTGATTTTAGCTCCCAAATAATATGAAAGACTAATTCTTCAAACTAATTTGTGGGGATACTAAACGCACACACATGTTAGTACCAAAACACTAAATTTAAAAGTTGAATTTCATTTTATTAACGCTTTAAGGAAAATACAAAAAAAGATCTGGAAAGAAATGTAAATTATTAATATTTTTGAAACTATTTCAAAACACATATCCTATACAGGGGTGTTTCTGGCACAAAACACTGTTTGATTAAGGTCCCTGTAGATGCGATTGTGGGTTCCTCGACATGAAAAAAAGTATTAAGGGGCTTCCAGACGGC
The DNA here is from genome assembly GCA_039105355.1 of Benthosema pterotum. Classification (NCBI taxonomy): domain Eukaryota; kingdom Metazoa; phylum Chordata; class Actinopteri; order Myctophiformes; family Myctophidae; genus Benthosema; species Benthosema pterotum. The sequence continues at coordinate 25,634,264 of CM076977.1, forward strand.
AGCGATAAACGCCGGCGTTGTCGTCGGGCGAGTTTCTTTGCCAACATTAAGAAAATCGCCCGTCGATAAATGCCGAGCGTTTTATGCCGTGATGGGGAGGAGAGGGGGGGGGGGGGGGGGGGCGCACGAAATGCGTGGCTCAGCCACAGGGCTCAGCAGCCAACAGACTACACTTCCCAGTAGCTTACATCCTTGCAGTCAGCAGGCTACCTGATCATGATCACGCTGAATTTACAATTCATTTACAATGAATTAATGACTCACCACTCACCAGTCACCAATAATGATGGCTGCAGCCGTAGAGGTTGACATTTGAACGTAGACTATAGTTATTCCAAGTTGCGTAGGTTAAAATAAAATGGGCAGCATCCATCACGGTTTAAATATGTTGTATAATAAACTCTGCTGGCTAAAAGCATGTAACCAACATCAACATGCTTCACTTTGTCATATAGCGTGGCCGTGACAAACTCACAACACGTCGCGCAATAATGCGTTGTAAACATTAGAACGTCAGAGCAGAATTGCCACAACTCACGTCATGGCTCGGCTCAGGGTCGGATATAGAGGGGGGGCAGGGGTGGGCACAGCCCACCCAAACGTGCATCCTGCCCACCCAATGAAAGGTAATATCATGGTTTTCAACCAGTGGACCACTAGTGGTCCACAAAAGCTGAATAAATAGTGGGCCCTGGTATAAAAAATGTTCAAAAGCACTGCTTCTTATGAAAAACTTTGGAGTTGCCCACCCGCCATTCTTCCAGCCCACCCTAGTAGGGCTGGCTAGATCCTGCCCTGGCTCTGCTGCGCCAGAGCCTTAAATGAATAGGGAATCCACTCCCGGGACAGAAACGGTGAAGTCACTGTGCAGGTCTACTGCCTGGTAGAGTGGGTCCTCGCCGTCCTCATTATGTTGTTTGTTTGCTATAAATCGCCAAGCGTTTTACAAAAAGTTCACTGGAATTGAACTTGAATTGAACTCGCGCGCGCGTGCTCGTTTCGTGCACGCGCGCGCGATAAAAATCAGTGACGCCGGGCGGAAAACGACCGACGATAAACGCTTTCTTGAACGCGGGTCGATTTTTGAACTTTTGTGCTAAAAAAACGCCGGCCCCATTGAGAATGAATTAGAGTGGGCGATTTATTCCTCGCCGTCTGTAAGCCCCTATTAGACCCGCTGTTTCATGCCATGTCACGACAGTACAGTGTATATAGACGCTTCTTCATGTTGATCATCTTAACCATTCTAAACGGCTATATCGGGTTTTTATTCGCTACTCCGGCACCGCCGCCAGCAGAATTTAGACCTCGGACCTGAGCTGTTACCTAGCAACGCCATTCCACTGACAAGGTCCATACATTTGTGACTCCGTGCTCTGATAATGGCCATCCTCAGCGGCCATGCTGACATTGCTTCCTCGTTGTTACACAGTCACATACACCACTTTTACAACTCCATGATAATCTATTGGAATGAATGTAAACCATCATGCAGAAAGCATGGGGCCGTGAAAATGCTGTTAGACTCCCACCTACTGGCCGTTAGAGGGCATGCAAAGTCACGTTTGTTGTGCAGTATGCTCTGGTCAGTGATCATTTAGTCTTTACTGTATGTAAACACCCGAATGGATACTTACGGGTCCACTTGGTTCCATTGGTACACCTCTCAGAGTTAAAGTGGTGAAGTGTATCTGTGTAGCCCATTTCAACTAAAAAGGAAATCCAATGAGCTCTAAATGAAATCAAACGAAACGCATTTCTAACATTTCACTCATTTACAACTGTTACACAGCATACTCTCACCTGTATAGTGTGTTCATTGTTACTTACTTTTCAAGCCAGGAAGGCCTCCTTTTAGTTGTTTGTTAGCTAACTTAGGTCAGAATTCCAGAGGTGTGTTTAGGACCTTCTCTAGTGGAACATAAAAAGGGAAACCTAAATGCTGCCTCTTCATGATTAGTTTTGTTTTGTTGGGACACAAAGCAGACCTTTCCCAGATGACCTGAGAGATTGGGTTGGTTCATGAATTTAGAAAGATGTATTTTGAAATGATAAAGGATAATTTGACGCCTGGTGAAGACCTCATCTTTGTTCATTACTTTTCTTGTTGTGAAACTCTTTAGGAGGGGAAGAAGAAATTTGATAAGGAGACTGAAAAATACTACTCAACCCTGGAGAGACACCTCAACCTGTCGGCGAAAAAGAAAGACGCATTTCTCCAAGATGTAAGTAGAAAACCACTGAAATATAGTCGTATATCTTGGCCAGGAGGCAGAACTGTCACACAACGTGATTGACGAACGTGCTCACCATTCTCTCTCACACAATTATTCAGGGCCGACACGGAAAAAGAAAATGAGTGAACATAACAATGTGTTGTTTTTCTAGAGACAGGTATCTAGGTAACAGTGTGTAAGCATTAACCACGTCTCTCCCCACACACCACTGCCCTCCTGACCTCAGCATGTGTCCCTGTGCTCCACATGGCTGTGTTTGCTTTTCTGTTCTCCAGGCCGACTCGCAGATCGATAAGGAGAGGCAGCTCTTCTACGACGCCTCTCTGGAGTACGTCTTCAAAATACAGGAGGTTCAGGAGAAGAAGAAGTTTGAGTTTGTGGAGCCGGTAAAATGCTTTCTTTTTGTTTGTTTTTGTCTGGTCAAACATTAAAATTGTGTGTGTGTGTGTGTGTGTGTGTGTGTGTGTGTGTGTGTGTGTGTGTGTGTGTGTGTGTGTGTGTGTGTGTGTGTGTGTGTGTGTGTGTGTGTGTGTGTGTGTGTGTGTGTGTGTGTGTGTACTATGGTCCAATATCACAATAAGTGAGTTATCCTTGTTTTGTGGTGTGAAGTTAAGCCGTAGGTTCTCAAACATGAATCAATATGTATATGCCCTGGTCTACAGTGTAAGAACCATTAGTGTAAAGTGTCTAGTTAAGTGGACACCTTACCCTCTATCTCACACACACACGCACACGCACACGCACACGCACACGCACACGCACACACACACACACACGCACACACACACACACGCACCTCCCCACGTATTCCCATTAGTCTACTCCAGACAGATCTGTGTATCTATCTTCTTCATCTCCAGTCAGTACAATCAATAGTTCATACAGCTGATTCAGAAGGTGGTGCAATTATGTTACCGTGCTTGTTGTCAAATACAACCAGACACAAGCATGCGCTCACAAACTTTTGTAATCCTATACTTGTGAGGACATCACTATTTTAGGAAGCCAAATTTTCTGAATGTCAGTTTTATTTCTTAACCCATTGTGTCCTGATCGGATTCTAGTTTCTGATGCTTTTCACAATTTTTCAAAAATAGCAGAACTACAAGCTCATATCGCGCCACTCGGTGGCGCGATATGAGCTTGTAGATCTGCTATTTTTCAACAGCTAAAACACCAAAACGCGTCCAGTACACAAAGGGTTGATTCAGAGGACAAGGGTAGTGTAAGGCAGGGGTAGGCAACCTTTTCGACATGAAGTGCCATGATTTTTTTCGTTGACCCTCCGAGTGCCACAGTAAAATTTACAATAAATTAAATAAATAAAAAAATAGGGCTAGCGTCAATAAATGGAGCATTTTCACGGTTTTTACATATTTAATGTCCATTTTCTGCAGTTATATGTCATGCTTAGGCCATATTAGACTTAGGGTGACCAAAACTCATTTGAGGACAAGTAGGCCTATTACTTGTGAGGGTAAAGTCGGACAGTTAATTGCGGGTAGCAATATATTACTTAAGTTGGTATTAAAAATGCCTCTTGCCATATTTGTCCACACATAGTCCTAATAGTGCCCATCATTTTGTTATTTATTCATGTTGGTCTGTATTTCTCCTGTTATTTTAACAGGCTTAAAACACATCTAGCAAAAAAGAGACAATGAGAGAAAACAGAAATGGGACTATTAGGGCAATTGACCACTGTAGTCTGTCAGTCACAATGTGGGACAGGGTGCCAATTTGTGGGATGACTGAAAAGTAAAATGAGTGACTGTCCCACCTAAAGAGGGACCTCTGGTCACCCTGAGACTGTCCCACAGAAACAGGGACATCTGGTCACCTTCAAACAACAAGCCGTTTTTCTGCTCCGACAGAAACACACACACACACACACACACACACACACACACACACACACACACACACACACACACACACACACACACACACACACACACACACGCACGCACGCACGCACGCGCAGGCGACGCAGCCTTTGCAATGCGCAAGGATAGCTCTGCTACAAGCTAGCCATGCTAACAATATTCACACAACAGTCAAAACGCAATAATTTCAGCGCTGTCTATTAGGCTGACATGACGGGAGTTCCGCGGGCTCTGCAGGGCAGACACAGACGCCATGCCAAGGAGGAGATTACTTTTTACTGGTGTTGGAGGAAAGTTGGACACGGGGCTCGGCGTGCGTGCACGCCTTATGACTGATCAGAGCGCAGCAAGTGTCAACACTGGATCAGACTCGCTCCGGTTGAATATTGATTAAATTAATTAATAATCGCGGCCGTTGCAATTTGCTAATCAAATCGCAATTTCGGTTTGAAGCCTTAGCGAAATAGTAGGCCTATAATCTTTTATTTTACAACGTGCACATTCAATAGGAATAGGAATTATTACTGAGATAAAAAAAAAAAAAAAAAAAAAACTTCCCCCAGAATCTGGCCGCGTGCCAGCTGATACCACCCGGCGTGCCATCGTTGGCACGCGTGCCTAGGGTTGCCGACCCCTGGTCTAAAGCCCCAGAAATAGCAGATCTACTAATGTGTCACATTGTGGCACATTGCTATGTATAAAATAGGGATGAACCTAACCTTGCAACTCATAATGAGAGCAAGGACCATAATACAAACATGGTCCCTCTCTCCCCGAATGGTCTAGTTCCCAAATTCTTGGATACTTCTTAGGTCCTAGTGACGCACGTGTGTGCGCACAACCTGCTAAATGTGTGTGCAGTTGAGGAGAGGGTGTAGAGTTAACAGGAACTTCAGGAAGCATTAACCTCTCAGGTATTAAGTGTCTAAAACTGTGAATAACATTTTCAATCAATCAACCAACCAATAGATCTGAACCACTGGTGTATAAACTTAAAAGCTGTGGTTTGGTGAGCAATGGTTCCCAAGTCACAATCCACTGTTTTCCTGCTGAGAACCATGGCCTTAGATTTAGAGACACTGATCCTCATCCCAGTCACCGTACACTTGGCATCGAACTGGTCCAGGGACTGGTGTCTCAGCCAACGATAACAAAATATTCTACATTTTGGGTGTCTACATCTCATCAATCGGTGGTCTGCTCAAATGCTGAATAAATAATGGTCCTTGATATGAAAAAAAGTTGAAAACGACTGCTTAAAACGGTTGCTTTTGGAGTTGTTCCCTGCCCAGCATGTAAATGTGTGCTCCCTTCATTCACAGCTGCTGGCCTTTCTGCAGGGTCTGTTCACCTTCTACCATGAGGGCTATGAGCTGGCCCAGGAGTTTGAACCCTACAAGCGGCAGCTGCAGTTCAACCTGCAGAACGTAAGTCCCAAAGCACTGCTTTCCAAACCTGTTGTAGCTCCAGGCCTAAGAAAGAAATGTGATGTCTCCCCCCCTATGTGAGGCAAGGTGTGCAGGGGATCCCAGGGTCATGGTACAGTATTTGCTGAACTTAGAAAGTTTGCAAACTAAATAAAAATGTACTGTTTAGGACTTGAACAAACAACTGGGACTGTGCTTAGGACTCGAGCAAATTATTATAAATATACTGTATATCAACTTTTGCTTTCCTTTACAACAGTGCTGTATTTGGTATTCTGTTTCTTACATTTGGTGTTTGGATTTTCCCTTTTGGTGCATCCTTTGATTTTTCAAAAACATTGTTTAAAAAGAATAAATAGTGAATACACAGTAGAGCATCTACACTCTACTGTGTGTTAGTACATCAGCTATTATTTTGGTACGAGATGTATAGTGCATGCGTGGGCGCATGTGTAATCAGATCTCCCTCCTGGAATATCATTCCAGTACAACAAGCAACTGTATTTCTATTTACCAATGGATCGTGGGGAGAGAGAGCCAGCACATGAGATCAATATTCCTCCAGACGTGTTGCGTTGCAGGCGATTTAATGGCTGTTCTTGTCAAAAAAAAAAGCCCAGTTCATAGCCCACAGTAAAACTGCCTCGCCTCCTATCATTGCAACCTTGCCACGCGCAAGCCTGCAGGGACACATTCCCACTTTTTTTGTTGTTTGATTTCTCTCCCCCTTTCTGATCAATACTGAGACATCAGTCCAAGCATGCCGTATATCCCACTTCTGCTCTGAGGGAGGCTGTTGCCGAAAGGTGTGTAAAATAGCTCAATAAAAAAGAGAAATTGCAAGAGAGTCTGTCTTGCATGTATTATTTTGGAGCGTCACTTTTTCCTGGTTGGTGGTTTGGCTTATAAGTTGCGTTGTATTTTATTTATATCTGAGCACCCACTGCCTTATCCAGGGGAAGTGCACCTGCTTTACTTCCACATATGTAACTCTTGAGTATTCAATTCTGTGAGCAGCTATTTTCAAGTTGTGGAAATCCACTTTAATTTATTTTCACCAATAGACTATGCAATGTTTATTTTTTAAGTTCCAGTACTTGGTTATGGTTTTGGGTTCGGGGGCTGATTCCAGTGTGTGTGTGTGTGTGTGTGTGTGTGTGTGTGTGTGTGTGTGTGTGTGTGTGTGTGCGTGTGCGTGTGTGTGCGTGCGTGCGTGTGCGTGTGCGTGTGTTTTGTCACACAGACGAGGAACAACTTTGTGAGCACCAAGCAGGAGGTAGAAAAGCTGATGCAGAGGATCAGGTCTGCAGACCAGGACTATAAGCCTCCAGGCCGCTGGTCCATGGAGGGCTTCCTCTACGTCCAGGAGAAACGTGAGGCTCTTCCTGCCGGTCTAGACTAGGGGTTTTCAACCATTTTGATCCCAGGGCCCACTAATTATTCAGCATTTGAGCCACGGACCACATCCCACAAAGACAAAACGATTTTGAAAACAAAACAGTCGAACATACATCAAAATGACCTTTAATATTATACATCCTCTAAAAAATAATGTAAATTTGTTTTGTTTTTTTAACTCTTGAGAGTGTAAGCATGAAACCAAATGGAGCCACAAGGTTCATTTCATTTTATACTCAAGAGTTACATCTGGTTAACCATGGTTGATGATGATATCTATATGAATTAGAGCCACTATTATACTTTATGTTTTTTTTTAATACACGCTGTTTGTATTACTCAACTATACCTTTTTGAATGAAGGCCTTTTACTTGTGTACATGTGTATTTCTACCTTGTGGTATTTAAATAAATAAATACCACATTACCTCTCCTTCCGCCGGTGTGTTGTGCAGGTCCTCTGGGATGCACGTGGACGCGTCACTACTGCACTTATGAGAAGGTCACCAAGACCTTCACCATGAGCAACACCGAGAACAAGTCTGCTGCCAAACAGGTGCCGTATTACAGGGCAATGCTTCTTAACCAGCGATGGAGAGTTGGTAACCAAATTGATCCTTATTAGATGTTTAACTCTTGAGAGCGTTAAATGAAACAAAATGGACCAATACGGGTCCATTTTGTTTCATTTAACGCTCTCAAGACTTAAATAATCATCAAACATCTACATTGCTAAAGAAAAAAGTCTACATAATATTAGAGAATGTAGAAGAATTGTTATTTTGATATTTGCCTGTTATCACTCCTATGCTACAAACATCTATGTAGCCCTGAAGTGTGGACAAAATCTTACCCGACGACATCAAAATATAAAAAAGTTTGGGGTCTCAGAGGTTAAAGCTAATCAAAATACTGGTTTGTGGCTCAAATGTAGAATAATGAATGCCACAGGGGATTGGCTATTTCAGTGCTTCACAAACCTTTTCATGCCAATCCCCTTTAAATGTGTTGTGCCAGCGACTCCCAGAGGAGAACATTTATGTTAGGTCCAATCATACAATTTATATGATGAATAAAGAACAATGCATGACGTTAGTCATTTATAGACAGTTCAACATAAGGCAGTAACCACTATTATGTACAATTACTTACCTTACTTGAGGTAAGTAAATGTGCATAATAGGCTGTTTTTGAGTAACTTAAGTACTTATGTTTCTAATACTAATGTACAAGCTCACCATGCAATGTGAGCTTGTAGATCTATTTTCTATGTGTTTACATTTGAAACGTGTGAAAATGTTAACAGTATTTCTAGTTCTACATGTTTGTTTACTGAAGTAAGACTGCAAGTACGTTTTCCACCACTCAGTAATAGGGATGTCTTTTGAACTCTCTATAAACGCGGATAACACAAAGTAATAAATGAGCAGACGACTTTGGAACTGGAACACTGTCAAATTGGAGCTGATGAATGGTTACTCTCTCTCTCTCTCGGCTGAAATTGGCAACACACCTGAAAAAGTCTGCTCATTAAAGAGCTCCTGTTACTGAACAAACATTATAGCAATTAGTGTATATATATATATATATATATATATATATATATATATATATATATATATATATATTATATATATATATATATATATATATTATATATATATATATATATATATATATATATATATATATATATATATATATATATATATATATATATATTCAGGCCTTCAGTTGACCGTAACAGGAATCTGCAACAGAGGGAAGAGGGTCCACACTGTGTTCTAATGTAATAATTTATTGGGCAAAGGTGTGTTTGTATTAAGGGTCCATTTGGTTCCATTTCTACACAGAATTATCAAGGTCATCGAAAAGAAATGTAAGCAGCTGGAGAAAAACACGTCCAAATGAAATGTTACAGTAGGACACTGAAATAATGTCCTCGCCTCCACATTTGTGTTGCTTTGTGTCTGTGTGTGTATTTTTAGAACGGTCTGGTCATGAGCCCTGCTGAGATGTTCAAGCTGAAGTCGTGCATTCGGAGGAAAACAGACTCCATTGACAAGCGCTTCTGCTTTGATATCGAAGTCATCGAAAGGTCAGTCTCTACTCAAATGTCCCCTGTTGTTGTCGTCTTGTTATTGTCACTAACATGGACTGAAAACGTTACAAAAATAAATAAACATGAAATGGCACCGCAAATTCAAACGGAGTAAACTTTGAAGTGAATGGAAAACACAATATGAATTAATTTGGGAGAGCATTTTTGGCACATACTTTGACTTAATTTATATCTATTGCTGTCTTTGCTGAGTCATCCCTCCCACACACACTGCCTGGGTATACACAGTATCAAACCACCCGTTGTAACTATTAGTTTGTCTGCAGTATGCCCTGTTCTGATGTGCTGTGTTGTGTTCTGGATGATGGAACAACAGAGCAGAAATAGACCTGACACGACACTGAAAAGACACTAATTATGTGGTGGATATATACAGTGTATATATGTATAAAGTCAGCTTTGCCACACCTCCAAGTTTTGACTTACGTCATAAGACCTGATACTTAAGACAATCAAAATAGCGCTATGGCTCTGGTTGCAGGGAGACACACTATATGTCTCTGTAAAACCGTGCTCTACCGATTTTGTTTTTTCTTTGTTTTTTTTCTCCACCCACAGTGACATTGAAAAGTAGCAATGGACATGTGAGGTTTCCACCTAACAGACGTTTTGCTTTTTTGTCTCTTTGAAGTCTTTGAACACCGTTTTTATATAAGCCATTCTTCTGCCTTTCTATTGTTCTGTTTTTTAGAGCCACGTGTTCATCGGGTAATTATCTCTGATTAGTTTGAGAATAGACTGCGTTTGAACGCAGCCAGAGACATTTTTAGTTGTTTCGTTTTAACAGCTCCAAAAAGTAAACCTGTTGAATAGGAACAATAAGCTTCATCGTTCATCTGAATATATGCGTTCCTTTTGTGATTTCAGCTCTTTGTGTTTTTCCGCACATGTTGCCTCGCTCCATCGAATATACCCTCCCCCCCCATTTTGTTGTTGTCTGTGCCATTTCCTTCATTCAGGCAGGTTGTTTTATTGTTTTCTTTGTTAGGGATGCACGATATTGAAGTTTTGGCCTACTTGTGCTGCTTTTCATACTGGCAGCTACAGAGATTACAGGCTACTGTTCGTTTTCAGAGGAAGCAAAGATAGTGAAGCTGAAACTTCTGCTGGTTGTAGCTTAAAGGTTGAGATCACTTTGTTTTGAGTTTTTTTGTGTGCAGTTATCTTGACATGAAGTAATTCCAAATGTGGACAGACATTTAAATATACAGTATGTTCCAGTGATTAGAAATTGATATTCTACAACTTTTTTCCGAGTCACGTGTTTAAATAATAGATTGTGATTGGCTTAAAATAGTGTTAAATAGGACAACTCCGGAAATGCAGAATACCCCGATGTGTTGTGATGCAAATGAGCCACAGATCAATGAGCCTCAAAGTTAGAGAGCCGGGACACGTTTCCCATCCAAAACACGGCAGACTTCAATATAAACTTTGATTTAGTGGGTGGGTTAACGCTTCGTTAGAAGAAGAAGATGAAAAAGCAATGTAGTTAAACAAAGACATGCAGATATCGGGGAGAAAGAGTTGGATGAGTTGGAGTTGTGTCGCTATTTTTGGCCAGTGAATGTGGCTGCAGTCATTGTTGTTTATGGGACTACTATAGTATGTTGTGGTGGAAGGATATGTGTATTCTGAAACAACTACTGATCCCTGCAAGTTACAACCTTGTTTCCTTTCATTTATTTGTGAAAATTGGTAGAAGAGCAATTTACCATGAAAGGTCGTGGGTTGTTGGCTGATTTACCACTGTTTCAGAGTTGTGCCAGAAGGCGAAGCAAAGTGGCAAACAACCCTGAAATCAGCCAACAACCCACTTCCTTTCATGGTAAATGGCTTACATGCAAAATATGCCTCTCATTGACTTACATTGTACACTAAAACATCTCTCAAAGTCACTCTTTTAGTATGTAAATGAACAGTTCATTCAGACACCGTATAGTGTAGAATGTAGAGCATCACGAAAACATCACGAAAAATGTAGTTTTATTTTCTCATAGAAAATAACTCCCTGTTTACAATTTGTAGATCTGGATCTGAATCCACAGATCCAGTCCGAAAAAAAGAAAAAAAAAAAAAGTAATTCGATATAAAATGCAATACATTGTCTGAATCAACTTTTTTGTCACATCACTGGAACTTCTTTTATTTTCTTGTCCACATTTGGAAGTACATCATGGCAAGGTAACTACACAAAACAAAACTCAAAAAGTGTTGTACAAAATACTAGTTTTGCATCTTTGGTGTTGGGCATTGTGAACACAGCATGGGCCTATTGATGCACATACTTAAAACAATGTCAATGTTGGTGCAATTCTGAATCGCCTTGGTGTAGCCAAGTATGGTGTAAGTCCTCTCATTGGCTGCATGGCAGCAAATCAGGTGTGGGTCCGTGCTCATTGGCTGCATGGCAGCAAATCAGGTCTGCGGCCTTGGGCTAGGCCAAAAGCCTATACCACCAGGCCTGGGCCTGGGCCTACCAAATAATTATCCATAATAATTAAAACCAGACATCAAGAGCTTCAACTCATGATGAACAAAGCAGGGCAGTACAGTAACATTTTTAATTGGGGGGTTCAGGTGATTTCTGGACCTTTTGAATTGCAGATTTTAATTATTCTGGGTAATTATTTGGTAAGCCCAGGCCCAGGCCTGGTGGTATAGGCTTTTGGCCTACTACAGAGGCCCCAGAGCTGATTTGCTGCCCTGCAGCCAATGAGAAGACTTACACCATACCTGGCTACACCACAGCTTTCAGAATTGCACCAATGTCAATGTTGGTTTTCTATTGGTGACCCTGTGAAAGCTTCACATTTAAACATAACTATTATTATTATTTTCATATAATTTGGGTTTGATACCGAGAATTGCAATATTATTATTCATTTAGGACCATATTGCCAATAACGGTATCCGGCTGATATATCGGTGCATCCCTAATTTTGGTCTCTCCCTCTGCTTAGAAACGACATCTGTCGTGGAACACTTTTCAGACCACTTCAGTTTTTCTGTAAAGTCCGGTATGTGAATTTTCCAAGCGCCTGCATGTGCCGCCAATGCATGTGTGCTTTCCTTCCTAATCATTCTGTACATCCACTAGTAGTTGTTCTTTTTTAACACCCTCACCAAATGTAATGAACCAATTTAATCCCTTAAACCACATCATCTTCAGTATTCTGTGGAAAATATTTCACAGAAAATAGCCAATCAAGCCTTTTAATGTAGAGAAAAAATGTCACTTGTACAGAGCCGCTCAACAAGGTACGCTGGGATTTGATCTCAAATTCAGTTATTTTATGCATAATTTGTCTCCACCTGAATGATTTGAATGCATGTCCATCCATCTACACAGTTTTCTTGTCTACAGCCATGCATTCAGTCTGATGAAGCCTACTGTATGATGACGCAACATAAACATAATCAAGCATTTTCACAAAAAAGTACAAAATCCCTGAAAAGACACGTCCGCTTCAATCAATGCAGGCCAAGTCCATAAGGTACTCATCTAATAACATAACCACTAGTCTCTCAAATGAAATCATTGATTTTTTTGGTGGGGGGGCAATTGAATAATAAGATCAATTTGCTCCTGACGGAGGCATTTGACTGATTTTGGGGCGAACCGGCCAGGAGGCATATTGGTGGTGGTGTGTGTGTGGGGAGGGAGGGAGGGAGGGGGCATTAATAATTGATTGCTGCATCCGTTCCGCCAAAGATTGATGTGCAAATTGAAAGCCTTGCAAATCAAGGCTCCACCACCAACGCCCAAGAAAGAGGAAATGGACTGAATTGATCACGCTGTATAATTTATGAGGCCGCGGCACCTGCACATTACGGCTGCCCGGGCGGCCCGCCGCCGGAATGCTTAGGAGGCACAGTAGAGGATTTGCAGTGCCTTATTTTTCCTCTTGACTTGTGAACCTGTGAGGGTGATAGGGCTGCTCACCCCTAGACGTCCCCCACACCACTGCCACGACCCACACCCCAATTGAACTCTTCTGCTGAGCATGGACATTGAGTCTCTCTCTCTCTCTTTTTTTTTTTTTTACCTTGCAGTGTGAAAGTCATTTATCTTGCTGCTGATGCCCCAAGGTGCTTGTTCTAAACCGCAAGGACAATGTGGGGCCAAGGCTTTCAGTCAGCTTCTTAGCTCATCCATTCATCCTCATTATTTTTTTCTTTTTTAAGCGGTGGCCGGGACTGGCCCTCCTCCTCCTGTCCTCCTCCTGTCTAGACACTGGAACGGGGCCAGATAACCATCCACCGACACCACCACCGTCCTCCCCGCTCTTTAAGCGACACGCATAGCGTTCCATGCGTGACACTATTTGCTACAGTGCTAACTATGCTGCTGCTGCTGCTGCTCATGCTGTGTCAACATTTGAACAGCAAGCACTTCAGAACCGCAGCTGAATATAGAGTAGTATATACAGTACCGCTGGGTGATACGACAGTTGTTGTACGACTGCAAATCAATATCACTTTTGGTTTTGCCCCATTTCTGATCGATACAAACATACTGTACCATACATGTTTATCAGCTAGAACAGCCTAGCAAATTCTCCTCCACGGTAGGGACTTTAAGAAAGCTGCACAACTTTGGCAACAAGTACGTGCGGGTGTGCTACATCTCAGTCGCCACAAAAGCCCAACATAGTTAAGAAAGCAGGCGACTCCGATGGGGTCCACTCCTTTCCCTGTCTCTGGTTTCCATGGTGACGCTCCTCTGCACCGTACCTCTCGTCCACGATGTTAACGAAACGCCAAAAGCTGCGCTCTGCCATCGGAGGACAAGCTCCGACCGCTGTGAGGCTTACAGTATGTATCGAGCACCGAATAATCTGTGGGTGGCATTGTACGTCCCAACCCTAACCCTAACCCTAAGTCAGAGTGCACTTAAAATGGCTAATGACTGACTGATGACGTTTGGGTGTTAATTGTCCCAATTATTTGGTGGCTACTAAACAGCTGGAGAACACGGGGGAAATATTGGCCAGTAAATTAATTAGTCAATTAATTAATAATTTGATCCAAATTTAAGAAAAGTATCTGCTTACAGTAAATATTACATTACATGTATTGTCACTGCACATTTTATTTCTCAACATTTCTGATAACAATGTTTAGTTGTAGGGCTCCTACCATTTTGTTTGAGTATTTCACTGTATGTAGTGAGCTTTGTTGTACCTAATATCCCAAATATGAAATATCCCACAAATCACCTGGGATTGTAGGAGTAGGAACCACCCGATAGTCACTAAACTCACTCATCTGAACAAATCTGTGCCATAATGCACTGCGCGGACTCGCTCGCGGACATGCACATTTGCGTGTGTGCACTGCTTCTGCAATCATACGTTCCAACTCAGATGAAGCAGAATAAGTTCAACCAGCAAACAAAACAACACGTACAAACATACTTTTTAAAATGTTTTTCCCCATCTCTTTTCTTCTCTAATACTAATCTGATTAATTGTACCACCCATCGCATGACGGTAGAATAAAAGGAATCAGTTGCTATAGAATGTATTTGCGAGAATATGAGGATACCACTAATATACGGTAAGTCTGAAGCCCCATATTGGGGGTACAGAGTAGGGAACAACCCTATGAATTCGAACACAGCCTATGTCTTGTTCACAATTGCCTATCCTGGCCCAGCCAACGTGCTTTAGGAGCTGGTAGTGCATTTCTCATGGACTGAATAATAGGCACTTTTAGCCGTCGTATTTTCAGAACGGCTTCCCTTACCGGGAGTACGTCGCTGTACTCAATCACCATAGCTGTCAAAATCGCTGAGCAAACAGCCATACTACGTCTATGCAGTGTGTGTCAAACAGGCATTGTGGACACTATGTTAAAGTGTAGGTTCTGCTGTAGTAGGAATTGCTACTACGGCAAGAGCAGTTTTATCTATCGAGCATGGATCGAGGTTCTGTTGCTGTAGTAGAGACGTCACCGGCGTCATGCTTAAAGTCTCTAATATTGGTTCACCGGTCTAAGAACCAACCTTTATTCTGTAGTAAATAGATGGGCCTATAGATGCAGCGGGCCGACTGCTAGGCTATGTTTTCCAGGCAAGGTTCCTGGAAATTAGTCAACCTAACAGACCGATTACCCCCCCCCCCCTGCCCTGGTAGAAAACAGCAGAGAAAACTGTCGCCTCAATCTGCACTGTAGTTCACTCCCATCCTAGACTAGGTATTGCCTCGTTCCTCATTGGAAGCTTTTACAGAAGGAAGTGTGATGGTCACGCGACTGTGGTGCGCCATGACACTTTCATGGGAGCAGAAATGTCTCATACTCATAACGAACATTTATGAACTATTGAGACCTGTGTCATAGAATGCAGACATCACAGGTGGTTTTCTAGTCACTTCCTCTTCCATTTGCAGAGTGCACACACATGATTTGTTTTTAGGATCTAAACAGCAGCAGGCATAATGCTCGGTGTTCTCTTCAGGTTTGGCTGCCAGACAGATATTAATGGCTGACAGTATCGCAATAATTGCCACGTTTCCTCTTTAGATACTTTTTTAATATAGTTAATTAATTTTACCTATATAAAATTACACAGTGTACATATCAAAAAGCAACACAGCCGGCAACAATAATGTGTTACATGTCTTCTGTTATTTTCCACAAGCAATTACTTTGCAAAAGGTCTCAGTTATTCAGAAACATTGTTCATGAGCCAGTCACTGGGCTCTCACTGACTAGAAATGCATTCCACAGAAACTTCCGGCTGTAGTTTAGCTCCCATGGTGCAACGAATCTGCCTTCTGGTATTGCATGATAGTGAAAATGACGTTGGTGACATTACCTGCTTTTTCACATACCTTGATTGGAACTGCATGGTTTCCACCCACCAGAAACACAGATTTGTAATCAGCCCTCAGATAACACTCCAAAGCCATTATCTGGGACAACAGTTCATCCGCGGATGGTATTATCTTGGCGACGGGATGCAACACCTGCTGATGCTGTGGAATAGGGAGGTGATGAGGGTTGTGTGGGTGTGTTGTTAGTGTGACGCATAATGAAGGAAGCACACACCTCATTGTCTGGCTTTTAATTGGAAGGGGGTGGGGGGTATAATCACAGAGGCGACAGGGGAGCACAGTTTGAAGCAGCAGCGTTTTGACACACCGTCTATTTTAGTCCTACTGTCATCCTTATGGGCCGTCATGGTGTGGTGAGGTGTGGTTTGGGCCACAGAGTTTTGGACCCAAACTCACAATGCTGTTAATTGTGTAATAACCACTTAACCTGTTGAGAAAAGTGCACACTTTCAAGAATCAATAATTTCCCCCCCAAAAAAGCAGATGAAGAAGCTGGTATATCTGATATTTTTGGATAGCTAAAATATATGCTTTCCTGGTATTAATAGTGAAACTCTGATCTAGCTTGGCTCTATACTGCCTCCCCCTGGTCAACCAGGGCACCTGATGGAGGGAAAGGAACTGGTTGGAATGACATGTTCCTTCCACACAATACACCCTACTGGGGTAAAACACCCATCTGCCAGCCAGGTGACGTCTGCTCTCTCCTCGATCATGCATTTAACAGTGAGCACAGTTCTGGGCTCTCCCCAGTTTGGCAATAGTGTCCAGGATTACAGCAGCTTGGGCAATTGGCATCCGGTGGGTTGAAGAATCAGTGATTCTCAAACCGTTTTAAGTCAAGGACGCCCAAAAGATTATATATTGACTGCCATCTGAAAATGTTTTGTGCCCCCCCTCAGAGGTGAAGAATAAAATCATTGAAAATATACCTTAGCTACTTTTGCTGGGGACACCCAGGAATACCTCCAAGGACGCCTTAGGGTCCTCTTTGGGACCCCCCAGGTGTAGATAGACGGTAGCATCCTGAGGCTGTGGTGGTCCTTGCCTCGGCTCAGACCTTCTCTTTCCTCTCTGAACTCCTTCCAGGCACGGCATCGTGACGTTGCAGGCACTGTCTGAGTCCAACAGGAGACTGTGGCTGGAGGCCATGGATGGAAAAGAGCCGGTAAGAAGCTCTGTCTGCTTCTGTTGCCCACCCCTCTCTCTGTCCCTCTTTTTCTCTTTCTCCTTTTCCTTAATCTTCAGCCAGCTCCTCGTTGGATGAGGTTTAGAATAGGGTTTTGAGGAGAACAAAAGTTTCCAGGAAATTGATCATGTGACACTGGCACCCCCTTGTGGGCATCTTCAGGACAGGTCCAGGGGGTATCTGAGATTGAATAGTGCAAGGAAATGACCTTTGACGTGATTCTGATACTACTGCATGTCTTCTAAGTCTTAACACATTTCTGAATGAGTAAAAAATATTTCATGGACCACCAGCATTACACACTATGGCATTACACACTATGTATATGTAGACTCTCATCTCGCAATTATTTGTTCCAGGGACTGCCAATAGAAAATTATATATTCAAGGATTTACACAAAGCTTGTACATCTAATATTTTCGAATAGCCAAAATCTAAAATAATGCCTGTACGATGGCACCTGCAATACAGACACCTCAGAGCTGAAGGAGGAGTCTACTTTTCTCTTGTCGATGTTTAGACGGGTATGAGTCTATTGAGAAAACTGTCCATTTTGCTATTCACATATGTGCAAAATATGCAGTGATAAAAGTCATGGGGACCTTAATTGTTATCATGCATACAATACATGATACGGCTGGAACATATAGGCCCCACAGACCTCGGCCTAGGGTGGCAGATTGTCCAGGGTGGTAGTTTGAAGAGAGGCATTTTCCTTTGCAAGTTGCAGAGAGCAACTGCAAGATGCTTATTGATTAAATAGCCTAACAGCATATTATATGGATCTATCATTCTATGGACATCATTGCTGCATGGTTTGTATCCCGTTATGTGAAAAATAAGTCAGGAAGGTAGTTGAAAAGGGCAGTAGGCCTCATTTCTCTGTTTTCAGTAGGCTATTTTCCTCAAAGCTGTTCATGTTATATGCTATGAAACTTATTCTTTTCAGATTTACAACCTCCCAGCCATACTGAGCAAGAAGGAAGAGAGTAAGTGTTTTCATATTCCATGGCCTATTTTTATTTAAACATTACATCAACATTTGTCTTTAGTACAAGTACACGATATTGGCATGAGTCATTAAACAGAATGTCCCATTTCCCCCTAAAGTTTCAATCATGTACACTTCACATACCTTCCATTTTACAGATATTTCAGCTTTACTCTTCCTTACTGCTCACTCCTCTGGTACGTACATTTAGCAGGTATAATGTAGCTACCCACCACTACTTGCCAACGTGACGTTGGAACATGTTCCCACTCAGCTGATGCAGTGTTCAGTAGGATTAGTCAGAGGGACATGCTTATTATTCCATTTCCTGTGGCGTTGCGTGTGGCATACAGTGCTGTACTTGACATTTTCTACCCCCTTTTCTCCTCATCTCCTGCTTGCAGCGTTCCTAAATGAAGCAGGCTTTAATTTTGTGAGGAAATGCATTGACCTGGTGGAGATGAGAGGTGAGGCAAGCAAGCTACAGTACATCTAGAATAGCATTGCTGTTGGGCAATCTTATCTCCATATTCTAACCTTCTTTTTTATGAGAATTTATGACCTATGAGGTTTCCACTCAACAAAGACAAGATACGGCATCTATGATATTGTTGCTGTTGAGTGAAAGCCTCGTTATGTCCAAAGCTGTTAGTTTTCATCACAATTCCAAAGTAGTATGTAGTATGTATAGCGTATGTTTCTCAACCAACTAATCTGTAAGCATATACACAGTAATTGCACATTGAACTCCCAGCAGTTCAACAGCCTTTCGGTCTAGATACAAAATAAGTACAGTATTGCATTGTATTGTACACCTATATTAATTAAGAAGTCGCAGTGTCATACAATATACAATATGTAGAGTGTGTGGAGTGAATGATTTCAGAAATACAGAGAATATTACATATAGGGAACAGTGGTTCCGTTGTTGATTAAAATGTTCTGTACATCTTTGACCTTTAGGTTTAAACACAAAGGGACTATACAGAATTGGAGGCGTCAACTCCAAAGTGCAGAAGCTGATGGCCACTGTTTTCTGTAAGTATAACCTCAACACGTCTCTTTACACCGCACTGAGCTTGTAGATTGTTTACTTTCACTTCTTAATATTATCATAATTTTTTAGATTTGTTTGCTTTAAAATGTCTATAGGACCTACAAATGTATTTTTGGAATGTCCAGGGCCGATTAACTCAGGAATTCAACAGCCTGACCTTGTGTCTTTGAATATTGAGCATTGAGATGTGAGGTTAGAGCTCCTCCTTGTGGCTGGACAGTGTCATGTGTGCTTGTGGCACAGTCATAATTGCACACACATTACTCTGAATTCTTCATTCAAATGTACTGTATATCAAATTCTGCATAGAAAATATGAAATATGTAGCTTGATAGCAGACATCACATATCCCTCATTCAATGCACACCGGGATACATAGTGTTCATCGCATAGACCTTTCGGTGAGTTCAGAGCAATATGGTTTGTAATGCTTAGTTCATTGACACCCTTAGCTCAGATTGACCATAGATTTATTGCAAATATGTAAAGCTATAGACACGGCTCTGATATCAACAACCGCCCCCCACCCCCCCACCCCACCGCCCAGAGCAGAGCTGTCAGGCGTCTGCTCTGTTTCAGGCGTCCATATTTCTATGGCTTATTTGTGCATATTGTTCTGACTCCTTATTGCTCCACTATGGGTACGCAGGTGTTTTTGCAAGTGACTTGACTGATTGAAACACTTGCGACAATGTTGACAGAGGTAGGGTTTTACCCCAGTATGGAGACGTAGGTGAATGTGCAAGTCACTTGACTGATTGAAACACTTGTAACAATGTTGACAAAGGTATGTTTTTTTCCCCAGTATGAATACGTAGGTGATTGTGCAGATTATGTTGGACCTCACTCCTTGCTATGGCTGCAGATTGACTCTGATCAGTTGAACTGGACTCCGACATGGTCTTGAATACTACTTCTTCCAGCTGGGCTATTCGTGTTCCATAACGGTTTACACTTTGCTCTGCCTCAGAAATACGACTAGCCAGAGAGGATAGGACATGTTGTGGTGGGGAGTCCAAGGCGCTAAAGCGTACGTTTATGCCACCCTCCATCGCCTTGATAGCCGTGGAAAGGCTTGGTTCTTGTGGGTCCACCTTGTCGAGCGTAGCACCACTCCTTTGGTGATGTTGAATTATATAGAGGCATGCTATCAAAGTGAAGCTGCCATAGGCAACCAGACTATTGTTATTGTGCCACTTTCTTCTTGTTTCTAGAGTAACCTTTTTTTCTAGAGTAACCTTTTTTCACCTCCAGGAGATAACATTCATGACAACACTCTTAACTACGCCACCATTACATCATCACCTAAACTGAAAAAGTGCCTAGATAACAAAAGTCTGGTTGTCTCGCTCCTATTCGCTGGCCATAGGTCAACCACACTTTGCAATTCTCCCAACATTTCATCATTCTAGTTATTAGTGGGGTTAGTGGGGTCAAATGTTTACACATTTTTTATCACAATAACAATAGTGGGGTTCCCACGGCAACCCCACTATTGTTATTGTGATCAAAAAATGTGTAAACATTTGACTTTAATTTTTTTGTAACAAAATCCCTTGTTAATGAGACGGCTGTAAACATCTTTCTCATGTTTCTGTATTTAATTTAAGCTAATACACTTTTTAAATTGTTCAACCAATGAGAAACCATTGATCTGGATGACGTAACTAAGGGCTCGTTCGGAAATGCGCCCTAAAAGCACCATTGGTGTGCCCTGTTGTCATTCGTTCATACCTGGTGTATTCGGGGCATTTGGTGCGCCTCGTTCGTTTATTCACACCGCCATGCACCAAGTGTGTTTGGAGCACGCACTGAGCAGCCCTACGCTGGAGATGGGGTTGGCCAGTGGTGTGGAAGGTTGATTGTGTCACAGCTATGTCCTGAATGCTCCCATTCAATGTGGGAAGCTGGGGAAGCTGAGCTATGGCTAAGCACTGTACTGTGGTCCCCCAACTTTTTGCTGGGGTGCGGCCAGGGCCTGCCTAGGCGGACGGACACACGGACACACACACGGACAGAGGGTAAAACTGTCCGAAGGGCACAGGAGACCTGTCCCTCGTGCCACAGGTCTCCACCAGGCAAGATCAGGTTATGGCCTCCTGGTGGCACTCCTCCTGGTGTGAAAATGGTGCTATTTATCGGTATGCCTGATTAATGAGAACTGAAGAAGGTACTTTGAACCAGCGAAGGGTACTAACACCAGCCGGGCCTTAAGATGGGGAAGGGGGTGACGTAGCAGATGACGTAACATCAACCCTGACCGACCTGGACTGTGCATGGACGGAGGGAGGACACATGGACGGAGGGAGGGTGAAACATAGTTCTCCACCATACTGGTGGAGGCAACAAAAGACATTACGAAAATGTACGTAACTTACAATGCCTTCCACATACATGGACCACAAAGATCCTGAAAATATGACAGTTAAGTCGGTATTCCAGTTTACGTGATGACATAATGGTGACGTAATTTAAAGACATTTAGAGACATGTCTAAGAGATATTCAATAATAATAAAATATTAATTAAGTATTTTTGCTTGCAATATGCAAGTTTGCACTCTGCTGAGTGTAGATCTTGTCTATAAATATGTTTGAGTATTTGCTGTATTCTGATTAACATGTTATTGTCCTGGCATGTGAATGTTTAGAGCATTCTGCCTACATTGTGTGTAATTGTAACTTTTGCATTGCACTTATCTGTTTGTTTGTGCACCCGTTCGTTTCCAAAAGCCACCAAAGCAGCCGTGGACATGGACCTGGATCCGGATACCTGGGACAACAAGACCATCACCAGCGGCCTGAAGAATTACCTAAGGTCAGCTCGCCCCCATTGTGTGTGTGCGTCAGTGTGTGTTAGAGGCTGTTATGAACATCATTGCCTTCAGTATAATGCCTCGTTGAACCCAATGTGTTAGTCATTCATTCGGCACCGAGGGGGCCTTAATTTTCCTTGAACTGAAGGAAAAAACAGCTGTGTCTGGAGATGTAATTGGGGTTGCTGCTTTTCTCTGTGCTTCACCAGGTGTCTCTCAGAGCCTCTAATGACGTTCAAGCTGCACAAGGATTTCATCATGGCTGTTAGTAAGTTATGAAAGACATACAGTATATGGCAGCCTCTTCTATCTGCACTACCCTATTGTTCTGAATATAATAGAATAGGATATTGGAATATTTCCTTCCAATATCCCCCAAAATTGATTATAATCAGGGACTAGGCTATTTGACATTCAGTGTTCTTTTTGAAAGAACATTGCATGTCAAATGGGGGTTGTCTTATAATCAGAGACACCTTATATTTGGGACATTACGGTAGTGGAAAAAGTACTTGCTTGAGTACAAGTATCAATGTTGCTATTGTACATTATATGCTGTACAACTATAGGGTACTCCCCATTTTGTTGCTAAGGTCCGGAAACCTCTTATCTCCATGTTTCAGTTCTTCGTGTTTTTTGTAAATAAATGCCCTACAATCCTAAAAATAAGTCGTTTTGGCCATAATAGCTTTTTCAACCGCCACCTGACCCCTCACAACCACCATTTTGATTTTTGGCTAAAAGGTTGCCTATAATACCTTTAATTCTGTACCTTTGTACCTGTGATGAGTATTTCTGCACTGTATTAATACTTTTACTCTAGTACAACATTTGAGTACTTTTTCCACCACTGCGCTCGCACCATAATATGGTTCTAACCTCTGATCCAGAGACCTTGTCCGTTTCTCAATCCAGGTACTTGTCCGTACTTGCATTCTTGTAAACTTGTGTACATCATCAGCCCCCGACCAAATACCATTTCAATCCAGTTCACATTTGGCCAAGTACAGACCAAATCCCTGGATGTTAATCCAGTTCTTGATCTGCCCACTTTACCAAGTCTACTCTGGAACTGAATGGATGCTGACTTCTCACTGGAAATTGCCCACAATGCAAGAGGAGTCTCAACCGGCATGTGACTTCAGCGCAAAAACAGGAGACCAGCAGCACTCAATTGGCTCATGTGCATATTATAGGGGCTCATGTGCATATTCTAGGACTATCTTAAAAGGCCCATATGCATATTAATAGTGGCGTAAACCTTTATTAAAAACAAAAATCAATACAAGGCAGTGTTTTATTTTTATACAATGTTTAGTTGTAGGCTCTAAAGCAGTGGTGTCAAAGTCATTTGGGGTGGGGGCCGCATTGGACTTGATGTGACTTCATGGGGGCCGGAGCGCCGCGGTGCAACCAGTCGCAGACCGCAAGCATGCACGGCACACGCATGTTTACGTACACAGCCGTTACTTCTATACAGTATATCACACAAGTCATATTTATTATTAAGAATAGCTATTAATATATATTAATGACTTTCATTATTGGTTTTATACTTGTAGCCTAGATTAAGACATTTGCTATGAAAGATGCTATTTTTATTTACAGAGCATCAATAAACCATAGGAAAATAGCATTTAAATTTCAAATACTAAATTTAAGTAAGTACCGGTATGTGTAGTTAACTAAGTATAGTTCTCGCTTATCCACCCTTGTACTGCTGAAGTATAGTTCTCGGTTGTACACCCTTGTACTGCTGAAGTATAGTTCTCTCGGTTACACACCCTTGTACTGCTGAAGTATAGTTCTCGGTTGTACACCCTTGTACTGCTGAAGTATAGTTCTCTCGGTTACACACCCTTGTACTGCTGAAGTATAGTTCTCTCGGTTACACACCCTTGTACTGCTGAAGTATAGTTCTCACTTTGCAGCACCAGCAGCCTAGCCTGGGTAAACTACTCCCCCTGCTGGACAACATGCATTCCATGCCATTCAGAAGAGAGCTCAAAGCCATTTCTTTAAACGACCATAACTTTTGATAGGAACGTGCTAGAGACTTACTTTTTTTTTTGATAGACTCAGACATTTTTGCTCTACGAGCCTGGGGCCGGATTAAATCATCTCGCGGGCCGGATCCGGCCTGCGGGCCTTGACTTTGACACATGTTTAGTTGTAGGCTCTAAAGCCTATTTTAACTCTGATGTACAAAAAGAACAAATGTACAAGTTATCAACGGGTGTTCATAGCTTAAAAATCATGTTCACAGTAGAAATGCAGTGATTGCTCAATTTGGGTGAAGCAAGCTGAAAGGCTGGCATCACGTCACCAAGTACAAGCAGTATTCCAATCCTTAGAATCTGGTGCCCTCCCGTTCTTGTCCGCTGTGCTTCCAGCTAAACAGAGAGACAAATTGAAACAAGGCTGCTGTAATGGCAGCTATAGACCACATGGGTGTGCCAGACTGCTTAATTAACCACACAAATGAACCATTAGCACCACTGAAAACAGACATAAGAGGGAATTTAATCTTTCACAATAGTGTTCTGTATTTACTTCAAATTCACTGGACCGTGATCACATAAATACACTTCTGTTGTTGCCCTCTGGGCAAAAAGCAGGTCTCATTGAAAATGAACAATAGGCCTGAATATAAGACAGTGTTATTTTCCTTGAAATATTTACTATTATTTTATTACGGTATGTTGCTAACCTTGCACTTATGTCTTTGATGTCTCTTTCAGAATCAGATGACCAGAACTACAGGGTGTGTGCAGTCCATGCTTTGCTCCACAAGCTCCCGGAGAGGAACAGGGAGATGTTGGAGATGCTGATAAAACACCTTGTTACGTTAGTCTTTAAACTCTCCTCCTAAAATTGTTAAAGGCCGTACACAAGGCCGATTAAACTGCTCACTGTAGATAAAAGTCCACTTCAAAGGATGGAGGCCCACAGCCAAATTCATACCATATTGTTTTTTTTTCTCCACTCATCACGCAGAGTTTCGACTCAGAGCCAGTCCAACCTGATGACAGTGTCCAACCTGGGGGTGGTGTTTGGGCCCACGCTCATGCGCTCCCAGGAGGAGACGGTGGCAGCCATGATGAACATCAAGTTCCAGAACATTGTGGTGGAAATACTTATCGAGAACTTTGACAAGGCAAGAGAGAGAGAATGAGAGAGTGAGAGTGAAGTTGCATTCTCAAGTAATACTTCGGTAGACGCGATGGGAATGCGCAGAGAGTGATTTGTGCGTATTTAATCTGCTGCGGTTAGCTTTTTCACCGTCTTTCACACCACAGCAATTGAAAATGCAGCAGGATTTTTTGTTAATGTTCAATTCATAAATCTTTGCACATCAGTGTGTGATGGTGCCTTCTCCTTCCCCCTGTGTGTGACAAAACGCGACTTCTTCATCCCACAATGTTGTATTCACTCTATATTCACTCTATATATTCAATGAGATTTGGTTTCACACTTGCTGTGATCCGCACTCTGCTGCACTTTGAAGCGAAGCGTTTTTGGGAGGAGTAGAATGTGGGTAGTCTCATTCGATTAGGACTCAAATGAGACTTCACACCTGCTAAACGAAGCTAAATGAAGAAAGAGAGAGGGAGAGAGCCTCTGCACCCTACTTGTTTACAAGCTAAGGTGAAGGAAAAAGCTAAGGATAATAGCCCTCAGCTCCAAAACCTTGGAACTTGAATTGAGTTGTGTATGTCTTTATTGAGACCGATAGTAACAGGCTTTTATCTTTTTTCCAAGGCAGTATTTTAGGCTTTGCACCAGGGCTCTTCAAGGTTTTTCAGGCCATGTTCCCCTTAGCTGAGAGACGGAGTAGGGCATGCAGTACTTTGTAATAAACTGTGTTGCATATTGGCCACTTTGAGTTTGACTTTGACCCTTTACTTAGTGGACCAGATACCCAAAGAAAGATCTTGTGAAGTTTTAGATATTTTTGAACCGAAAATAAATTAAATAAAATATTCTGATCACACAACACAATCAGACCCCCTGTATTAACTCTCTTCTCAGACCCATCATGGCCACATGCATAATTATCTTGGGGTCTTTGACTGCACTCACTCTGGATATGTTGTAATGTAAAAGTTGTATTTACCCTTGTACCCACGCACATCCCAGGTGTTCCACCAGGCTCCGGACCCTAACGTACCCCTGCCCCAGCCCCAGTCTCGGCCCGGCTCCCGCAGGAGCAGAGCCATCTGCCTCTCTGCAGGGCCCAGGAAGCCCCGCAGTCTCTACACCCCAACCCTGTGTCTGGCCGACGCAGAAAGTGAGTACCAGAGTATGGCTGGGTGCACGCAGTCGGTTAATAAAGCTGCTTTCAGACATGATTCCACCCACATCAGGGGCGGATCTATTGTATTTACATAGGCATGGGGGGGACAATGCAAGACAACAAGATATTTCAAATTAAAGTGCATACATTTAAAATGATTTGAAACACTACTACTGCTACTAACTAACTGCAGTTGTGGCACCACTAAACAGAAAACTCTCTGAGTCAAACCTTTAGCTTTATGCATGCTGTGTGTCTGTTGCAATTGCATAATAAAAGTCCTGTAACCAAAAATGGTATGGGTGCCGCCCCCATACCATTTTTCTCCTGCCCCCCAATTGGGAAATGTTACATCCGCCCCTGACCCATGTCCCCCCGATTCCACCTACCGTGTGTGTACTGACAGCTTTTTTTGGTTTGTTTTATTCGCGCAGTTCAAACTGAACTGACTGCAGGGACACTGGTGGGAAAACAATATACAAAGACATAAGAACAAAATTTGCTGCTAGTAAATTATATAGTAGCATAAATTATGTTAAATACAGTATATTAAACCAGCCATCTTGGGTAAACAACAGGTCCATTTGTCCACAGCCAATCAGCACACAGTGCGCAGATTTATTTATTTTTATTTTTATTTTGTGCAGCAATTGGAGCCTCTGGAAACAAATATATCTTCAGGTCTAAACACAACATAATGGTATCTTACTGGAGACTGAATACATTTTGATTGAATACTTTATCAAAAGTACAGAGGTACAGTTGTACTATACCCCTGAACACATTAGACCCCTGAGTGCTTGTTTCCAGTGTGGTCCTCTAGTTCTGGGTTCCACGTAGTACCTTATTGGTGCTGTTGTTTTCCCCACTCTGCCTTTTTTTGCTCTGTATTAAGAGCATCTGCTAAATACCTAAATTGTAAATTGTACTCCAAATTAATGATCAATAGTTTTCTACTGAACACTGTGTAAGTAGGTTTTCATAGTCTGTAGTTTTCTACTAAACACAGTATAAGCAGGTTTTGATGATCAATAGTTTTCTACTGAACACTGTGTAAGCAGGTTCTAATAGTCTGTAGTTTGCTACTAAACACTGTGTAAGCAGGTTTTAATGATCAATAGTTTTCTACTAAACACTGTATAAGCAGGTTTTAATGGGGTGTTGCGTATGAACCCACCTGGCCCCTGCACAGGTGACGGGGTGAGCAGCAGTCCAGGCAGCACACCGATGGGCAGCATGGAGTCCTTGTCTTCCCACTCCTCCGAACAGAACAGCTCATCCAAGACGTTCTCCTCTGCTGCTGCTGGTGCCACCGCCCCAGTCAGGGACAGCAGCACCAGGCCTCCCGCTGTGGCACCCAGGGGTGCTGCCGCGTGTGTCAGCAGCCCAGAGTCCTGCAGTTCCAGGGAGGAGGCGGCGGGCCGCACGGACGGAGAGTCGGAGGACAGCCTGAGCATGTCTTCCATTACTGCCATCTGGGCGTCCCCCGCAGCGCCGCCCAAGAAAGCACCTCACTGCCACTCAGACTTCAGGCCTGTGCAGCTAAACCGCTCTGCGGCTCCCTCACTGAGATCCCTGCATGTCTCTGAAGGTAGGAACCATGGGTTGAAAAACAGAGGTGCAATGTTTCCTCAAACTAATCAAAATGTGAATTGTGAGCTTGGTAGAAATGCATTGCAAAGTGCTGTTTAGAGATTGTCAATCTTCTACTATTGATGCTTTGGTGGGACACTATATTATCGGGAAAAAAAACAGCACAAAGTTGGACATATGGAGATAAGAGGTTTCTGGCTGGCAGCTTCTCGATTTAATCAAAAAGGCCATCAATTAATTAATCCCTTGTGAATAAAACCTTATAAAATCCTTAAAACATTCAGCATGTATTTTTTTATCGAGGGCTGTATGTTTCCCTTTCTGTAATAAAAAGAAAAGCAAGTAAGTAGCCACTGTATTTTAGTGTCTCTCATACCAGTAAGTTGACACCGGTTTTAAATAATCTCTGGTTCTTTCCGGTGGGAATTCATGCTCTCTGAGACACATTTGAACATTAATGAAAACAATATGCCAACAGCATGAGTAGGAAACTAGTCAATGGTTTCTACTACTGCACCACAGCTACATAAAGTTGCATAAATATTTGTTTTGAATACCCTATTGTCCTGAATGTAAGACTGATTTTCCAATGGAAATATACTTAAAAAATGGGGTTGTATTGCTGTATGTTTGCAGGCTATACATTAACATCCAATGTCCTTTTTCCACAGTGACATGTGTAAATCAAAAACATCAAGAACCACTGCCCAAGAGCACTAAAAATGGATGATATTAATCCAGACAATATTGTTGTAATTTTCTGAATTTTGCTGGTGTCTCAGCTGGTTAGGTCTTTCAGTACCTTCATGATGCTTAGTGGCATGATAGAAGGTAGCTTTGTTTCCCTGCCCACATCCCTGTTTTCAGTGTTGGGGGAATTCCACCCATGTTTAGTAAGAATGATAGAGAAAGCCATAGAGGGTATGTGCATGACTTCATCATCAAACACAGAAGTTACTTCTACTGAAATACTGAAGCTGAAACAGCAATGTTGTATTTTATACAACATTGTGTTTTGGTGAAAAACACGTTTCTCACCATTTTTTGCTTCCCTATGGTAGGGCTCCCCGAGATTTATTTTTTGTCATTATGAAATATTAAAGTCCCAATTACTTCAAGTTGCCATGCACTGCTGATTTGAAAGATCTTATCGGGAATATTTGGTGAAATATTACCCGTGTTTACTGATTGTGTGTGTTTAGTGTTCAAGAGTTAATATGGTTTCCATTCCACTCCTTCAAGGTCGTCAGAGCTACTGTGGATCGCTCCAGAGCCTGTCGACGCCAGAACCCAAAGAGAACGCTGTCAGCAAGTCTCCAGGTCGCCCTGAACTACCGCCCAAGCAAGTGATGCGCCGCAAGGTGGACGGCTCTTGTAGCAACGGCTACCAAAGACCCGGCTCAGTGTAATGAACCTAAAGTACAGTATTTAGCCTATTACTGACAACACTAGTGCAGGCTGCCTTGTGAAGTGGTCCTGATGGTGGTGGGCCGTTTTAAGTGTTCAGACCCCACCCTTTCCACATTGGCCTGTATCAAATACCTAATAGCGCAACCAACAGGTGGGTTCTTGTCGAACGAAAGGCCTGAAATTGCCAAATTGCCAAAAGGCGTGAGAACAAATGGCACCCTTTTCACATTGGCCTATTACAGCGCCACCAGGAGTCCATGATAACCTGACCTGTGCACTTTCACTCTCTAGTTACTTATTCCATTTCTGACGCTCTTTCAGCTGCTAACACCCCCTCCACACACACACTACTCTCATCTCTCTCTCGCACTCTCTCTCTCTCTCTCTCTCTCTCTCTCTCTCTCTCTCTCTCTCTCTCTCTCTCTCTCACTCCCATCATCTCCTCAACCCCCAAAATGCACACAAACTCATACACACATGCACAGAAACACACACACGCACACACAGATTTATGCCGTTTTCTTTCCCTGTCGGTGGGAGAGCAGGATTTAATTACGCAGGGTTGAAGTGACCCAGCAGCGGCCCCATGGCGCCCATTCTCTCTGGACAAACAGATTGTTTGACTTGGCGTGCAGCGCGGGAGAAGCCAATCACATGACCGCACCCCGACCCGCTGCTGCACTGGTCGTTACCTTGTATAGCAGCCACACACACACACACACACACACACACACACACACACACACACACACACACACACACACACACACACACACACACACACACACACAGCCTGGTGACAGTGCCATTATATGTGCCACCAGCACAGTAGCCCTATTTCCTGTGAGTGCAGTCTCTATATAATAGCAGCCTGGTGCTACTGCTATTATACCACCGCAATGAGTGTAGTCCATCCGTGTGCTCAAGGTCAAGTGCAGTGGATGCACTCATAGCCCCAGTATTCACTGGCTGGACTCTGGAGGCAGAGCGAGCGTGATCATTCGCAGTCTTCGACTGTCCCTCGAAGTACTCTGATTTAATGGTGTCATAATTTAGAGATCTTTGTAGGTATTATTGTGGATGTTGTTTCCTGGAAGTGTTGATGCTGTCTGGTCACTCCCTCTGCTCACACAAAAGTAGTAGTCCATGGCCTACTTATGCGCAACATGCAAGTTGGCACTCTACTAAGTGCAGATATAGTTGAGTACTCGGTAGGTAAGGGTGTGTGTGTGCGTGTGCGCACGCTTCCTTTGTACCACCGCCAGTGATGCCATGTCTGCCTAGTGCTTATTGTAAGTTGTTATTATTTATTTATTTATTTATTTATTTATTTATTTATTTATTTATTTATTTGTTTGTTTGTTTGTTTGTTTGTTTGTTTGTTTGTTTGTTTGTTTGTTTGTTTATTATTTTGAGGTGGGTTCTCATTTGTCACTAGAGCAGCAGGATTCATACCTCCTAAGAATTATCTTGGTGCTTATTGTATTTGGCTCATTGATCACAGTCACGTCAACACATGCTACTGTTTTGCCATCAGCCACCTGCACTTCCAGTCTATGTTTGGGACGAGGACTCTTTATTATGGGTTGCAAGAGAAAAAAATGTTTTATTATTATTATTACATTCGAAAAAGAGAGAGAAAAAGTTATTTCATTTTATTATTGTTATCATTGTTACCCCTATTATTATTATTTCAAAATATTTCAAGACAAACATACAGGTAAAAAACAAACGTTTTAAACAAACTGATTATTGATTTGTTATTGGTAAGTAAATGTTTAGGTTTTTAAAATCATTCAAATCACTGAATACTCCTTTAAACCATTTTGTACTGTACTTGTGGTGTTTTAACTTTCATTGAGAAGTAGCAGACGTTCACGGCTCATAACACGTCAGTGGCGCCTGCTATTTTTGGGGAGAATGTGAAAATGTAGCACAAATCTTTCAGTATGTTCTTTCAGAGTAAATGATTTGTAAATTCTACAATGTCAGGACGAAATGGTTTAAATAGTAATCATGTTGAATTAGATGAAAGTGATAAATTTGTCACGAACATCATGGATCGTATGATGCTACGTGCATGGCATACAGTTGTCAGTCATCACAGCTGACTTTCAGGCCTTTTCTTAAGATTGAAGAGTACCACAGGGACATAGAAGAGGTGAGCCAGCCTCACTGAGCATTCCTCTGTGCATAGGAGGAATGCTCAGTGACTCCACACCTGAGGCTGTCTCGTCAGGCTAGAAAGATGTGGGATTTTGCTGAAAAATAGACTTCATTTATTGTCTGCAGAAAACAATAGCATGACTTTGTCCATTGAGGGGTCCAATGCATGGCTTATGGAGATTGTGTTATATGGCTGCCTACCTAGTCTACTTTTGTCTAGGAGTTGTTCCTGTCTGTCTTTCTTTAAAAAGTCAAGTGAAATTTACTTTAGTTTTTTGTTTTTTGTTTTCCCCCAGGGTTGCTGCACGAGCGTTACTCTTTGAAAGTCCCTCGTCATCACAGACCCCTCCAGTGGGAAGGTAGGCGCTCCTCAGATTTATACACGACTTCAGCCAACCTAATTAATATCAGAACATTTTCAATGTTCAGGTCTTCGATCAAAGCTATTACAAAGGCCCCCCCCATAAAAGCCCTGTGTGTTTTTCTTTTATAAGGGACGCCAAGGCCATGTACTCCTGTAAAGCCGACCACAGCCACGAGCTCAGCTTTCCACAGGGGGCTCACTTCTCAAATGGTGAGTCAGAGTCTACAGTACGCCAGATGCACTGCTTCTATAGTACACTTTCAAATGGCAGATCTACAACCTCGTTTCACTATTGTCATGTATGGCATTTATGGAGAGAACTTTATGACTAAATGGCGACTTTTCTAAATTCAATTTTGCAGTCTCCCCTGAATGAGCCCTTCTCAAAGCCCCACCCTTTGGGGTGGAGTTTAGTCAGTGTCTGATGCCTGTCCAAATAGTTTACCAACTGTTGCCATCCAGATCAAGCTTTCCTCTTCTAACGTGTCTATTAGACAAGGATGGATTGGGGAGGGGCTTAGTGAAGGGCTAAATGTGATCTGGTATTGTGTACCATGTAGCAATACCTACCAGATGTCCATTAGTGATAAATTCCATAAGTGGAGGGAGAGCCTGGCCTTAAGGCATTCATAATTTATATTAGACAGGGTTTTTTCCCTAAACTTTTCTCAAACTAAGCCTAAACTAACAAAATCTAAAACCAAACTATCTAACCCACCAAAAAATATAGATATATAAACACAACATCTGAAGGGAATGCAAAATGAAGAAACGGAAATCTCAGCCTCCACTGTGTGTCGTCCATGAAACGGGAAACAGATGCTGTCTGATTTATTGCAGCTTACTCTAGCACGTTGTCAAGCACTGTATAAATAAGTCACATCCTTGGCAAACACAATGCCGCGGAGCCTGATGGCTCGATAGCACGCGTTTCTCTCAGGGGGAATCGTATGACCTTGTACGGTTTCCATGAGTGTAGCTGCCGTGTGCCAAGCGGGTCAGTGTAACCTTAGTGATGGTGATGGGAAGCACTGACTGTTCCCTGCATACGCAGCCAGCAGTCAAGCTCTGCAAACGTCAACAAACACTCCCGAAAACGTTTAGTGTTTGGTGCAGGCAGAAACATTTCTCGTGAATCGGCACACTCAGGTGCAAAGTCAGAACCCATGCAGTATGCACCAAACTGCTTCTTGTTTGTTTTTACCTGAAACACTGGCTTCCAAAAATAGCCAATCTATTAACTTTCCAAACTCTGGTGCAACATGTTGTGCACTTGTAGATCTGCCATTTTCACTAGTTTGGGCCCGAGGCAAATAGTCTATAGTATAGTATAGTCTCATCTTTCGACTATACAACCACTGAACTAGAAGAAACATTTAAACACTCTACTTAAACACTACACACAATTGGGTGGCTTGCCTTTTGTGTCCCAGTTCTTTTAGATTGCATCAAAGGTCAGGTCTTGGTCTGTACTGTGAAGAGACAGGACTAATTCTGACATGATCAAGATTCAATGTATCCCTTGAGCAAGCAGACAGGCATAAAAAATGTCAGCAATTGTACAGCAAAGTGTGTTCACACCCAGAGTAGAAGAGGAATATTACAAAGTGGTGATTTAAAATTGTTAACCAAAATCGAATGCAATGAGAGCATTTAGTGTAGATTTTCATTACTTTGTGTTGCACTCTTGAGTTAATTAAACTAAAAAGCAACTAAACATCTTCACTATGTACTATGTGGCTGTTGGCCTTTCTGTCCTTGAATTCTCTTTAATGGGTTTGGTTTAATTGCTGTCTTATCGCAGCTCGTTTGGGCTGGATGGTTTTAATGTGGTTTCTTTGCCAATTGGACTGAAGTCTAACAAATGATGAGGCACTTCTGGATGTGTGACTCACAGACCTGAGAATGCACCGCTTAAAGCGGAATTCCACCCATTTTCAACATTTTAATATGTCATTAATATACCTTAGAGATGTTGTGTGGACATGATAAAAAAGTTCCCCCAATTCTGTATTTCCTAAAAATGGGGGTCTGAAAAAAAAAACATTAACATGGTGAAATACATCTGATGACATCATCAAGATGTATTTCACCATGTTAATGATTTTTCTTTCAGACCCCTTTTTCCTGAGAGGTTACAAATGTGAACCAAATGGACCCTAGCGGGTCCATTTGGTTCCATTTGGTTCCATTTGTACCCTCTCAGGAAAATTTTGAAAATGGGTGGAATTCCCCTTTAAATCACTGGCTCTCAGCAGTGGAGACATTAGAGGTCCAGGAATTGAACTATGTATAGTTTGTTTGATATTCTATAGTACATGCACCAACCCTGATGTTAATCTCCCCTATTTATTATATTGCTTCTGGTGTGAATACCTAATTCTTTGACTTAAAGTGCTAAATATAAATTGTTACTGGTCTAAATAATTCTGCTGTAACTAAAGAGTGTGTGTGTGTGTGTGTGTGTGTGTGTGTGTGTGTGTGTGTGTGTGCGTGTGCGTGTGCGTGCGCGTGCGCGTGTGCACACAGTCTACCCTTCTATTGAACCTGGCTGGCTACAAGCAACATACGAGGGGAGAACTGGCTTAATCCCTGAGAATTATGTTGTCTTCCTCTAAAAAGATAACTTGGCAACTAAAAACTTAACTTTGCAACTTTCTTTCATGGTATCCATGGAAAACATAAGCCTTGATGCGAGTGACTGCAAAACACTTTGCTGTAGTGCAATTATATAACGGTATTATGTTTGCTTCTTTTCACAAATTAAATACTTATTGTTGTTTTTTGTTTTTTTGCAGATTAGTTTTAAGTCTCAAGAAATTGCTGCAATAAACTGTAATTTAAAAATGCATGCATGATCCTGCCACCTGCAATGCTGTCCACTATTTTAGTTGTGACATCAAGTGACATCAAAGATGTTCTCTTTGGCTTGCAAAATACATCTTTGCCACTGAGCACATGACAACCAAGTTCTAGAAATCCAGTTTTAGGAAGCACAGAAGGTAGTTTTTTTTTTTTTTTTAGTTCCACACAACATCTCAAAGATATATTAATGACATAGTCCAGTTTTTCAACGATTGTGATACAAGAGCCCACTATTTATGCAGCATTTTAGCCACGGACCACCATCTGATGAGGTCTAGTCTCTCAGACCCAAAGATTTTTTTTTTCCCGACAGAATTCTATGGTGGTGAAATGACAGGCAAACAAAGAGATGAACAAAATAACAATTATTTTTTAAGAGTAATCTAACTATTGAGAGCCTCTCCATTATTTAGCTGTGTGTGGGAACCAACTGCAGTCCTCAAGGACCATCAATAGTGGCCCTTTAAGGGGACCACTGGTTGAAAACCACTGACATAGTTCAATGTTGAAAATGAGTGTTATTCCCCTTCAATAGGTTGTTTGGCCTATTGAAGGGGAGTTTCTTTGGAGTTTGTTTCATACACTCAACCTCAGTGTAAATTATAGGTTAGATTAGATTAGGTTTTATAGGTTTAGATTTTATAATGATCACAATCACAATAGCAAGCAATATATATTTTTTGCACTCTATGCTATATGGTACTGCACATTCACCTCTACTAATACTTACCTCTTAACTGTATCACTGTGCAATTGCAACACAGAGTGTGTTGTTATTTCATGTTATGTTATGTTAAAAGTTATATTTTAATTTGTTTGTCTTTATGCAGGGGTGATGAATGTAATGTGTGTATGAGACTGATATGCAGGCTATGTTACAGCACTCACTGGTGCACTGGTGTACCAGCGATGAGACGTGAGATTATTATTATTATGTTGAAGACGATTTATATTTAATTTTGTAATGATATCACAATATGTCACAAGTCAATAAAATGCCATAATAGGTTCACTTTAGTGGCACATTTTTTTGTATTCGGTAATGTTTTCAACCAAATATAAGCAAAATGTCCTCTGCAGGGTGGAAACCTCATAGTATGGCTAAAGCTATTACTTTTCAGGATATATAGTATAAATCTATATATCTATGTAGGTAGGTAGGTAGATAGATAGAAGCTCAAGCTTGCTGGTACTTCTGATGCTTTTGTGTGACACAGTATGATCAAATAGGCGAAAAAAATATATTTATTAATATAAAATTATTAAGAATATTCTGCCTGACTGCAACGATGTATACCTTGATGTACCGTAGTTCTTAACTTATTATTTCACAGAGTGACCGTTCCAAATGAAGAATTTGGGAGGGCGAAAAAAGTGAAAGGGCTGAACCCAGCTATGTGAGTTTGTTCGTTGCCAAGCTCAAACTGCTGTTTTAGATGTCAATCTCCAATAAGAATGTTCCAATGACCTTGAGCAGCAATACTCCCTGCACAGTTTGGAGTCTACGGAATCCTTTGCCCAATTATGAAAGATTTGTTGTCTATTGTTTGGTGGGAGGCACATTTCCTTAATAATCATTGACTGTATAGTTAAGCATTAAGCTGTCTGAATAAACTGATTTATCAACCTTGTGCCGTGCCGTGTGTTCACTTTAGCGCGGGGTACGGCGGGCAAAGCTTTTACAGGAAATGGCATATTGCCAAGCATTTTAAATGATTTATAGCTGTTTTTTGTAGTCTTTGTCTTATTTATTTATTCATTGAGGTTTTTGTCACATTCCTAAGCCAATTATTTGATGACTTATTGCGGGAAAAGCTTTTCACTGGATACTGCTAATTAACAAATTTGTGATCTTGTCAGCAGGCTATTTCCTTTTGAAAGCTTCCACCACACAATTACAGAAAACAGAAGGACACTAGTATAGAGCCCTGAGGAACAGAACCATTGGATTTAAGTGGATAATGGCGGGAAAGTGGATAAGTGGAAAATTTATACTTTGAGCATCAAGAATTGAACGTGGTTAAATAACAAGCGACAAATGAGAAGTTCAACTTTAAAACCTGAAATATCTTTAATATAATTTATTTAACTGCCTTGACTTGCAGTGTTTCAGAAAACAAAACTACATAAAACAGTTAATGTTTTGGCACATACCATACAATAGATTGATACATTTATGTGTTATAAGCACTTAATCTTCTAATGCTAATACACGCCATCACTATGCTGTCTCATAAGGTTGGATCCCTCACAAAGTCTTCTAATAAGTGTAATTTTCTCTACTCAGATGGACCTTGTG
This sequence comes from Benthosema pterotum, assembly GCA_039105355.1. Lineage (NCBI taxonomy): Eukaryota > Metazoa > Chordata > Actinopteri > Myctophiformes > Myctophidae > Benthosema > Benthosema pterotum. Next base: position 25,671,223 of record CM076977.1, read on the forward strand.
TAGTGGAGTGCAATGGTTCTCAAAGTTTCAAATCTCCTTAGTTTGCCATGTGTCCCCACACGCCACTTTGAGAACCACTGCCTCAGTGCATGTTTCTACATACAGTATCTACCTCCTACAGTTCAAAAGTGCTATAGCGTGCTACCACAGCTTTCCACACGTTTATGCTAATGCGTTATGTCACATATTACATCTTACCCATATTGCTGAGATTGCTGAATTACCTTTTGAGCAAATGCTGAAGCATTTGCAGCTTTGATCCGGGAAAAATCGTTTGAAATCATCATTGCCATTTTCTGTCGTTACAACACAAAATCCACTTCCTTGATCCGGATCTTAGACGAAAAGCAAAGCCACCAAAGATAGTCCCTCCTCCCTCGTTCACTTTGCATTGGAGGGAGTTTCCCAGAAGCCCGAGCAACCCGCGAAATGCTTGATTCTTTTGTTACGTCATCATACCGTTTCAGCCTCATCACAATGTTTGCGACGAACCCTTATTTTCAACATAACAGCGAATTAAACACTATAAAACAAATGACGGGTTTAATGTATTATGCAGCAACAATAGATTAAAACAAGTGAAACACCGATTGTGTGATCAACCTGTTAATAAGTTCCACAAGCGTTAAATAGAAAATAAAAAAAGCTCTTTTTAAATGCAGGTCACATATTATACTAAGAACAACTTAAATACATGAATGAAATGAATACATAACAGAACCACTGTTGGATCATCATCCAACAGCCAAACAATTATAGTTAATGCTTCTCTCTGGAATAAACGCAACGTCCTTCAAGTCCAAGGAGCTCTCCTCCCCTTTCATCACCGTACAGTCAAACGGCGACACATGGAACAAACTACTGCAGATGAAGTAACGTTAATGCTGGTCGAATGCTGCTGCGGAAAGTGTCAATGAATAATCCAGTAATTGTCGGAGTGTACGATCCAGTCATTAAATAAAATGCCTGCCCCAATGAAAGGGTCCATGCCAGAGGCTCTCAAAGTGGGGCTCCTTAAGGAGTCTTCCAATGGATCCTCGCACGGTCTATAATTCTGAGAGCACATCCCTACCCTCTGGAGAATTACAGGGTAGTCCCTTAGGTGAACATGTTTTGTTAGGCACCAGGCCTACGCTATGTGGCCTGTGTTGGCGTTGTCGTGGAACAGGAGGGGCCTCACCATGCCCGCCAGGACCTTGGGCAGCTGGGTTGAGATCACCTCCGTCATCATCTCTGGAAACTCTACCTTCATGGCGTCCGCCTGGATGAACGTGGTCAGACAGTAGAGGTTCATTTTCTTCACAATCTGGAGGAATAAAGCTGTTGTTAGTCCAAAGCCCACATCCATGCCCTGCTGAAGGCACTGCTGCTTGTTACTCCAGAGAATTAAAGTAGTACATTCTAGTAAACTAGAATTGCAAGTGAACAGGTAAGCTTTGTCAACCTGTGGATATTAAAGCAAACTAATACATACTAATACATAGTACATACATGGTACATTTACAGTCACTAACAATAAAATAAGTGTCCAGTGTTCCGAAAATATGGTTAATGAATAATACTCCAATGTGATGCTGCCAGTGGTATCTCCGCGGAAATGCATTTTTGGATGTGGTGATGTCATGATGATTTGGCCTTTTAAGTAGTTATTAAATCTTATCTTGTGCACTAAAATGCTGAGCAGGTCTAGTTGACCTTTTGGATCAAGATTGCAAAAGGGAAATCAGTGGTTCTCAAAGCAGGGTTTGAGGACCCCCAAGGGTCCATGAGAGGATGCCTAGTGGGTTCCCAGCTAAATGAAGGAGATGTGAGGTGGATAATGCACACAGGGCTGGTAAATCCACATAAAGATGACTGGACTCGAGGCCGGTCTCTCTCCCAGGAGGGGAGAAATCCATTTGCAACCCCGGCAGGCGTCACGGCAGGTATAAATCTGCCGCAGCAGGTACAACTAACCTATAAACGAGCATCTCCTCAGCGACCAGCGACTCCCACGCTAAGCAAAATACTCACAAAATCACATGCGACCCCCCCCCCCCCCTCCACAAGGAGGGTATGTGTACTAATGCATTATGGATAAGGCTGTTGAAAATCACCTATTTTGAACAGTGAAATGTCCCTTTAAATGACAGCTTTAGTTTTTTCAAACAAAGTTCATGTTTAGGCTGTTATTAAAAAAGTAAAAGATGAATATTAGTTGTTTTACATTCCTTTGTTTCTTTATTTTTAGGGATTTTAGCTATGGGAGAGGGCATTCGAACATGGTCCTAAATACAATTTGTTTACAAGATTTTAAAGCGATTTTTTTTTTCTACTACAGTCCTAATAAACCCCAGGGAATTATAGCTGGCCAATTACAGGATCTATAGGAGGCAGCAGTAGTATTAGATGTATAATAAAAAAAAATACATCGCTTTAAAATGTTGTAAACAAATATATATTTAGGACCATGTTTGAATGCCCCCTCACAAATAAAGTAAGCAAGGAATCTAACACACATTTTAACACCCATATTTTACTTTCTCTAATAACAACCTAAAACATGAGCCTTGTTTTTAAAAAAAATAATAATAATAAAGTCGTCCTTTAAACACACAGCATTATGACCACTGTCATTTGTGTCTTCTGTTTGTTGTTGGTTTTAGGTCCAGTCAGAGCATGTGGCAGTATAGATACAGTACCTCGTGCATGGCATCCATCAGTTTGGTCAGATGGTAGAAGCGCTGGGAGCTGGCGGCGGCACTGTTCTCCTTCATGTAGATGCTCTTGTAAAGCTCCCGGATGTAGTTCTGTCTCATGTCTTCAAACGCTGACTGGCTCTTCAGTCCCTCCAGAGGCACTGCAGGAAATCCATGTGATTATCCTCAGGATCTGTATGGTGTCTGTCTCTAAACAATGCTTATGTTTGGGTAACTTTATTGTCTCTCTCAGTTTTTACCTCCTGTCCGACTTTGTGTTGTTTACCTGTAACTAGCGATGATAAAAAGTGAGGTCAGAAAAGTGAGTGCACCAATTGTGATTGGCCAGAATGTGTTGATATATAAGAGCGCCCCTTAATTCTTGAGTAATAGTACTTCCTATTTTTTGAGGCTGCTCCTATTCATCTGTTTGTGTATGTATACTGTATGTGGACCTCTGGGGCCCTCACATCACATGTGATTTTTCTTTTTCGTGTGGTCAAAACTATACTTTGATAACATGTACATGTCGGCCAGTGGTTTTCAACCTTGTGAGCCATTAAGGTATAGACTATGGGACTCACTCTTTATTACGTGAGCGGAGTGGGCGCAAGTTAAGCTTTCGGTGCACAGTTGTGCGCAGCCATCGACCCTCAGGCCAATCGGAAGGCCCCAACTGGCCAATCGGGGCATCCCGATTGGCCAGTTGGTACCTGTGGTCAGTTGGTACCTGTGGTCAGCAAAATGATGACCTTCATGCAGAGAAACTCCTCGCGGGTCACTTGAAGTTTCCGGAACTCCTGTGGGACTAGTTGCATGGCCGCACACAGGTCATTGATGGGGGATCTCTTTATCTGTTCCCTAATTAGGACAAATATAAAACATGCTGATCATATATCTAGGTCGTCCTCGGACAAGCCCTCCACCATCGCTTCCATTCATTGTGCTCCTCCATTTTTCCTGAGTACTTCCACTAATGTGGAATACTGGCATACTTAATATAATAATAAAAAACTACTCCCACTCCCTAGCAGTAATGCAATCATTCATACAGCACTCGACTGAGCTGCAACAGGGTTATAATAGTACTAACTAAAACTAACACTAAATAAGTTGTGTTAATTGCATTAAACAGTTTAATCGGATTAATCAACAGAATTAATTAATGCCTTAACTCGTCAGTCTTACTTCAAATCAATTTAAAAAAAGATAATTAACTGCTTTGTGTGTTCGAAACCAAACTAACTGAAATCATAGGCAAGATACCCTTAGTTTTAATTTTTAGCAACATTTTATATGCATTTTAGATATTTATTATCTGAACCATATAAATTAAAAATGTGTCGAGTTTGGTGACCAGCATAAGAAAGAGGTGCTTCTAGATAGTCGATTCCCTACTCAGTTCCAACAATGAATGTAAGAATTATGTTGTTATGGGATAGTAAATTCATCCATACAAAACAACTCAAAGCAATGGTTACCAACAATTTTCCATTTTGGCTCATTTTTGGGGGCACCACACACCCTCTTAGCAGTAGGCTATTGCTCATTCCACAAATCTCTGATCCTTACAATGTATACCTTGTTACAATGTATGTTGACAAAGGTCAACGATTAAAATTAAATAAAACACAATACCAATTGGTATTATCAAATTGGAAATGATGGACCAAAGTTACGTTTCCGAACTAAGTGTTCTAATGACTCTGAACTTTTTGAATTACGTATACCTGTCAAATAAATTTAAACCATGGTTTTAATGAATCCAAAACTATTATACACACTGAGCTTCAAGTCACTCACTGACTGAGCACCAGGTCCGGTGCAAAGTACAAGTATTCACTGGTAACGTTCTGGAAGGAGCGCCAGCCCAGAGCAAACACCATGAGGTGCATCCACGAGTACTGGATGAGCGTCATCTGGTCGTCAATGTGTAAGTTGCGAAATCCTTTTGAGAAGAAGAAAAACAATTATTTTTTATTATTTTATTGGTTAGTTCTGTGTGTGCCTGTTGGCCACTGGTCTACTTGAGAATGATGTCACATGTCACATAATGTACATTATATGAAGATGTCTGTATCTGTCTTTCTGCCAGTGTCTGAAGAGTACTGTATCTTTTTTGTTTCTATAGACCTAATAGCTAAGATAATGGATAACAATTGTTCAATTCCATTCCTTTACACCAAAATCACACCACAGTCACGGTCAAATACATTTAGCTTTACCCGGCAGAGACTTGGACCACTTGACGATCCACACCAGCTGCCTCTCGCACAGCCGGTTGAGGCAGGACAGCAGCATGTTGGACACCACGTTGGCCTGGCCGCCGCTGTCGTACTCGGAGAGCACCGTGTCGGGCTCTATGTCCTCCAGCAGGGAGATGATCTGCGGGTGGAGCTGCAGCTCTGTGATGCTGACCACAGGTGGGCCTGGCAGGGAGCAGCTCAGGGTGGTCTGGTGCTGATGGCCGTCAGCCTGATGGCCGTGACCAGCCACGGCGGCCCACGGGTGATGGCCCTGGAACATCAGGGCCGAGGAGGGAGGCCGCACGCCCACACGCTTCATCTTTCTGCCTGTGTGTGAGGGAGGGGGGAGTTACAGAAAGACCACTAACCGACTTGAAGGTACGCATTGGTAGACAGCGCCATAGTCCCCATAGACCTGACACCTGTGAAGAAGTGAATTCATTCAATTCAAGCACACACGGGTTGTGACAAATCATGACAACAAACTATTTTTTGCGTCAATCAAATAATTTGTAAGATGAAAAAACAACCCGGCAGGACACAACACTTTAAGTTTTTCTTCTTCGAAGATGTGTTTATTGTCATGATTTATCACAACCCGATTTGTCATGTTTGCAGTATATGAACCATTTTTTAAATCTATGAGGAAAATGAATGGGTAAATCACTTCTTGGCCAGGTGTTGTTCTGGCGACGAGAATGCATGGTAACGATGTATATAAAAAGAGAAAAGCTTTTTTCAGGTCGGCATCCCTATGATCAGACCAGGAGACAGAATAAACAAGTTAAATTGGATGCGGTGGGTAAAACTATGAAATGGAACACTAGAAGATGTAGCTGCTAATGGGCGCTTTCTGCTGATTTGTTTGTTAAAGAGCTGGACAGACAGAGTGACCCCTTGTTACTGGATTTTGTTTTGTTTTTAATTTTATCCCACAATTTTCGAAAACATTTTCCCCACACAGCGTCAGTATGTAATGTGACCTCATGCTTCTTTCTACGTCTGAGGAGTCCATGCCACTTCTTTACACCTGAGGGCGTGTTAGGAACGTGTTAGGAACACGTTATTCCAACCAGTTCCTTTCCCCTCACATCAGGCAAGTTTTTTGAAACATTTTGCACAAACAAATGCAGATAAAATGTTTAATGGGAAATCACAACGTTTCAGTCTGAGCAATTCAATGAATCTTTGAAATTTGTAGACCGTGTGCAGGAGTTTTGTTTGTTTGTTTGTTTTCCTTTTCTCAAACTTTGACTTCAGCCTACAATCCTCCTACCTCCGAGTTTCATCCCAGCCAAGTAGCAGGTCCTCAGACGACATGAGGGGCAATTCTTCCTCCGGATTTTATCCACGATGCAGTCATTCCGACCAGCGCACAGGTAATTGTGAGGACCTGTCCAGTACAAAGTATTACAAATAATATAAGTTTCTCGTGGTGTGTGGTGTGTGTGTGTGGGTGTGTGTGTGTGTGTGTGTACGGTATATAAAAGTTGATGCCCATTCAGTAAAAAGGGCCATACTGTACAGTAGAAACTAATATGACAGTAAAGGGGTATTGGGAGTAAACTCAGACACCTTGTCATTCGTCTGTGAAAGACACAGAGATAAATATGCCTTATACGTTGTATTACTGTTGCGCAAACCAACAGTATTACTTACTGTTGGTTTGTGTGGGAGCATAGCCTTCAAATGAGACCAGGGGGGGTTGTGGTGAGATTGTAAAATTCAAACCCCGAAAAGGAAATGGAAAGCAAATGGTGCGAGGACAGAGTGACATGGCCACGATGTGGCTCGTATCTGACTGTGCCAGTGTTAGATAAAATAGCAGGAGTGAAGAACACGCCAAACACATAATAACGTGATAATAAACTCTCAGTGGCGCCAGGGCAGTCTTCAATTAGACAAGATAAGCATAACTACATATACGAAAGGCATCTTAGAAATTGCGTCTATCAGTTATGTCAGTTTTTTTTCCTATCTTAAAACAAATAACATGTGTGGAAACCTCATACGTCCACAACTGTTACTTTTCATGATTCGAATTAAAACCAGCAAAAGTACCAGATCTACAAGCTCAAAATGTCACTTTGTGCATCGTTTTGAGCTTTGAGATTTATTTATGTATGGATTAAGAAAGTTAGAATTGAGAGCATGACTGACTTACTGGGAAAACATTGAGCAACATGAAGCATTGGAGTTTGGGAGCACACTTTTTGTCTTTTTCTGTTTTTGTTTATGTATTCTTTTTTTGGCTATGGGTTTTATTTATATAGGGACAGGCAGTAGGTGGTCAGGAAATTGGGAGAGAGAGATGAGGGCGTAACATGCAGTAAGTAATCAGGAGTCGAACCTGTGTACACTGCCATTGCTGGATTACCAGACAGGATGCCTAGACCAATGAGTCACTGCCCAAGCCCTCCCACTTGTAAATAATGCAAGAGGCAGCAGATTGAAACCGAGCGTTTCCAAACTCTGACACTTTGAAATCGCTTGCACAAAATGTCTTGTCAGAAAGTACTTCATAAAAATCGTGTTTTTTATGAAACAAAAACTTTGCAGATTGATTACATGCAACAATGTTGGTGAGTTTAATAGAATCAATAGAATTTGGATGTTTGGACTGTCAAGGCCAGGATTTTTTTTGTCACATCACGTCACAAGCATAGCCTCTGGAGATAAGATGTATTTTTGAAAAGATATGTTTGCGGCTTGTAGATATGTGTGTGGCTTGTAGATCGGCGATTCACTGCAAAGAGGTTTAACTTAAATTTGGTGTGTAATGTATGTGTGTGTGTGTGTGTGTGTGTGTGTGTGTGTGGTGTGTGTGTGTGTGTGTGTGTGAGTGTGTGTGTGTGTGTGTGTGTGTGTGTGTGTGTGTGTGTGTGGGGGGGGGGTGATATAAATGGTTATATTTCTAATAATGCACATTGACAAGAATCCAACACAACCCTGATGATAGCGATTGTCAAGTCTGTCTAAGCTGTCTGTGAAAACCGAAGAACAATTATTACCTTCCACCGCTCGTTTAAAAAACACCTTGCAGCTGCCGCAGGTTATGACTCCGTAGTGACAGCCTGATGCCTCGTCTCCACAGATCACGCATACTCTCTGACCCATGCTGAAAAAGAAACAAGAACCACTCACAACATAGAAACTCTAATATTGTTTTGCCATTAATAAATGTGGAGAGTAATGAAATCAGTGCATTAGCATAAAAAAGAAGTCCTGAATGTTAAATGAGCTGTATTTCTAATGCTTTAATGTCAATGCCTCGTTTAGCCTGGTTCTCATTGTGAGAGTTTAATTCAAATCTTCAATTCGTGGCCTAATGCAGTGGGTGGAGGGGGAGGTTTAAGGGGTCCCACTATTCAAAAATAGTCCATCAAGATCAAAGCACAACACTTCAAGGGCTCCATTTTCGTTGCACTCTAAACCCCACACTAAAACCCTTATCCCTCTTTTACTATTTTGATAAACTCAGGTTGTGAGCTTGTAGACTGGCCATTTTAATGATTAAAAAGTTTTTTTTTTAAATTAGTTTAAATTAGTTTTTGTTTTTTTAAGTTAAGGGATAAGGGGTTTAGAGGTGGCGAAAATCTAGGCCCAAGTGTTTAAATTTCTTTCAATAGTAATTTAGCTTGGCCATTTTAAGATGCGATCCCTGGCAAACACAAACAACACACACACACACACACACACACACACACACACACACACACACACACACACACACACACACACACACACAAAACGGTAACACTTTACTTGAAAGTCGCCTTCATAATGCATTTTTTATAATGCATTATAATACATTTATAATGCATTATAATACCTGTTATAAGTGCCCATAACCATGGGGGGCTCCTTGCTCCTTGGCACTGAAAAGTTAAAGAACTGCTTGTTTAGCCCTACCTGGCGTATGCAGCACCAGCTGCGCTCTTCCTCTGTGCTATGAGAGCCGAGGTTTGGTTCATGTCGTAGGGAGTGGGGTAAGAGCAGGGCTCCTCTGCGGCCACACAGCCGCCGGTGCCCGGCTGGAACCGCAGCTGAAGCTCCGGGGGAGAGGAGGACGGCAGGGGCCACGGACTGTTGTTTTTGTACATCATCATCATCAGCATCTGCTGTTGCTGTAGTTTCTGCTGTTGCAGTGTGTGTGTACTGAACGGCACCACAGCAGCCTCGTTGCCCGTTATGTCGCAGCTGGAGTCCGCACCCATCACCTGTAAGGTTATTGTTACACTTAAAAGGGTATTTCAGCCTGCAGTGATACTTTTGTTGACCAAAACCAAATTATATGGCAAAGAATGCCCTTCTACTTTGTTTAAAACAAAATAAAAACTAAGATGAATGAAACTTTGACTACATACTGAAAATTTCATCAACAAATAAAAATACTCCCAATAGTCTATTTTTTATTCAGACTTAGACTAGTAGTCTAGGATACCTAGGTTGGTACTGCAAGTGCTATGGGCTGAGATGGAGTCTGAAGTGCGTTTTCTTGAGGCAGAAGATTGTGAGTGGACTGCAGTTCTGATTGCAACTGGACTGATTGCAAAATGCACAATACTTAAACCTAATGACATAGGTTTAAGTATTGTATGTATGTTTAAACCTCTTACAGCGAAGTTAGTTACCTGTATATAAAAAGGCATATGTGTTACAGGCATTAAGTGGCATTAAATGCTCAAGTGATATCACCGACAAAACCAGGTTCAGCCAAAAATCATCTGGTCATTTCAAAATGACCATCTTGTTGAGATGGTCATTTTGAAAGACGCAAGTCAAAAAAGGTGTGGGCACCTATTCGATACTTAGTCAAATAAACTGTAATATAACTAAAAGAATAACATTTCACATGACTGAATTAAATATTCAAAATAAACAC